>CM076584.1:789615634-790192259 GCA_034641835.2 Pinus albicaulis | reverse complement strand
ATTTTACCCCAACAACTCAATGCACTACCTCAGAATTATGGTCAAATATTGCCCCTTTTTGATGGAACATTAGAGGTCACTTCTTACCAACACATTGTCAAAGTGGTTGATTTCATAGGTCTTGAAGAGATTGACAATGACGATGCCAATATGAACATCATTGCACACAGTTTCTCACGAGAGGTTAAGAAATGGTTCCGCTCTCTCACAACTAGTTCATTACATACCTCAAAGCAGCTAATTTAATTTTTTATGGTGAAATGGGAAGAGAAGAGGAATCCATTCCAGATTCTAGCTGAATATAACGCCTTGAAAAGGAATCCTAATGAGTCTGTCCAAGACTTTACAACTAGATTCAATAAAATATATGATTCAATTCTTGAGAATATTAAGACTCCTCCAGGTCTTGCTTTACTTCACTATCCTGATGGTTTCAATCCTGACATGGCTTATCAGCTGAGGGAAAGAAACCCATCAACTCTTGAAGAAATGCAAAGAAATGCAATGAGCGTAGAAGCTAATTTGATCATAAAAATGTATAAAATCAAGACAGAGAAAAAGGTCACTATTAAATAAGAAACGTCTACTTCATCAAAGGGAAAATTAGACATCTTGATCAAGACCATGGAGAAGATGATGGATAAAATTTCCATGGTTGATAGACAAGTTGAACCCTCCATTAGAAATCCCAATTTCAGGGGTCAAAATCAACAGCTTCAGTACATGATCAAGCAAAGGGAACAAAGGGGCCAGGATCCACAAAGTCAGTAGAAAATTCATAGTCCATTTAAGCAAAACCACATAGAAGGACCCGATGAAGAAGATGAAGAAGAAATTTCTAGCGAGAATAATTTATTTGAGGAAAATCAGTAGCCGATTTTCCTCACTAAAGAAGATCAATTTTTTGCAGAAATTTGTGCACCGGAAGATCAACAATATGTCTAGTCAAATGACAACATGCTATCAATATGGATGAAATATTATCAGAGGGGATATCAGAATGATCTTACTCAAGTACAGAGGTAGTATGGTTTGAGGAGTAGGAGTGTTCCTTTAATCTCCAATCAGGAAAAGAAAAATTCTCAAATCGATACTCATCAAAAAGAGGCGACTACTCCAAATCAAAGTAATGACAAGGGAAATTATGTTCCTATTCCTCCAAATTCTAATGAATTTTCCACCAGTGGTCAGAAGAAGGATAAAAAAATCCAAGATGGAGGACAGAAGAAGGAAATTCTGCACAAATATCAGCTAGAGAAAAAATATGCATCATTGAAATAGGTAGAAAAAAATTCTACTCTTTTTAGTCTTGAATATGAAATTGACAAGTTGAAAGTGTCCATTCCTCTAAATGAAATAGTCAAGAATGATCAGTACAAATTTCAAGTAGCTAAGTGGCTTGATTAGGGTGGATCATATGTATGACATGGTTAATGTGAGAGATGATCACCCGAAAATTTTATTTGGTCCTGGTGTTGATGGTAATTTAGAAGATAGTGAGGTCCCTCCATTTTATCTAAGCCTCAAAATCCTTGATTTTATCCTCCATAATGCCATGCTTGATTCCAGAGCCTCTCATAACCTCATTAGCAAGGCCATTATGGATAGATTAGGCTTGGATATCACAAGACCTTATCATGATATTTATTCATTTTATTCATGGAGGGTGAAATGTCTTGGCCTCATTAAGGACCTAGTGGTGTCTTTAGAGAAAATCCCAGTCAAGAATGTCCTCATGGATGTTGTTGTGGCTGATATCCCTCCAAGATATGAATGTTTCTCTCTCGGTCATGGGGAGCAAAGCTTAGAAGTACCTTATAGCTTGAATTTTCATACGCTACCATTATCGTATTTGGGAAACTCAGGAAATTATATCGGTAAATTAAAATGAAGTACATGATCAGTAGGAGAGAAAAGCCTAATAATATTCCCATGCATGTTTTCCACATAGATTTAGAGTCCTTTATATTATTCAATGATGAATGTTCAACATATGCCGAAGTTTTGATTGAAGAGAAAGCAAAAAATTCTGAATTTTCAAATTCTGTTTTAGAAAATGGAAAATGCAAAAATTCATGAAAAAATTCCAAGTGGTTTGGAACCAAGCACATCATCCCAAAAAAGAGATGAAACAGTGAAAGAAACATAAATTTTTTGTACACTAGAACTCTCTCAAACAACAAGTAAATTTCAGTCATCCAATTTGCATCTTCCTAATGAAGAAAGTAGTTTGTGGACCATGGACTTTGATGGAGCTTTGGGTAAAAAAGGGGCTGAAATTGGAGTGTGGATTCATAGCCCAATAAATCAGTCACTAAAAAATCCTCCCAGTGTTCGAATGTCCTCTTATAAACTGGCTTTCAACTGTTCGAACAATGAAGCTGAGTATGAGGCCTTGATAGCAGGTTTGAATCTTTTCAAGAAGTTAGGTGCTAAGAAAAATTCTGTGTATGGCGACTTCGAGCTAGTAATAAAAAAAGTCAAAGAGGAATACCCAACCAAGCATCCAAGTATGTGAGCTTACCGAAATGCAGTGTTATATATCCTCAATACCTTCACTGAGTATGCCTTGTCATTGATCCCAAGGGACAACAATGTTATTGTTGATTCTCTTGCTACTTCTGCCAGCATGTTTAAAATTCCATTGTATCCTAATAAGAAGTATGAGATAAACGTAAAACACCGCCCTGCTATTCCAGATAATGTTTAGTATTCGCAAGTATTTCAAGATGATAAATATATCAGTAACTTCTTGTAGAAAGAAGAGGAATTTGTGAATTCACAAATGGATAACCAGTGCTATGAAGATGACCAAGAATTCCATGCAGCATAAATGTAAGTTCTTCAACTGAAAGACAACTTCATTCCAAGAGGTTTAGTACCTTTGGAGGAGCTTTTTGATCAAGAGGATTTTGCACACAAACCAACCATGCTACCAACATAAGTGGGAGTGGAAGATCTCAATCTTGGCACTTCGAAAAAACCAAAGATGGTCAAAATTTCAATATCCTTGAGCACAGAAATGAAAGGTAAATATGAAACGCTTATATCTTAGTTTGCTGATGTCTTTTCTTGGGAATATTTTGATTTGAAAGTGTACAATAAAAGTATAATCCAGTATACAATTCCCTTAAAGCCGTATCAGAAACCTTTTTGCCAAAAGTTAAGGAGAATGAATCCCAAGTTGCTGCCCTCCATTCAAAAGGAGGTAAATAGATTATTTATTGCTGGTATTATACTTCCACTTCACTTTTCAAATTGGATGTCTAATTTAGTGTAGGTGAGAAAGAAGACATGAGATATTCGTTTGTGTATAGATTTAAAAAATATGAATAAAGTGTCGCTGAAAGATAATTACCCACTACCAAAGATGGACCATATTATGCAAAGGGTAGTTGGATCTTCCAAGATTTCATTGCTGTATGGGTACTGCGGGTATAATTATATTTTAGTCCACCCAAATGATTAGGAAAATACAACCTTTACAACACCATGGGGCACCTTCATGTATGCCAAAATGCCTTTCGGGTTGAAGAATGCAGGGGAAAATTTTCAGTGAGCAATGGATATTACTTTCGCCAATGAAAATTATGTCTTTTTGGTCATCTATCTTGATGAAATCACTATTTTTTCCAAGACAAATGAGCAATACTTACAACACTTGAAAATATTTTTTCAGAGGTAGAAAGTTTGGCATATCGTTGAACCCAAAGAAGAGCCTTTTCGCTATGGAGGAAGGTAAATTGTTGGGCCATATCATATCAAAATATGTAATTAGGATAGATCCTTCAAGGATTGAATCAATTCAAACCTTGGACTATCTTAGGAGAAAAAAGGAAATCCAGTCATTCAATGCCAGAATCAATTTTTTGAGAAGGTTTGTCCCCAATCTTGCGATCACTTAAGGCAAATTACTGACATGCTGAAGAAATATAATGACGTAAATTGGTCCAAATAGGTGAATAAGTCATTCAATAAAGTTAAATTGGATTTATCTCATGCTACTATTCTTATTAGTCCAGATTACACACTCGATTTCATCATTTTTTCGTTTGCTTTGGAGCACACTCTACCTGCTGTCCTTATGCAAAAGAAAAATCATAACACAGAGTAGTCCATCGCCTTCTTTAGTAGAACCATAAGAGACACAACCTTGAAGTACAAAATCATTGAGAAACATGCCTTGGTGTTATTCAAAGCATTAAAGGACTTCCAGGTCTATATTCTCCACTCTCATGTCATTGTGTATGTCCCAAACGTTGTTGTCAAAGATGTGCTTACGCAGAATGACCCTAAAGGGTGGTGAGGTAAATGGATCACTGCTATGTTGGAGTATGAATTGGAGATCAATCCTACAAAGTTTCTCAAGGGACAAGGCCTTGAAAATATTATGGAAAATTCAAATCTACATGATTTGGAAATTAATTTTGTTGCTGCATTATCTAAGGAGTAAGAGGCTGAAACATTACCTGAGGTATCTGAAATTTTTTCTTCATCGCCTTGGTATGCTGATATAGTTCATGTTTTGCAACACTTGAATCCTCTTCCCAACTTTCCAAGTAATAAGGATATATCTTTGAAGTTGAGAGCTCTTAAGTATTGCATCCTTAACGATGTCTTGTATTGGAAAGATCCAAGAAGAGTGTTGTTGAATTGTTTGGTTGAAGGAGAAGTTGAAAAAGTGATGAGTGACTTTCATAAAGGTGACTGTGGCGGTCATATTTAATGGAAGACTACAGCTAACAATATCTTGAGGGTGGTTTTCTATTAGCCAAGTCTATTATCTCATGTCTATAAAATAGTCATGAGCTGTCTTGAATGTCAAATCTTTTAGGGAAAGAGAAATATTTTACCTTTGACCGACCTTAAAACCAATTGAAGTGCAAGTGCCATTCCAACAATTGGGACTTGATTTCATTAGAAAAATCCATTCTCTATCATCAGACCAACATAAGTGGATACTCACTGCAACAGATAACTTCACTAACTGGATTGAAGCCATCCCCACAAGGTAAGCTACTGGCACCGCCATTATTCAGTTTTTAGAGAAAAATATTCTGTCTCGTTTTGGCCATCCATACAAAATCATTTCTGACAATGCAATCGCCTTCAAGTCCAAGAAAATGATTTAATTTTGTGATAAGTATCACATTAGGCTTGGTAATTCTTATCATACTATCCTCAAGGCAATGGGCTGGCTGAATTGTCAAATAAATATTTAGTGAACATAATCAAGAAGATGGTGCAAGGAAACAAGAGAAATTGGCAAAAAAATCTCACCAATTCTCTATGGGTGGATAGAGTTAGCATGTAAAGATCAATTAGCATGTCACCTTTCCAACTTGTGTATGGTGTTGACACATTATTCCCCACTTCTTTAGCTATACCAGTGATGAAAATTATGCAAGAGATCGACAGTGAACCAAATGATATCCAATGAAGAATCAACCAAATGATTCATCTATAGTAGTCAAGAGATGAAGTCTTTAGTCACACTTCAAAGCTTCCCGAGAAAATAAAAAATATTTATGATAAGAATACCAAAGCTGGTGATTTTAAGCTTGGAGATGTTTTTCTTCGCTGGGATGCCCCAAATGAAGACAAAGGTAAGCATGGAAAGTTTGATAATCTATGTTTTAACACTACAATTTTCAAAATATTTTCAAAGTCTAGTCATCATTCTCCAAGGAATCAATCTGCCATTTCAGTTTGATTATAAGATGAAAGTGTTGCTGTCAAAGTGTAGTGGTGAGAAAATTTCATTTTCTACTTTCATTCATTTCATTTTCCCTCTTTCACCTTTCATTTTCCCAAAAAACCCAAATTCCAACCTCTCATTTCCCTTTTCAAAAACCCTTTTTAACTCATAAAATCCAATTTTTATAATTAAACAGCAGCTCCGCACACCCATCAATAGCCATATCATATTTCCTTTTTAACTTACCATATATTTATTTTATCATGGTTTTTACCCACACCACAAAAAAAACCTTGGTTATATAATATATTATATGATATAACTTATTGCACTTAATAAACATTGTGGACCCCTTACCTTTCATCGCAATCGGCTCTTCGCAGTTTTAACTCCCATTCACGTTACAATTTCCATTTCCTACAAAACCCCCGAAATGCGAGTTGCGGTATGGTATGGGACCCATACTTCGCTTTAATACGCCTCAAATATGTTATAAAGCCATTTTTTTTGCTTCGGGCGTCTTTTTATCATATTACCATGACTTAATGAAATTTTCACTTTCTGCTTTGAAAAGCCATTTAAAGGGCCCCACCTACCTTTTCGCATTGCATTTTCACAAATTTCACTTACTGCATTCACTTTTGCTCCCTCAAAACTTCCAATTTGCGATTTGTGGGTGGTCGCACTGTCTGTCATGACACTCCCTCCATTCACATCGCACATCGCACTTTGCCAATTTCAACATTTAGCTACCATGTTTCATAATAAAACTTCCAATGTGCGATCTACGTGCGACCTCATTGTTTGTTATTCCAGGTCACTTCCGCTCACATCGCACATCACACTTCACAAGTTTTAACATTTAACTCTTGTGTCTCATAAAAAAACTTGCGATGCACGATCTATGATTGGTCCTACTTCTTTGCCATGCCATCACCCCATCGCAAATCACATTTTCTCCCGTTTGTGTCTTAAGTTAAAACGCTCCGACCCTAATTTGTGATTGCGATATATATTTAAAAGGTTTTCTCCTCCTGCTTATCATTCATTCCGATCCACCTCTCCCCTATCAATTAAACCTTTTTCAAAGGGTTTCTTTGTAATATCTCATAAAATAAACCTCTGCCATTCTATCCAAAATTTTTCTGGTTTTCCGCCATGACAAAGGGTTTTCCGCCAAAGAAGGAAAGGAACAACGAAACAGCAACAGATTTTCTCTGAAACAATTTTCTATCACTACTCACAGCATGAGCACCTTTCTACAAGGCACCAGGTAGCATTCAAGTAACAACCACACACCATTTTCACTTCTATTTACACTTTTTGTGGAGTTTGTTGCAATAGAACAAAAGAGGAGTCTTCCCATAGACTGCCACATCATACAAACCACTCCGAATTGTTAGCCTTAATGCTGTTTATTTTCATTATGTCATAGAACTTTGTATTAAAGTTTTTGGATAAGCCTCACCTCTTGAACGAGGTTGTAATGACTTTTGAAACATATTTTCCTTTTTCTGTGGAAGATGACAGTATCATATTTTTTATATATATTCCAAAATGATATGAAGTCAGCGTTGGTTGGTGGTTATTGAATTTGACTTATATGAGCTGTAATATTTTTTGTGAATGAAATGGAATAATACCATTGAGGACTTATCACCAATTTGTATTGTCTAATTTATTTGTGTTTCAATATCTCCTTTCTTCCAGTTCCAATTTGCAAATCATGATACTATTATGTGTTTTTATTAGTCTCTTAACCTTGTTATGTGTTTTATCGGTTTTTGTTAGTCTCACACAGTGAGAATTCCTGATAAAATTTATATTGTAACAGTGGAAGAACATCACTCATGATATTTAATCTTCATGATATTTCAATGAGAATATTGTCAGACTAGAAATAGCTTTCTCTCAATGGAATATTGTCAAACTGCTACTTTTTTCAATTTCTATTAAATCAGCGGATTTCTGTTTTATAGACCTATTGATTCTCCTCTCATCTTTCAATTTCCTTTCATCATAGACTACAAACTTTCACCTTGCTACCACATCAAGTTACCGCTACCCTCTTTAATAGAACTGTGGATTTGACCAAAATCTCTCTTTAGTAAATCAGATTTTATACCATCTTCCAATCCTATAAAACAAAAAATTAAAATTTCCTTAGAGTTTAAGATGTTTCTGGTCAGGCACTTGCTGTAGTCCAAGTGCTGATTCCAGCGTCAAAATCTTTTGGTGCATCTTCCAGGAGACGAAGGCCTTGTAACAAAGTATTCTCCCGAGTATATTGTTATGAATTGCTGATAATAAGTTCTTGATGGTGAAAAATAATTGGTGACTTGAAGAAGACTGAAAATTAGTTCATCTCGCAAATCCAAAAAGAGGAAGATGGGTTTCAAGGCCTCCTTCTACAAGAAGGAATCAGGGATCCCCAACTGTTACTCCAGTTGTTGACCCAGAGAAAATCATCAAAGATGATAAAGGAAAACATAGATAAGTTGAATCCACATCTCATTCAGTGAAGAAGGTACACAAAAAGTACGTTCCAAAGAAAAAGGTACCTCTATCTACTTTAGAATATAAAGAGGTTTTAGTTTCAAAATATTCTATTAAAAAATCTCAAGTTGAAGCTACTCCCCTAGAAAATAAAGTGGATGTTGTTAACCTAAGTTTAGGTGAAGGTTTTTCTTACTCATCACCTAGTAAATCTGAAATAAGTATTATTCTAGTCAAAGAAGGAGAAACTGAATTTCTAAGTGTTGATAAGAAATCACAAGAGTTTGTGCTGACTGAAGGGGAATTAGAACAAGTATTGGCTATTGCACCTTTTATCGATAGGGATATTTTGAATGAAGAAGAATTCAAGACTATTTTAAATTTCCTTCAGACTCATCCTAAATACCAGTCTCTTGTAACCCCTCAACAATAATATTTTCCTTTCTCTCCAAATCCAGCCGTTGGGTCATCTTCCTCTCATCCACTTGAAGAGGCTGTACTTGAAGGTTTTAATTTTAATTTATTTTATTTCCTTGCTCAAAAAAATAAAAATTAATTAAATCCATCCCCTCAAGAGACAACTTTAGATTATGATTCTTCTACTGAAGGAGAAGTCAAGACATCCTCGGTTCATATTTTTGAAAACCCACTCTTCTCAGTTCCAAAGCCTGAAAAATCAGCTCAAGGACCTCAATTTTCTATTGTCCTAAATAAGAATAAAAATTTGCCAATTGTAATTCCTATTTCTCAAATAGCTACATCAACTATACATCAACAAAATACGGATCAACCTGCACTTACAAGGATGCAGCAGATAGTGGCTGCAAGATATGTGGCACTTGTTCTCCCTCAACACATGCATGCACTTCCCCAAGGAGATTACATGAAATATATTCCAAAATACACTGGGGAGGGAGAATGAGTTTCTGTTGAAGAACATTCAGTGGCTTTCTATAGTTATGTTGAGAATCAGAATATTGAACATGAATATGTCTGGTCAAGACTCTTTGTTCAGAGCTTGGATGGTGAACCTCGAAAATGGTTTAGAAGTTTGGCTCCAAATTCAATTATAGGAATTGATGAATTATAAGAGATATTTGTGAAGCATTGGGGTGATAGGAAAGACCATGTTTATTATCTTACAGAATTTGGAACTCTGAAGAAAAATTTAGATGAGTCTTTAGCTCATTTTACTAAGAGGTTTAATAAGATTTATCAAAAAATTACTGAAGAGATTAAACCTACTGAAACCACAACTATGATAAATTTTTGCAAATGCTTTAGATTATAAGTTTGCCTTATGGTTGAGGGCTGAAAAATCACAGACACTGAAAAATATGCAAGAGGATGCAATTAGAGTGCATTCTAATCTCATGGCTTCTAATAAATTAAAAATGGAGGAAGAAAAGGCAACAAAAGACAAAAAGAAGATGAAAGAAGAAAAACCTTCTTCTTCTAAGTCTCTTTTAACAGAAGAAAAGATCGATCAAATGTCCAATTTGATCAAGGAAATTGCCTCTAAGATGTCAAAATTAGAGGTAGAAAATAAACCTGCTCCTAGAGCCAATCAAAACAAAGCTAATATAAATCAGGCTCCCTTCAGGAGGCCTTTTCAGCCTCAACAAATCCTATAGCGCCTAAGGAGGAATGCTGATGATCAAAACGTTTAACCTCCTTTGAATAATTTTGCTGAAGAAGAACAACAAGGAAATGAGGAAGAAAATGAAGAAATAAACCATGTGGGAGAAAATTCACAATCAACATATTTGAAATTACAGGAATATGAAGATAGATCAAGAATTTGTTTGTTTTATGATGATATGAATGCTCAAATTTATGCAAAAAATGATAAAAAATAGCAAGAAGTTCAAAACAAAAATTACCCTTTGAGGTCAAAAGGTCATGTTCAGAAGCCTCTATAAAAATCAGATTTAGATAAACAAGATGCTAAATAGAAGGCCAAGGTAAATGAGGTTCTTCCACCTCAAAATTCTGCTCCAATTGTGAAAATCACAACAGAAAATAAGGAATTAGTTCCAATTTATTTTAGTTTCAAATCTGAATTGAATAAAATAAAAATTCCAGTTCAACTCTTGGAATTATTGAAAAATCCAGCATATAAAGAGTCTTTTAAGAGTATGCTGCAACCTCCTCTCACCCATGATTCAGTCAACCTTGAGGATGAGCATCCCACCATTTATCTAGCTTGTCATGTCCAAGACAAAAATGATGATAACTCACCTCCTTTCTACCTATCACTCAATATACATGACAAATTGCTGCCTAATTGTCTGTTAGATTCTGGAGCTTCCTACAATCTCATGCCAAAGAAAGTGATGGATGAATTCGGATTAGAGATCACCAAGAAATACCATGACCTTTACACCTTTTACTCCAAAAAATTCAAGTGTCTAGGAGTGATTAAGGATTTGGTTGTTTCCTTTACCCAACTGCCTATGAAAATCTTAGTGATGGAAATTGTGGTTGCTGACATTCCTTCTAGGTTTGGGATGTTACTTTCCAGATCTTGGTCTAAGAAATTGGGAGGTACCCTTCAGATGGAAATTTCATATGCTACCATCTCAATATTTGGAGGGGAATTCATAAGGTTGTATAGGGAAACTCAAATGGCCTACATCATTAGTGATCAACACAATCCATCAAACCATCCCATATATGTTGAAGAAAAGGAATTTGGGTCATCAATTCTGCACCTTGTTGCTGATGACAATGATTTCCAACCTCAATTAAGTGAAAAACATCACTTTCAAAGTGAAAATGAGCAGCATTTAGAAGGAGGACATATCTGGAAATTTTACTTTGATGAAGCCTCTTCAAGAGAAGGATTAGGAGCCAGTGTAGTCCTCATTTCTCCTACTTAGCAGAAGGTGACCATATCATACAAAATACAATTTTCTACCACTAACAACACTGCTGAGTATGAAGCACTTGTGCTGGGTATGAAGGAAACAAAATATTTGGGAGCATAAAAGCTAATTGCCTTTGGTGATTCAGAATTTGTGATTAAGCAGGTGAGAAATAATTACCAAGTGAAAAATTCCAAATTGAAGAATTATAGGAATGAAGTCTGGGATTTGATTGAACATTAATTTTCAACATTAAATATAAATTTGTCACTAGAGAAGAAAATCAAATTGCTGATTCACTAGCTATTGCTGCTAGTAATTTCAAAGTTCCTCTAGATTTCAAGGTAGTTTATGATGTTCAAATAAAAAACAAACCTTCAATTCTTGAGAACATTAAGCACTGGCAAGTATTTGAAGATGACAGGGAGATTCATAAATTTTTGGAGTGTGTAGAAGAGTTTGCAGAGATACAAATTTATTATGAGCAGGAAATTGTTGAAAACCAAAATAACAACCCTTTTAAGAAAAATATGGCTGGTAAAAACATTATAGATCTAAAAAATAACTTTATTCCTAAGGGTTTGGTTCCTTTAGAAAGGCTGTTTGATGATAATGATATTTTTCTGAAGCCTGAAAGCAAGGTTGATAGAGAGAGTACAATAGAATGTAACATTGGTACAAAATATCAGCCAAGATTAGTCAAAGTGTCCAAATTCCTTTCTCTGGAAACCAAAACAAAATATATCAAACTGCTGAAGGAATTTGCTGATATTTTTGCATAGTATTATAGTGAGTTGAAAACTTATGATAAGATAATAATGGAGCACAAGATCCTTTTGAAAACAGATGCAAAGCTTGTAGCACAAAAAATCAGACACATCAATCTGATGCTACTTCCAATCAGAAAGAAAGAAATTAAAAAATTATGGGAAGTGTTATGTGGAATTATGGATTATAGATAAAACATTCTTCCCTAGATGCAGTGCTCATCTAGAACAACAGGTTAAAGACTTTGTAACTACTTTTCCTAACTGTAAATAAACACACAGAATAGATCAAAGAACTTACTTGGAGTCCAATATCTTCCTATTTTCCTTTTTTTCGCTCTTGCTGTAGCTTTAAATCCAAGCTAGATGTCCAAAAATAGTTCCTACAAGAATGAACACTAAACAAAAAAAGATAGCAATAATACAGATGTCTATTCAAGTTATTCAGTTAAATTAATAAAACATGAACCATATGCATCAAATAAGAATTCATAATGTGAAATACATGAGCTTATACAGATACATATGTGGGAAAGTAACCAACAATATTTATTAATGGATAGAAGGGGAGGTTACAACCCAGTGACTAATTTAGTGTCATCATCTCCAGCAACATCCCAACCTCATCACAATGTACATCTCTCCAGCAACATGTCACTCAAATCAATTCCTTAATTGAAATTCCACCAACATTTCTCTACTCAAATTCTTCCTTATCAAATAGTAAGATATGTGCTCAATTTATAGAGGAGCTGAAGGTAATTTTACAATCAATGAATTTCTAATAATAGGAAAGACATGTTCCGAGTCTCAGAGGTATGAAATGGACACATAGATTTGAAGTTTTACACATGTGAACTCTTCTAGAAGGCATTGGCCAAGTGGAGATTCTAGAACAATGAGAATTTCTCTCCCAATGTGACCAACGCACCCTTGGATGTCGAGAAGTGCTTTGTAGAGCACCCTTGAGTGGGGTTACTTGCATATGCAACACACTTACTCCCTTTAGAGGCAGTGTTGGTGAGCTCTCACATGATATATTATAAACTTCAAATCTTGGAAACCTTTTCAGATGAAAGTCATGGATGATTTGTCTTGTTCTTTATATTAGGGCATATAAAAAATGAAATGATAGGGGATGATAGAACCTATTCATTGGTCCTGGAGATGATGTCCAGTTAACAAGGTCATTGGGAATGGTGCCCAAATTGACCTATAACAATTTCCCCATAAAGCATGAAGTCAAAATAATAATAACAATATTTTGATTGAGATGCTTTACACTATGATGGTTTGGAGATGAAGCAGAGTGGTGACCTGCATCAATATTACAATACATTACATCATGATATATCCTCTTGATCATAATTTCTGGGGGTATGCATTCCCATGTTCAACACATAAACAATCTAATAACATGTACATAATTCAGAAAGTCATCTACATTGGAATGTTGCCCAATACATACATGCATACAGATATAGGCCCATGTTCGGATGATGATATGTATGTAAGGTCACCGTACAGATGATGTGTAGAACAATCCTGAAATCACAACCTGGATGGCTGAAACTAGATCTGGGGTCTTCTTATCTCGTTCACTCGATCATTCGGGTACAAGTCTAGCCATGCGAATATATGATTTGTAGTCGAACATGGAAAGACATCGTTTGATTACTAACCAATGATGTGAGTTGTTAACAAATGCGAGAGAACCACCATTGATGTCAATGGCCCTCAAGGTACTGCAATACATTTCGTAAGGCGTGAATAGATGATTTGATGTCGAACACCAAACAAAATATTTTAGTCAAAAGTCTGGAAGCGAGAATCTTGTCGATGCTGTAACAAGCCTCATGGTACTGGAATATAATGTTTCTAAGTGAACTTCCTAGATAATGATTTTTCGTCGACAAGAAGCCACCTTATTGCAAAACGGGAGTCACTGATTTCGAAGACAAAGGTATGAATTGATATAGAAATGTTCAGGGATGAATGTCATGAGAATGAAGGTTTGTGAGTACTGCAGAAGGATGAGTATTCACTGGATGACTTCTCTTGAACATATCGACGACACTGAGAGGAGTTGGCAGCATTGACCCAAAACTGAAGTGAAGGTATGATGAACCATAGGTATGAATGAAATGTCAAGAATATTACCTAACCCAAACAGTCATGGTGATGGAGTGAAGTGTCATGTTCAAGAGCGACCTGCTACCATAAAAAGTTCTGTTCACTTTCCCAAATTTTCCCTGGTCATTTGTCGACCAGTAACTCTTTATTTTTTAACAAGATTGAGGAGGATAACATTTTCTTGATCTATAATTCAACCCTTCAGGAGAATAATGTATCGTTATTTAATAATTTAACGAGTCAACGATGAATGAAACTCGATTCTTTCCATGATCGACAAGCCCGTCGTTATTTTATGTTTTAACGAGCTTAACGACAGTGACAACCTGGTCCTTTTTCATATTTAGAGAGTTTGAAAAAGAGGACGAAAGAAAAATCCGTAAGTAATTTTTTGTAAAGTTGTCACTCAGATCCGAAAAAGTGTAAAATAATATTTGAGAGAACCTCTTTAGTCATGTTCGACCAAGGTATTCCTTTTCTGCAAATAATCTATCTCAGTCCGGAAAAGGGTTAAACTTATACTGAGTAGATATAAATTCATTTACTTTTACGAGCATGAAAAGACAAGTGCTCGACAATATTTTCACATTATCTGAGTCTGAAAAGAGCTGAAAGAAGACTCCAGGGGTTCCTTTTTCGCTGTTATCTAAGCTCGAAAAAGAGATAAAATTGCGCTTCAAATCCTTTTTTCATTTTTAAGAAAGCTAAAAAAATAAGGAGGAAAAGAATGCTTTGTGGTCAAATCATTCTTGAAATAAATCTGCACGACTAATCTATTCATCAATTGTAAAACCTATTTAGAACAACATCAAATGGATTAAAAATACCTTCTTCATGATAAAAAATATAATAAAACCATAGTCATAGCAATAAATATGATTTGCAAACAATTAAATGACTATTAAAAAGAGTTTTACTATTCATTTTTACCATTTTCATTTGGAGCTATGAACCTGTTTTGCCCTCAAACTTCAACGATCGATTGCGTGCAATTTGTAAGAATGTTTTGAATTCCCCCTGCAAGAACTCATGTCGAATGCCCCCTGCAAGAGAATATGCCCCCCAAGCTTCATTACATTCACCTAATTAGATTATTGGTTACTGATAGATGGATGGAATGAAGGTTCATTTGGAGAGGATTTGTTTCATATTTTAAAGAGCTTGACACATGAAAAGAACTATGCTCATCATCTGTTTCATTTTTTAATGAGGTTGACACAGTAAAAAGAACTTTCCTCATAGGCACTTGTTTCATTTTTTAACGAGGTTGACACAAGAAAAAAGAACTATCCTCATAGGCACTTGTTTCATTTTTTAACGAGGTTGACACAAGAAAAAAGAACTATCCTCAAAGGCACTTGTTTCATTTTTTAACGAGGTTGACACAAGAAAAAAGAACTATCCTCAAAGGAACTTGTTTCATTTTTTAACGAGGTTGACACAAGAAAAAAGAACCATCCCCATAGGCATTTGTTTCATTTTTTAACGAGGTTGACACATGAAAAAAGAACCATCCTCATTGTGCAGTTGGACTAGTGAGTGTGCACTAGAAAATACGTAGTCTAACGGAGTCATCATTTAAGGAGCTTGATGAGCACTACAAATGATTAGTTATAACATGCATTGACGGGTCTTCTCTAGGGTTTTCATTGAATTTAGGAATGTCCGAGGGTAACATATGTGGTATCACCAGCCACCAAGGAGAATAACTGCTGGGATCAACTTGATATTTCACTAAGGATGTGAATAAAGGATCAAGATGTTTAGTACTCATAAGGGAGGAACCAAATAGGATTACAGATGATGACATGGGTGAAGTCAATGGAAAAAACATCAAAGATGAAGCAATAGTAGATGTTTTTGCATATGAAATAGATGGTTCAACCTTGGATGTTATCTCAACCATGGTAAAATGAAACAATGTATACCCTATAGAATCTACGGGAGCTCGAAGTGAAACAGGATCAATAAAAGCAGAGGAAGGTGATTGAGGAAAATAATCATACAGATAAAGCTCTTGCTGAAAATGAGTTGGAGTTAAAGGTGTCTCGTCTTGTGATATTTATTCAATGTAAATCAAACTAGATGGAATGACTTCGCCGTCAGGCCCAAATTATATTTCAGGTGGTTGACTGCGCAATATGGGAGACTAAATGGCTACAATAGATTGTGGAGTGACCAATATAGAAACAACTTCCGATTGTTCGACTTTGGGATCAAGATTTTCTCCACGTAGGGAATATATTAGCTGAAATATAAGGGGAGGATAGACCCTATTTCATTGGTCTTGGGGACGATGTCCAGTTTGACCAATAACAGTTGCCCCCTAAAGCACAATGGGATCCAGATCAACTTCCAGTTGAACAACATCAGGTTCGGGAGGTATGGTCTCACATATTGGATGGAACGTGACCACGTGTAGCTATGAGGACTCTTTCTTGACAATAGTAGACAAACTAGAATTTGTAGAAACAACTTGTGCCAACTCTGGTATATGGGAAGATGATGCTTCACGAAAGGTACCAATAGTACTGGTTTTGGTAGAGTGATGTCGCCTTCGCCGACTAAGAGTAACTTCTGGTGGTAAAGGTGGTTTCAATGTTAGTCTACGTGAACGACGGGGGAAAGGATTTTGTTCTTCCACAATGAATGATTTATTTTAACCAAAAAAAAATAATCAAAATAAAAGGGTAATACTAGGCAAAAAGGTTTACCAAGAAACTATGAACTGCAGAATACCTCCTGGTAAACCAAGAAGTATGGGTAGGCAATCTCCCCGAATGCTGTGTTCAATATATCAAAATTTACAAGGCGGCCGACTCAGTTCACTATGAATGGATAGAAACCTAAAGTTTTCATCCCAAATATACACGAAGATACGTGGAGGCCCAAGTCCGTATTAGCGTTGTCTAATGCAAAACCACACAGTGAGAGCACCCCTTTATACTTTTCATAATGTAACATCGCCTGATATACCCAAAAGTACGTGGACGAGCTACAATATACTTACGTACGTGGAGTGAGGTATCACACTCAGAATGTATCATAGACAAGTTAACGAAAACTGCTATGTTTTACGACGCCGGAACACGTCTCTAGTCTAGACCTTCTAAGTGTTATCGTTATGGTTCCAATGCTTTGGTAGGTAAATTGAGATAAATTTTAGGTTGATCTTGTTTATCAATTTTCCTTTGAAGGTTCACCGCGATGATGTATTGGAAATTCCTAAAATGCAAACTAAAATGATAAGTAACCTTTCACTTTTAGTTTTTTCAATGAAAATCCTAGCTACTAGGGGGAAAGAGTAATCAATTTGAGAGCAAACAAATCAAAGAGCACAAACTAAATGCAGCTTTCCTAATTGTTCCTTTTGCAAAACACACAATCCACTACATGCAAATGCAGGTTTTTCTTTTCAGTTCCTTTAATGTTATGAATGCGGAAAATAAACTAAGTGCACCAAATCAATAAAAACAAATGCCTTTTACTTTTGAGAAATGAATAATTTAAACAACAATTTCTCTTTTGAAGAAAAAATGAGGAATTTAACAACAATTTCTCCTATCAAGAAACGAAGAATTAAACGGCAATTTACTTTTCCAAAAGAAAATGGATCTAATGCAACAATGAAAATACTTTGAAATTAACTTTTCAATGATAAAGAAAAATGCTTTAAATAAATATTGAGAAAACTTTTCTTTCAAAGGAGGAAGGAGTAGGTAATATCGTTGGTCAATCTGAGGTATCAGGCTCCTTAAAACACAACAAAAAACAGACTGAAAACAAAATGCAATGACAAATTAAATTGAATTTGGACGGTTTCAGGAGGAAACACAGTCTCTAAGGAGAGACAGTGTGTTGTAACGCAGGTCTGAAAGGGAGACAATGCTATGCAAAGCACTGTGTCCTGTCCAACAGTGCGTTGGGTGCAGTGTATAAGGAAAAATACAACTGTTTAACACACTTCTAATGAAAATTTGGATTTCAAAAAGCCTAATATTTCTGAGTAAATGCTACCGGGTGAATAAACAGAGAAAATCAGAGGCAAATACACTAAGGATTAAGGATAAAATCCCCAGTGGATTCAACAATTTTTTATGCGGAATTATGGATTATGGATAAAACATTCTTCCTAGATGTAGTGCTTATCTAGAACAACAGGTTAAAGACTTTGCAACTACTTTTCCTAACTGTAAATAAACACATAGAACAGATCAAAGAACTTACTTGGAGTCCAAGCACTTCCTATTCTCCTTCTGTTGCTCTTGCTGTAGCTTCAAATCCAAGCTAGATGTCCAAAAAATATTTCCTGCAAGAATGAACACTAAACAACAAAAGATAACAATAATACAGATGTATATTCAATTTATTCAGTTAAATCAATAAAAAATGAACCATATGCATCAAATAAGAATTCATAATATGAAATACATGAGCTTATACATATACATATGTGGGAAAGTAAGCAGCAATATTTATTAATGGATAGAAGGGGAGGTTACAACCCAGTGATTGATTTAGTGTCACCATCTCCAGTAGCTTCCCAGCCTCATCACAATGCACATCTCTCCAGCAA
This sequence comes from Pinus albicaulis, assembly GCA_034641835.2. Classification (NCBI taxonomy): domain Eukaryota; kingdom Viridiplantae; phylum Streptophyta; class Pinopsida; order Pinales; family Pinaceae; genus Pinus; species Pinus albicaulis. The sequence goes on along the minus strand of CM076584.1, from coordinate 790,173,722 downwards.
CATGTTACTCAAATCAATTCCTCAATTGAAATTCCACCAACATTTCTCTACTCAAATTCTTCCTTATCAAACACTAAGATCTGTGCTCAATTTATAGAGGAGCTGAAGGTAGTTTTACAATTAATGAATTTATAATAATAGGCAAGACATGTTCCCAGTATTAGAGGTATCAAATTGAGACATGGATTCGAAGTTTGACACATGTGAACTCTTCTAGAAGGCATTGGCAAAGTGGAGATTCCAGAACAATGAGAATTTCTCTCCCAATGTGACCAACGCACCCTTGGATGTCGGGAAGTGCTTTGTAGATCACCCTTGAGTGGGGTTACTTGCATATGAAACACACTTAGTCCCTTTAGAGGCAGCGTTGGTGGGATCTCACATGATATATTATAAAATTCAAATCTTGGAAACCTTTGCAGATGAAAGTCATGGATGGTTTTTCTTGTTCTTTGTCTTAGGGCATATAACAACTAAAATGATAGGGGATGATAGACCCTATTCATTGGTCCTGGAGATGATGTCCAGTTAACTAGGTCATTGGGAATGGTGCCCAAATTGATCTATAATAGGAATCAAAGATTATTCTTCCTTTGAGATTTTCTAACTGGGTAGCTAATATAGTGCCAGTCCGGAAAAAGAATGGAGAAATAAGTATTTGTGTTGATTTTCGCAACCTGAACCGGTGCTCCTTGAAAGATAACTATCCACTGCCCAAGATGGATTATATCTTTCAGAAGGTTGTAGGATCCAAAATATTGTCAATGATTGATGGTTTTTCAGGCTATAATTAGATTTCAGTTGACAGGCAAGACAAAGAAAAGACATCATTTACCACACCCTAGGGCACATTCATGTACACCAAAATTCTATTTGGTTTGATGAATGCAGGTGCAACCTTTCAGAGGGCAATGGATATTTCCTTTGCAGGAGAAAAGGACAAATTCGTGGTCATCTATTTGGATGAAATCACAGTATATTCAATATCTAATGAAGACCACTTGAAACATTTGAAGCAATTTTTTGACAAATGTAGAAAGTTTAGTTTCTCCTTAAACCCCAAAAAGTCATCTTTTGCTGTCCAAGAAGGTGAGTTATTGGGAAATATTGTAACATAAAGTGGCATCTGTATTGATCTGGGAAGAGTAGAAGCTATTCAGAAGATTGGTTTGCCAAGGAATAAGAAGGAATTACAATCATTTTTAGGGAAAATCAAGTTTCTGAGGCATTTTGTTCCTAACTTTATAGAGCTGATCAAACATATAGATGTTTAGCTGAAAAAAAATGTAGAATTTAAGTGGCAAGATGAAGCAAAGAATTATTTTTCAGCAATTAAGTCCGCATTGACTGAAGCACCAATTTTGATTAGTCGTGATTTTGAAAAGGATTTTCTGATTTTTTCATATGCTTCAGAAGAAACAATTGCAACGGTCTTACTACAGAGGAACAAGGAGGGTTTGGAGTAGAGAATTTCATTTTTTAGTCGTGCTTTAAGGGATGCTTAATTAAAGTACAGTTTGATTGAAAAACAAGCATATGCACTAGTTAAGGATTTGAAGTCTTTTCGAGTTTATGTGCTGCATTCAAAATAATTTCTTTCGTGCCCGATATCACCATTAAAGATGTGTTGTTGCAGCTAGATACATATGGAAAGAGAGGACGATGGCTAACCAAGATTCTAGAATTTGATGTTGAAATAAAACCAACTAAATTGATAAAGGGTTAGGGCTTGGCTCGCTTGATGACTGAATCTAATTGAAAAACTTTAAATATGAATGTAGAGGCAGCTAAAGGAGAATATGGAGAAGGTATTGCTAATTATCCTAAAATATTCAATTCATATTGTTAGAAGGATATAGTTTACTTCTTGTTAAATTTCAGTTGTCCACCTGAAATGGAGAAGTCTAAATGAGAGCTTTTAACTAAGAGATGTGAAGTATTTCATTTTGGAAGACCATGTTTAATAGAAAGATCCTGTTGGAGTCTTGTTAATATGTGTAAATGAAGCAGAATCCCAGGAGATTATGACAGAGATACATGCAGGAGTATGCGAAGGGAATTTATATTGGAGAGCCACTGGAAATAAAATCTTAGGAGCTGGATATTATTGGCCAACTCTTTTCTATGATGTTTTTGAAAAATTCAGGTGTTGTGTCGAATGTCAGAAAATTGTTGGTAAACAGAAATTGCTACCATTACCTCTCATCCCTATTTCAGCAGATGTTCCTTTCCAGCAGTGGGGACTAGAATTCATCGATGAATTTCATCCACCTTCATCAGGACAACATAGATGGATTCTCACAGCTACAGACTATTTCACCAAATGGATTGAAGCTGTACCAACCATAAATGCTACTGATACAATAATTATAAAATTTATATTGGAAAATATTATGTCAAGATTTGGTTGTCCACATAAATTAGTAATTGTTAATGCAATGGCCTTTACGTTTGCCAAGATGTACAACATTTGTCAGCAATATGGGATTGAATTAAATCATTCCACACCTTATTACCCTCAAGGTAATGGAATGGTTGAGTCATCCAATTTTTTTTTGGTAAGGATCATTAAGAAAATGCTGCCTGTAAATAAGAGAAATTGGGACACCCAACTGATACATGCTCTGTGGGCAAATAAATTAAGTGGTAAGAAATCAATTGGAATGTCTCCATTTCAGCATGTATATGGTACATAAATTGTAATGCCTTTTCAATTAGCTCTTCCTCTGATGAATTTTATGCAAGATGAATTTGATAATGAAAATCTAGTCCAAACGAGAGTGATGCAATTGATAGAGGCACACCAAATCAGAGAATCGTTGCTGGAGAAAGTACATAAGTATCAGGCTAAAGTCAAATATGTTTTTGATAAAAGAGAAAATTAGTAGTTGTTTCAGGAGAATGATTTGGTGCTGTGTTGGAATGTTAGGAGAGAAGACCATGGAAAGCATGGTAAGTTCGACAATTTTTGGTTTGGGCCATTTAAAATTGCTGAAGTTTTGGAGAATAATACTTTTCTGCTCAAACATCTGGATGATGATCAGCTGACTCGAGGCCTAGCCAATGGTCATTTTCTTAAAAGGTTGTTTATTTATTAAAGTCAGTTGAGTCACTCCATTGTAAATATCCGTTATTTATTAACTCCATGCCAAATGGTACTTATGTCTGTATATATGGTTAGTCTTGAGTCTAGTCAGTCAATGGTCAGTCCTAGTCTTAATTTTCAAGAAGTCTTCTGAGTTTCAAAAGTTTTTAAGGAACTGAGTCTACAATCCTTGAAGCCTCATAGGGAGGACTTCATCCCCAATAGGAGCCACTGTTAGCACTGCAATTTTTCCAAATATTTTAAAAGTTTGGTCATCATTCTCCAAGGAATCAATCTGTCTTTTCAATTTGATTATAAGATGAAAGTGTCGCTATCAAAGTGTAGTGGTGAGAAAATTTCATTTTCTACTTTTTTTCATTTCATTTTCCCTCTTTCACCTTTCATTTTCCCAAAAAACCCAAAGTCCAACCTCTCGTTTCCCTTTTAAAAACCCATTTTTAACTCACAAAATCCAATTTTTATAGTTAAAAAGCATATCTGCACACCCATCAACAACCATATCATATTTCCTTTTCAACTTACTATATATTTCTTTTATCGCAGTTTTTGCTCGCACCACAAAAAAACCTTGGTTATATCATATATTATATGATATAACTTACCACACTTAATAAACATTGTGGATCCATTACCTTTCATCGTAATCGACTCTTCGTAGTTTTAACTCCCATTCACGTTACGATTGCCATTTCCTACAAAACCCTCGAAATGCGAGTTGTGGTATGGTTTGGGACCCATACTTCCCTTTAATATGCCTCGAATATGTTATAAAGCCTTTTTTTTTCTTTGGACATATTTTTATCATATTACCATGACTTAACGAAGTTTTCACTTTCTTATTTGAAAAGCCATTTAAAGGGCCCCACCTACCTTTTCACATCGTATTTTCACAAATTTCACTTACCGCATTCACTTCCACTCCCTCAAAACTTCCGATTTGTGATTTGCGGGTAATCCCACCATCTATCATGACACGTCCCTCCATTCACATCACACATCGCACTTCTCTAATTTCAACATTTAGCTACAGTGTTTCATAATAAAACTTCCAATGTGCGATCTACGGGTGACCCCACTATTTGTTATTCCACGTCACCTCTTTTCTCATCACACATCGCACTTTGAGAGTTTTAACATTTAAATCTTGTGTCTCATACCAAAACTTGCGATGCGCGATCAATCCCACTTCTTTGCCACGTCATCACCCCATCGTAAATCACATTTTCTCCTGTTTGTGTCTTAAGTTTAAACGCTCCAACCCCGATTTGAGATTGCGATATATGTCTAAAAGGTTTTCTCCTCCCGCTTATCATTCATTTCGCTCCACCTCTCCCCTATAAGTAATATCTAATAAAATGCACCTCCACCATTCTATCCAAAAAGTTTCGGGTTTTCCGCCATTACAAAGGGTTTTCCACCAAAGAAGGAAAGGAACAACAGAAAATTAGCAGAGTTTCTCTGAAACAATTTTCTACCACTACTCTCAGCACCAGCATGTTTCTACAAGGAACCAAGCAGCATTCAAGGAACAACCACACACCATTTTCACTACTGTTTACAATTTTTGTGGAGTTGGTTGCACCAGAACAGAAGAGGAGCCTTCCCATAGACTGCCACATCATACAAACCACTCCAAAATTTTAGCCTTAATGCTGCTTATTTTCCTTATGTCATAGCATGTTGTATTAAAGTTTTAGGATAAGCCTCACCTCTTGAACGAGGTTGTAATGATTTTTGAAACAAATATTCCTTTTTCTGTGGAAGATGACAATATCATATTTTGTATATATATGCCACACTGATATGAAGTCAGGGTTGGTTGGTGGTTATTGAATTTTGACTTATATGAACTGTAATTTTTTTGTGTGAATGAAATGGAATAATACTACTGAGGACTTATTACCAATTTTCTATGTGTATTGTCTACTTTATTTGTGTTTTCATATCTCCTTTCTTCTAGTTCTAGTTTGCGTTCTAGTTCATACTGTTATGTGTTTTTATTAGTCTCTTAAGCTTGTTATGTGTTTTATCGATTTTTGTTAGTCTCACACAGTGAGCATTCCTGATAAAATATATATTATAACAGTGCAAGAGCATCACTCATGATAGTTAATCTTCATGATATTTCAATGATAATATTGCCAGACTAGAAATATATTTCTCTCAATGGAATATTGTCAAACTGCTACTTTTGTCAATTTCGACTAAATCAATAGATTTTTGTTTTACAGACCTATTGATTCTCCTCTCATCTTTCAATTTATTTTCATCATAGACTACAAACTTTCACCTTTCTACCACATCAAGTTACAACACCCTCTTTAGTAGAACTGTGGATTTGACTGAAATCTCTCTTCAGTAAATCAAAGTTTATACCATCTTCCAATCCTATAAAACAAAACATTAAAATTTCCTTAGAGTTTAAGATGTGTCTAGTCAAGCGTTTTCTGCAGTGCAAGTGATGATTCTAGCGCCAACACTCTGGAAAGGTCCTTACAAGATCACTGCATTAAGAGGAAATAAGGCATTTTTATTAGAGGATATTGAAGGGCAAGAATTTCTGGGAGGACCAATCAATGGTAGGTTCCTCAAACATTACCTTACTTGATCATTGAAGATGAGGTCCACTTTCATTGTACATATCATTTCAATTTTCTGTCCAAGAATAAGGAATTTGTTGCAGAACTTTGAGGCCGGAGGAGAAGGCCATGAGACTTCTACCTTCAGCTCATGTTTTCTTTCAAAAATTTCAAAAATTTTAAATCAGTTGTCAAATTAGAGTCAAGTAAGTGTTTTTTTAGTCAAATTCATTTCCAAATTTATTTCATCATTTCAAGGTTTGTCAAAGTTTAACTCCATTGCCCACTGGTAAGGCTACCTGATCTACACTGTTCTTGACACCTCCTGAAGGAGCTTCCATCCCCATATGAAGCCAATGTTAGTGATCAAACATACTCTTTCAGTTAAATTTCTAGTAGTCATAGGATAATTTTTTTGGTCTTTTCAAACAAGTTTTCAAAATAGATTTTGGTCACTGAAGGAGTCTAGGTCAAAAATGCTACTCCTTTCATCCCATCCATGGCTATCATCACCTCAAAGGTCATCCCATTCATTTTAATTTAGAAGTATTAGGTCATTCACTCCATCTCATCTAGGTATGTTGTCTAGGTGTCATTGTTTTTCCTTTAAAAAGTACAATTTATCATCAAACAAGGAAAATAATCCTTCATTTTCACCATATAAGTCTTCTAAAGGGAGTCAACATACTTAGGTGAATAAATTAAGGCAATTTGTCTTATTTGAAAATTTGTTTCAATGTGAAAAGATTTCAAAAGGAAAAAATGTCTTATTGTTTTCACTACAAGACAAAAAATTAATTTCGAAGCTTATAAAGCACAAAAGAGGCTCATCCAAACTCATTCTTATCTTTTCATGTGTGGTAGAGCTCCTCTCTTACCTCCATTGGACTCCATAGTGGTCAAGGGTTCGAAACAAAGGCAAGAAACTACTCCAAAGCACAATTGTTACGCTTCTTCTGGCCAGTGTTAAGCTTCTGTAGCAATTGTTACGCTTCTACTTGCCTTTGTTACACTTTTGTAGCAATTGTTACGCTTCAGAAACACAATTGTTACTCTTTTGTAGCAGTTGTTACACTTCTGGAATAAATTTTTACGCTTCTGCTAGGGGTGTGTTACGCATATGGAAAGTGTTGAGTTTAGGGTATTTTGGCTCCCAAACCACTCAAAAAAGTTCAAGGGTCATTGGAATCAATATTTAGAGCTCTTAAAACAATAAATAATCCTCTCATACCCTCCCATGGTCAATTTATCAAGGTTACTGTAGATTTTAATGCTCACCTCATTCTCCATTATATTTTCACTTCTTCACATCATTGAAAGATTCTAGTGAACCAAACCCTAACCCTCTCATCTAAAACTATCCTACACCTCCCACATACATCATACTGCCATCCCCTACCATCCATACCCTTCCTAAGAACCAGTTTCACCAACCCCTAATTTCTAGCCAATTTTGAAGTGTTACACTGGGAAATTCATGTGTTTCCCTCATTTGACCACCTTCATCACATCCATTTGACTTGATTTCACTCATATCCCGTAGCCAACATGCAATCTTATCTCTTGATTTTTTTTCAAAATTTTCCTTGGCTTTAAAACACTTCATCTCACCCTCTAACTTTACCCCATCCTTATACTTTGTTTTTCCAAATTACACTACACATACCCATTCAATCTATACACTAGGGTTTCATCCTTTCACTGATAAACAAGATGGAGAGTGAGAAGAAAAACCTCAAGGGAGGGAACCACATCAGATTATAACCCTGCACCATGCAAGAAATCAATGCTTCACCCTTGCCCAAAAGATGTTTTGAGAGGACTCAATGTTTGAGGTTCTGTGAGAAGATTATGGAGGGAGGATATCATCTTCAACTTACAAGCTTATTTGACTCTAATATCAACATGGGAAAGTTCATCATTGCAGGTGTGAGTTTAGCCTATCAAAAAACGTGATTTCTTCTGCAACAAGTATTCCTAGTCATGGAGAAAAGTGGTTCAAGGGCATGGAATTAGACCTTTAATATTACAAACTATTTCTCAAACCTCATGCTAGAGAGAAACTAGAGTACCTCTACACCTCCTTAAGACATATGATCCTTTAATGAGGTTAATAATGAAGTATTTCACATGTGAAGGGGGATTTTCCAAGTTTTATAGGTACCATATCAGGTTGTTGATGCATTTCACCTCTACCAAATCACTTGACTTGCCACATTAATTGTAAAGAAGTTTGATTAAAATGGCCGAGAAGGTTCAGAGCAGAAACCAAGATCATTACCCAAGTATTTTTCACCATGGTATGGTAAAAATAATTGTGTTGCATCACCTTTCATCCATAAACATGACTTGGGAAACATTCATGGAGAGAGTAGTAGCAGTGCCCACCACTAGCCCTCCTATCATGCATAGCACACCATCACCATCACTATCAGAAAAACCAATGGAGGTTGGCTCTTATACCATGAAAACTTGGATTTTAAAGGATCCTAGGGTTGTTGAGTTCTCTCATACCTATGAGAAGGTAAAGAGACAAGTATTTGCACCCAAATCTATCAAAACTGTACTTACACTTGACACTATTGCTGAACAAAGTGAAATAAAGGAGCAACCTCTCATGCATAAATATGAAACACCTTTGCACCAACATAGTGAACCAGTGTCATTGGAGTTTTCGGTAGTAGAGAAGGTTGAGATCAAATCAACTGACGAGATCATTAGGGAGAAGTATGAGGAAATAACCAAGTCGAGGGAGATCTTCTCCATTGCTAATGCTTAAATCACTTTCCTACAGGAAGAGAATTTGCAATTGGAGGTGAAGCAACTGATACAAAGAAAACCTAAGCCAAACCTAGAGGAAGATAAAGGTAAAGGTAAACAAATCATAGATGTTTATAAAATGCAAGACATGGAGACTAAAACATAGCCAATAATTCCAAAGACAAGAGGCCTTAAAAGGGTGTTGGAGCTAGAAAGACAGTCATCTCATCCACCTGCAGAGTTGACCTTTGATGAGCTAATAGCTATGGAGAAAAATAAAGACAGAGAACTCTCATTGAGAAGGGTAAATGAAAATTTGGATAATATCTTGAAGAGAGATAAGGGATACAACAACCTCCAAAGACACATGGAAAATCACTATTACACTGAGAATAAAATTTCACAAATAAGGCTAAAACAACTGAAGAAAAGGCTAAAAGAAACTCAAATGAAGCTTAAAGAGAAGGATAACTTATATTTGCTAGATGAATCTTCCTTAGCTGTTCATCCCATCACTCATAGGTGTTATAAAACCAATTTTGAGAGGTTTCGAAGAATTTTGGTATTTTTTATGATTTTTGCACAAATATGGAAATTCTCTCCTCACAGAAGCGTAACAAGATTTTGTTACGCTTATTTTAGGGGCATCCAAATGATGATTTTATTATATGGTTGGACACATTTTGATGAGTAAATCATATATCAGGAACCATTTTTTCATGAAAAGCTTCAATTTTGTAGAAAAGGCCAAAAAACCACTCATTTTCTGAGACACAACCTTGAAGTAAAACATCATTGAGAAATAGGCCTTGGAATTAGTCAAAGAATTGAAGGACTTTTGGGTGTATATTCTCCACTCTCATGTCATTGCGTATGTCCCAAACGTTTTTGTTAAAGATGTGCTTACGCATAATGATCCTAAAGGACGACGAGGTAAATGGATCGCTGCTATGTTGGAGTACGACTTGGAGATCAAGCCTACAAATATGATCAAGTGACAAGGCCCGGAAAAGCTTATGCTGGATTCAAATCTACATGATTTGGAAATTAATTTTATTGCTGTATTATGCGAGGAGAAAGAGGATGAAACAATACCTAAGGTATCTAAAATTGTTTCTTCATCGCCTTGGTATGATGATATAGTTCATGTTTTGCAACACTTGAATCCTCCTCTTGGCTTGCTAAGTAATAAGGCTAGATATTTGAAGTTGAGAGATCTTAAGTATTGCATCCTTAATAGTGTATTGTATTGGAAAGATCCGGGGGGAGTGTTTTTGAATTTTTTGGTTGAAGGAGAAGTTGAAAAAGTGATGAGTGACTTTCATAAAGGTGACTATGGTGGTCATCTTTATCGGAAGACTACATCTAACAAGACCTTGAGGGCGGGTTTATATTGGCCAAGTCTATTCTTTAATGTCTATAAAATGGTCATGAGCTGTCATGAATGTCAAATTTTTCAGGGAAAGATAAATCTCTTTCCTTTTCCCTTAAAACCAATTGAAGTGAAAGCACCATTCCAACAATGAGGACTTGATTTCGTTGGCGAAAACCATCCTCCATCATCAACCCAGTATAAGTGGATAATCACTACCACATATTACTTCACTAAATGGATTGAAGCTACCCACACGAGGCAAGCTACTAACACTGTCATTATTTAGTTTTTAGAGAACAATATTCTGTCTCGTTTTGGATGTCCATACAAAATCATTAACTAAAATGCAGTCGCCTTTAAGTCCAAGAAAATGATTGAGTTTTGTGGTAAGTATCAAATTAGGATTAGTAATTCTACATCATACTATCCTTAAGGAAAAGAGCTAGATGAATCATCAAATAAATATTTAGTGAACATAATCAAGAAGATGCTGCAAGAAAAGAGGAGAAATTAGAAAAAAAATCTCACTAATGCTCTATGGGTAGATAAAGTTAGCACAAAGAGATCAATTTGCATGTCACCTTCCCAGATCATGTATGGTGTTGAAACGTTGTTCCATACTTCTTTAGCTATACCAATGATGAAAATTCTTCAAGATATCGACAGTGAACCAAATGATATCCATCGATGAATCAACAAAATGATTCATCTACAACAGTCAAGATATGAAGTCTTTAGTCAAACTTCAAAGCTTCACGAGAAAATAAAAAATATTTATGATAAGAAGACCAAAGATGATGATTTTAAGCTGGGAGATGCTGTTCTTTGCTGGTATTCCCATAATGAATATAAAGGTAAGCATGGAAAGTTTGATAATCTATGGAAATGTCCTTACAAGATCACTGCATTCAGAGGCAATACATATTTTTTATTAGAGGATCTTGAAGGGCAAGAAATTCTGGGAGGACCAATCAATGGTAGGTTCGTCAAACATTACCTTACTTGATCATTGAAGAGGAGTTCCACTTTCATTGTACAAATCATTTCAATTTTTTGTCCAAGAATAAGGAAGTTGTTGCAGAAGTTTGAAGCCCGAGAAGAAGGCCGTGAGACTTCTACATTCAACTCATGTTTTCTTTTAAAAAGTTTCAATCAATTGTCAAGTCAGAGTCAAGTCAGTTTTTTTTTAGTCAAAGTCATTTCCAGATTTATTTCATCATTTCAAGGTTTGTCAAATTTTAACTCCATTAGCCCCACGGGGGTAGGCGAGTTGGTAATTGAAATGCAGTGAAGTTCGTTTGTAAAGCAAGCTCCATACAGGAGGTCACGAGTTCAAATACCTCAGACTAAAATGGAGCGTGTGGAGAGGGGCGGGCGCATGTTCCCGGTGGTTATAGTGGTAGCGGTCAAAATCGACCCCGTGTAACGCGAGTCGCGAGGCTGCCCCAGTTGCCGATTCCACTGCACAAAAAAAAAATGGTTTAAATCCATTGACCAATGGTAAGGCTACTTGATATATGATGTTCTTGACACCTCCTGAAGGAGCTCCCATCCCCATCTGGAGCCATTGTTAGTGTCAATATGTTAGTGATAAAACATACTCTTTCACTTAATTTGCTAGTAGTCATAGGTCTAAATTTTTGGTCTTTTCAAACAAGTTTTCAAAATAAATTTTTGTCACTGAAGGAGTCTAGGTCAGAAAATTTTCTCCCTTCATCCAATCCATAGCCATCATCACCTCAAAGGTCATCCCATTCATTTTCATTTAGAAGTCTTAGGTCATTCACTCCATATCATATAGGTTTGCTGTCTAGGTGTCAATTTTTTGCCTTTTAAAAGTCCAATTTTTCATGAAACGAGGAAAACAATCCTTAATTTTCACCATATAAGTCTTCTAAAGGGAGTCAACATACTTAGGTGAATAAAGTAAGGCAAGTTGTCTTATTTCAAAATTTGTTTCAATGTCAAAAGATTTCAAAAGGAAAAATTGTCTTATTCTTTTAACTACTGTACAAAAAAGTCATTCAAAGCTTATAAAGGACAAAAGAGGCTCATTCAAACTCATTATTCTCTTTTCATGTGTGGTAGATCTTCTCTCTTACATCCATTGGAATCCATATTGGTCAAGGGTTTGAAACAAAGGCAAGAAACTACTCCAAAGCACAGTTCTTACGCTTCTGTAGCAGTTGTTACACTTTTGGAACACATTGTTACACTTCTGCTAGTCTTTGTTATGATTTTGTAGTAGTTTTTATGCTTCTGAAACACAGTTGTTACACTTCTGTAGCAGCTGTTACGTGTCTGCAACACATTGTTACGGTTCTGCTGGGGGTGTGTTACGCTTCTGGAAAGTGTTGAGTTTAGGGTATTTTGGCTCCCAAACTACTCAAACAAGTTCAAGGCTCGTTGGCATCAATTTTTAGAGCTCTTACAATAGTAAGTAAGCTTCTCATACCCTCTTGTGGTCAATTTATCAAGATTACTATTGATTTTCATGCTCACTTCATTCTCAATTATATTTTTCACTTATTCACATCATTGAAATATTCCAGTGAAAAAAACCCTAATATTCTCATCTAAAACTATCCTACACCTCCACATAAATCATACTGCCATCCCCCACTATCCATACCCTTCCTGAGAACCATTTTCACCAAACCCTAATTTCTAGCCAGTTTTCAAGTGTTAAACTGGGAAATTCTTGTGTTTCCCTCATTTGACCACCTTCATCACATCCATTTGACATGATTTCACTCATATCATGGAGCCAACATGGAAGATTATCTCTTGAATTTTTTGCAGAATTTTCCTTGGCTTTAAAACACTTCATATCACCCTCTAAGTCTACCCCATCCCTATACTATGTTTTTCCAAATTACACTACACATACCCATTCCATCTACACACTAGGTTTCATCCTTTCACTGATAAACAAGATGGAGAGTGAGAATAAAAACCTCAAGGGAGGGCACCACATCAGATTAGAAGGCTGCACCATGCAAGAAATAAATGCTTCAACCTTGGGCCAAAATATGTTTTGTGAGGACTGGATGTTTGAAGTTCTGTGAGAAGATTATGGAGGGAGGATATCATCTTCAACTTACAAGCTTATTTCCCTCTAATATCAACATGGGAAAGGTCATAATTGCAAGTGAGGAGTTTAAACTATCAGCAGATGTGATTTCTTCAGCAACAAGTATTCCTAGTCATGGAGAACATTGATTCAAGGGCATGGACTTAGACCTTGAAGATTACAAACTATTTCTCAAACCTCATGCTAGAGAGAAACCATAGTACCTCTTCCCTTTCAGACACCTCCTTAACAAATATGATCCTTTAATGAGGTTAATAATGAAGTATTTCACACGTTAAGGGATATTTTCCATGTTTTATAGGTACCATATCAGGCTGTTGATGCATTTCACCTCTACCAAATCACTTGACTTTCCACATTACTTGTACAAAAGTTTGATTAAATGACTATGAAGGTTCATAGTAGAAACCAATATCATTACCGAAGTATTTTTCACCATGGTATGGTAAAAATCATTATGTTGAATCTCCTTTCATCCATCAACATGACTTGGGAAACCTTCATGGAGAGAGTAGCAACAATGCCCACCACTAGCCTTGCTGTCATGCATAGCACACCATCACCATCACTATCAACACATCCAATGGAAGTTGGCTCTTCGAGAATGAAAACTCAGATTTCAAAGGCTCCTAGGGTTGTTGAGTTCACTCATACCTATGAGAAGGGAAAGAGACATGTATTTGTGCCCAAACCTATCAAAAGTGTACTTACACTTGACACTATTGCTAAACAAAGTGAAATAAAGGAGCAAAATCTCATGCATCAAGATGAACCACCTTTGCACCAACATAGTGAACTAGTGTCATTGGAGGTTGAGGTAGTAGATGAGGTTGAGATCAAATCAGCTGAGGAGATTATTAGGGAGAAGGATGAGGAAATAAAAGAGTTGAGGGAGATATTCTCCATTCCTAATGCTCAAGTTACTTTCCTACAGCAAGGGAATTTTCAATTGAAGGTGAAACAACTGATACAAAGAAAACCTAAGCTAGAACTAGAGGTAGATAAAGGTAAAGGTAAGAAAATCATAGATTTTTATCAAATGCAAGACATGGAGATAGAAACAAAGCTAATAAGGCCAAAGACAAGAAGCCTCAAAAGGGCGTTGGAGCTAGAAAGACAGTTAGCTCATCCACCTCAAGAGTTGAACTTTGATGAGCTAATAGCTATGGAGATCAATCAAGACAGAGAAATATGGTTGGGAAGGGTAAATGAACATTTGGAGAAGCTCTTAAAGAGAGATAAGAGAGACAACAACCTACAAATACACATGGAAAACCACTATCACACTAGGAATAGTATTTCACAAATAAGGCTAAAACAATTGAAGAAAAGGGTAAAAGAAACTCAAATGAAGCTTAAAGAGAAGGATAGATAAGATTTGTTGGCTGAAGCTTCCTTATATGTTTAACACATCACTCACAGGTTCTATAAAACCAATTTTGAGAGGTTTTGAAGAATTTTGGTATTTTTTATGATTTTTGCACAAATTTGGAAACTCCCTCCTCATAGAAGCGTAACAAGATTTTGTTACGCTTGTTTTAGGGGCATCCAAATAATGATTTATTATATGGTTGGATGAATTTTGATGAGTACATCACATATCAGGAACAATTTTTGCATGAAAAGCTTTAATTTTTCAGAAAAGGCCAAAATAGCACTCATTTTCGATGCTTCTGCCACTATTTTGGAGGCCTTGTTACACTTTTGGAGTAACCTTGGTAGAATGAACTTTTGGAGGCCTTCCCATAGGTAATTTTGCAAAATTCAAGATGTTATAGAAAAAAAACAAACAGGGCTAGTTGAAATATCTTTCAGAATTTGATTTGGACTCCTAAAAGTGACTAAAAAATGGCTGCAAACTTCTCTTACGCTTCTATAAAATTCTGTTACGCATTTGTCCAAAAGTGTTACACATCTGCATAGTTTTCCTCAGGACACTTGTCAAGCTCAGAAAATGTCAGAATTTCGAGGTTTTTTTGTCCTATGAGTTGGAATTAGAGTATTTGAGTTGGTTTTTGTCTCTTATCATGAGGGAACATGTAATTTAATATTGGGGACACACACTCCTAGTTCATAGCTGAAATTTAGGGAATGGTTTCTAACCTCTGTAGAATCTAGGAAATGAAACATATCATGTATTTATGATGCATTTTGGATGGGATTTCGACCCTATGAGGTGTCATAGTCAATATTTTCTATAAGTAAACTCTCTTTAGTATTTTGTGGGGTTGGATAGTCTTATTTTGCAGTGGAGCTATTATACAGCCTTTTGGAATGAAATCAAAGACAATCTTATAGAACTTGTGTTGAGAATCTTGTAGTATGCATTGGAGAATTTTTTCTTTCTATGTATGTTTATCTATTCATGTTGAATGATACATTTTCCTCTTTCAGATACATGCTTCCATGTGTTTATATTGTAATTTTATAAGCAGAAATCATGTCTGCTCAAGCTCTGTTATATACAAGGTTTACATGATATGTATATGATCTTCTAAATGAATGAATTCACCTCAGTGCTCATTCAGACTTTCTATCACTTCATCCTATACTCAATGACCAATTAAGAATGCTTTCAAAATACCTATCTAGCCTTACATATTCTCTGCAAATTGACCTTGGAATTCAGACCTAAAAACACTAGACCTATCCTTCTCAGTGAAATTCCTATCCAACACTTAAAACATCAAACAAAAATCCTATTTACTGAGCTTACATACCTAGCCTAAGATCAATAGATATTCACTCAATACATTGACTACAAAGTGACAATGAGAGAGCCCTCCCTTGTTCTAGTGGGGATAGCTACCTAACCTAAAGCCTGGTCTATGGTTACCTTCCTTAAATCCCACTCATAGCCTTGGGAAGTTTGGGTGAGTGATAACACAAACATGGCAAGAAAGAGACTCGATGAGTCGCCCATGAAATCTTCCAATTCAGATTTCCGGTGCATTCATACAACTACAAATACAAGGGTCGTTTGAAACCATCAGTGTACCCAAACCTCCTATAGAGCCGAATGGCATCAATAATAACATAGATGACCTCATGGCAGAGCCTTGAGGGTTCTGAAACTAGACCACTAATCCATAAACCCAAAAATTGACCCCGAAGGAAGGCAGAATGAAAATACAAACACATGACCAAAGATAAATCCACCAACAGTATAAACCCATACGACATAGTAAGATTCCAAAATTTATAGACATAGAGAGACCAGGAACAAGTATGACTATCTCTACAAGTGAGAATATCTCTGAATCCCATTCAAGCACAAAAAATTATGCATAAAATAACCTCCTCTCCAGCCCCAAAGAATTGAAACCTCACAAACCACATGCCAATAGATAAAGAGACTGATGCATGGGGGCATTGTTGAGAGAGCTAAACACATACCTGTTTACCAGAGGAAGGAATATTCAAGGCTGAAATAATGTTCGAAGAGCCTTCGCTAGCTGAGCCTGCTCCAAACCGTCGAACAAAGCAACCAAACCCCACGGGAACCAAACACCACATACCAGGAAATTACCAAACTCACACTCGAATTCGCTGGAAATCAAATGATCACAAAAGAATTTTCCACCTTCTACGAGGACATTAAATCCCCACATGCATAGAGTCACCGATACATATGCTTCAAGCATGTGGAGAGTGGTGGGGGGGGACACCTCGATAGACCCACATCAATCACCCACGGAGATAGTGACTGCCAAATCACACCCCAATAGGGGGATTCTTCAACATCATTATTTTTTTTTTCCACAGAAAAAATCGGTAACCTTTTATTTATAAAAATGAAAAGTTACACATAGCATATGCATTGAAGCATTTTCAGGATTTGCCCATTGGGCTCATGTGCTTTGGCACACAATGCAGCGTAGCAGGGCTACTGTGCATTCAGAAAGAATGAAAGAAAAAAGAAAAAGAGAAAGAAGGGGAGGAGCGGACAGTAGAAACTGGTTCCAGAGAGTGAGTAAAGGACTCACACCTCATGTTTTCCTCCCCTTCTTCTTCTCGACCTTGCGCCACTCTCCCTTGGAGGGCTCAATTGTTGCTAGTACTAACTGTTGTTCTGCTTTTTGGGAGCCTGTATCCTTATCCGAGTCTGAAGTATCTGACGGGTGATGTCGTTTGATCCCTCCTATACTCGGGTCCTCACTAGTCTTTTCTGCCTGATTTGAGTGGAAAAGCGAAACCTTGTTGTCTGATGTATTTTCCTTTTGGGTCTCTTTTCCTTGGGAAGGTTCCGTCTCCTCTATGGGAGTAACTTCCTCCTCTGCTTCTGATTCTTCTTCCTCTGAGTCAAGAGTGGGGAATTGCCACCCTTTTCTCTGCTTCCCTTTCTGTTTCTTTTTATTATTTGCTTTCTTGGCTTCCAGACATGTACTTTGCAAGTGTCCTGTCATCCTACAGATTCTGCATCTGAAGGCAGTGTTTTCATAGTCTAGTCCTTGCAGCCAGTTCTGTTGCTTATATACCAGCTTTATATTTTCCGGCAGTCCTTTACTTAAATAAACTTCCACGCAAATGCGTGCAAAGGTGTAGATCCTCTCTTCAATCCTCTCCAAATCTATTTTGATGTATTTCCCTATGCTGTTCCCAATTCCTTCCAATACTTGTTCACTCCAAAAGTGAAGAGGAATATTATATAGGCGGACCCAGACCGGCATTCTGGAGACCGTCATTGTGTTTGGGTCAAAGTCTGGAAACCATGGGGTCATAAAGAGACCCGTTGTTCCCCAAAACCAAGGCCCTGTACTGCTGACTGTTTCTCTGGCTTCCGTAGATGCAAACTTTACAATGAAAAACCCCTTGGAACACAGATATATATCGCATTCCAAGGTCCAATGGGTGTAGATCCAGTGAAATAGATCCATGGGCTTTGGCCAAAAACAGTTAAAACGACAAATTAGCGCCTGTGTTTCATATGACTTAACGTAGTCATCTAATCCTGAAGAGTCAATATTGAGGGCTGGGGTTTGCCCAAGCTGATCTACTATATATGGCCTAGGTGAGTGCCCACCTTGGTCTGGGGAGGACCCTGCCTCTCTATTACTCTGTAAAATGTTTTTATAAGAGAGACCTCCTTTGGGAGGTTGCTGAAATGTTGTCCTTTTCCCTTTGTCTCCTCCTGTGGATCTTGGGTGTCCCTGAGGCACAACACCCCCTCTCAGCCTAAGATTTAGAACAATGGTTGTTTCTGGGCTGATATCATAGTTCTTCAGGGTTCTGTTGTCCTGAAGAGAGTATCTCCCACTGACCAAGTGTTGGATCTGAACAGGGTATCCCATCAATACCCAGATTTGCTGTTTCAACTGCAAAATAGAGCTTTCTGCATGTACCCACACTAGACTAGATTTCCCCAGCGGGGGTTTAATAAAAATCTGAAAACTTGTTGATGTTACCTGTTGCCTGTGTGATTTAGCTGCTGGTTGCTGGGAATGGACAGGGCGACTTCCCAAAAGTCCAGATCTGATGCTGCAAGCAGATCCATCGCCAGCGCCTCCCATGTTCATAGGCCCTTGTATTTTCTTATAAATTTCGCTGAGCTTGCTTCCCCAACCTGCGCTGATCTCCTTGCCTTCATTGGAAAGACCCTGGATCCGATCCTTCTCAGCTTCTTTGCCGCAATGGAGTGACAAATCGGATTGATTCATCGCCATGCAAGTCTCCTTCTTGCACGCCTCCGTCTTGCCAGTGCCCGCCGTAGTGACTCCTCCACGATAGCCATTGCCAGCGGCTTGGGCATTCCTATGCTCTTGGGCGTACAAACAAAGCCTGATACCCTTTTCAAACGAGAGATCGAAACGCCGCAATCCAGAAAACTCAGATCTAGCCAACAATGATGCGTTGAAGACAGAAACAGGTTCCTGCAAAGAAAGTGGACAGTCGCTGTGCTGGAGCTGATTAACTTGGTCGCCGTTATTCAGATCCTGTGCTCTCTCGTCAGCTGCATGCCTGTGTGAGGTGGCCGTGATGATGCCGGCTAGCCCAGAAACTCGAACCCTAATGCCCTTGCTCTCCATCGCGTTTTCCTCGGTCATGAAGTATATCCTTCAACATCATTATTTAATGAAACGCCATGATTAAATTTATTGAATTGTTTACATTTTATAAATGTCAAATTTTCATTATTTGTATCATTTAAAAATATATATATTTTTAATTTTATTTATTTATTTATTTTATTATTATTATTATTATTATTTTCCATGTGGTTGAATTCCTCTCTCTATGGTTGCCTATGAATGCTCATCAACAATGTGGCTATTTCAGTCAACTAATTAATTAGATTATGGTTGATGCAAATGAGGATTTTCACACTCATTTATATGTCATGAATGAAAAAATTACTTTAAGTGGCTTGTGCTTCATTTCACATTTCCATTTTAAGTGTACTTCAAGTTTTTGTTAGACTCATTTGGGATTTTTACGGAAAGTTATCTTGTTAAAATGACACTTGTTGATTTTTGCTTCAATATAATTTTTGCAATGATACAAATGGATCATAAACAACACTTGAAGTGGTAATAAGGCTTAGTATCGACTCATAAGGAGGAAGAAAAATACGTCACATTATAGCCTTGGTTCTGATTTATGGGTTCAACTTGTAGAGTTCCATTAGGAAGAAAACTTGTAGGGGAAGCATGAGATCATGCACATAAACTAACAAAAATGCAGGCTTAACCGACAAAGCCTTGTCAAAAGGATATGTGGCTTATAACCATTAGTTTATGAATTGGGGTTAGATCTTGGGTGGAATATTAAGTAAAAACAAGATTAAGATATGTCCCCACCCATAAAGTTAGATGGTGATTCGACATTGGACTAGAGAGGTTAAAAGGTAGAGTTACGTCACGTGGTGATGTGGAGAGGATGTAAAAGAGGTATATTTTCTATCATAAGATCTCATGATATTGATGGCTTATGCATTCATGGAGGATTTACAATTGTTATAACTCCTAAGTGTGTAAACTCAATAAGTGATAAGGGTAGAGTTGCCAAGTTTGATGGTAAATATTTTTTGGATTTAGTCTTGGGAACATGGAAGGCATTCAATCAAGAATAGTTGATAACCCATAATCATGTACGGTCTGAAGGGTTTGTGTCAAAGGTTTTACACTTTTCAATCCCCTGCCAAGATCAAGTTACATTTTGTATAAGGATGTTGGGGCCTAGGAATTGGAAACCTTCATGCAAGAAATTTCCATGCCAATGATACAATCCATGGGCATGGGAGTTGACAAGACCACCAATCCAACAAACCAATTGGCCATGGAATTAACATTTAAGCCTTTTATTCGTCACCAACTAGTAAATTACAACAAATATTTCTCCTCTATTTTGGGTTAACATGTTAGGAAATTGAATCAGTTAGTATAATTAATGTTTGGTGGATAGTTTGGATTTCTAGAAGGAATATTTAATAGATGATTAAAATATGAGAAACAAAGTTAGGGATGGTTCGCTGAATTCAAGTTCATTGAGTGAGGAATAGGTTGTTTCAATAATTTGTGTTTTCATCCACTTAGGCGTCAATGCAAAGTATGGGAGGCATGAGAGGCATTAAAGATAACAAGGTCACTTATTATTTTTCCAAAAGTAAATAGTGAATGGTGAAGACTTCATTGCAGAACATAATATGCATTCTAATCTTGAAGTTTTAGAGATATTGACTTATAAGCAAGAGTTATAATTATCCATTTGTATCTACAATTTGTCTTAAGAATAATAAAGAGTCAAGTAAGACATTTCAAGTTAGAGTTTTCCCATATTGGGTTTCTTCAAAATAAATCATTGTGAGATATTGACCATGGGTGTGGTTGAAGTTTTACTAGATTTTTTTTCATGGTCACAATTATAATCCACATAGTAAATATATATAAGACCAAGTAACAATAATAATTAATACGGGATATGTGTTGCTGAATTGAGTTTGCCATGGGCTATTGTATAATGAGTCATATTAATACAAGTTGGCCACTATAGCTATTCATAAACATTGTAAAGGGAATAACACAATTAATGTTTACAATATTGCAAGAAGGTGGAGAATAAGTTATAGATAATCCCCATATTGTAATAAGAAGAAAAATGGAATGGTGACAAGAATTCAATATGGGAGATAGTGAAGAACATAGTGATTAAAATCCATAATTTTAAATATGGATACTCAAAATGACCATATGTCTCCAAACATATCACAATTGACTATAAGCATGTCAAAGATGGACAAAAAAGTAATCACCTTGGTTGTAATGATGATGCCAAATAATAAGAGGTATAAGCTACTTCATGAGTCAAGATTGAGTTTCAAAGAAGAAGCTAAAGGAGATAAGAAACCCAAGTTGGAAGAAAGGAGCACCAACAAAGTCCAAACACCCATCAAATTTGAAGGAAAGATCAATATTAGGCCATATGTAGGTGAGATTGGTGTTCTCAAAATAATTCAATGATTATTATAATTAACTCTATTTTTCAATTAGATGTAGTTCAAGAAATTGGGAGAAATGTTGTTATTCTCCCCACTTGGTTCATTTCCCACATGTGACATGTTGAGCTCATAATGAGTATATCCTTGTAATGGCTTCAAACCATTTTGTTTGAGAGTCCCTTGAGAACCAAAACATGTATATTCCTAATATGGAATATAAATATATTAAAAAAAATATATAAATTTATTTATCTAAGCCCCAATTTAAATCCTAGAATGTATTGGATCATATTGTATAGAAATTGTAAGTGTGTGGTTATAATGACAATAGTCAAGCCACATGAACTTAAATATATTACTCCATATGTAAGTGATGTAAATGGAAACATGTATATTCCTCACATGGAATGTGTGTGTGTGTGTGTGTGTGTGTGTATAACACACACACACACACACACACACACACATTCCATGTGAGGAATATACATTTTCCCCACACACATATATGCACGCGCATGCGCACACACACACACACACATCTATTTATCTAATGCCTAAATTTTAACCCTGGAATGTATTGGATCATAAAATTATAAATGTATGATTATAATAACGGGAGTCAAGCCATGTGAACTTAAATAAATTACCCCATATGTAAGTGATGTAAGTATGTCAGCATGGACTTCTAGTGATGGGATAGGAAAGTAGATGATGTAGATATACTTATATGGACTATGTGGTGGGCTTGTCATGGTGAACTCAAGTGATGTAAATATTAATGTTGCATATATATATATATATATATTATGTGTGTGTGTGTGCGCGTGTGTACACACACACATACACACATACACACATACACACATACACAAACAAAGGCTATAATTCCTCTATATGGGAATAAAGGGGTTCTCTGGGAAAGTAATCATATATTGCTAATCGTAACATTATATCTTATTTATTTTCCATCATGTACCTTAAATGAAGGCATCTACATCTATTGACATATAAAACTAATAATATAATGCATGCAAGAGGTTGATGTGGAGTTGTTAGGTCTCTGTAATTTATTAGCAAGATTTGGAGAGTCCAATCACAGAGTTAACATCATTTCAACCAACTTTGGGATTCTAGGATCTAGCCCTCCTGAATCCGGAGAGGGATCTCTCCAATATGTACAAAGATGGATATTGTCTTTGAAAAGCTTAAGGTAATGATATTAGGCTAGTTATGAAGGCCAAGGGTTTTGTTTTGTTTTGGATGGTTGAGCATGAAATGTTACTTGAGGAGAAAGTCCTAAGTGCAAAAAGTTTTAAAAGTGAGAAGTTTCAAGAAAATAGAACAGTTTTGGCAGATAGATAGATATAACGCTGGTTTTTAGTCCATTGGGCTATGGAGTCATATCTGGGCTTTAATTGAACAACAACATCAAGTGTGATCCAAGGGGCAAGTCATCTATACCACAAGATTGTTGAGATTAAAATGATGAAATGGAAACATTAAAATGTTGGAGGGGTGGAAACTGATAATAATTTCTCAAAGGATTTATAGTCAGTCCAAACAAGAAAAGCCTTTTAAGTAACTGTTTTAAAACCAACCAAGGACAGGGCTAACCATAGACTTCTTGGGCAAGTTCTTATTAAAGCAGCTTAATTGACAAACAATCCAGTAATTCACATAATTACCTTCAGAAAGTATGAAAACACATAAGAAAAACAGAGTGTAACTTAAGATCAGATAAAGTACTTTTAAACCTAGTCTGCTTTCAGTCAACACCAAGGGAAACTTTCAGAATCTGCCTTTGGAGAAAAGAATCTAGGAATCAGGGCAAACCATATCTTCTCTAGTCTAACTTTAATAGCAAATAATGGAAATAACATTCAAGAACAATGTTTGAGCAAACAGGAGGACGAAGGAACGCCAACATTCCTAACTGTTTAAACTGTATTGAATCATTCTTAAATAAAAAAATCTGAAGAAAACATTAAGATAAAGATTTCTCAGCCAGAGAAGGTTACTGCTATACAAAAAATCCTAACCCTGTTTAAACTGTTCTTTACAGAGGGAAAATGAACGATATGGCATACATAGAAGGAAAACGATTAACAAAGAAAGAAGCACTTCACCAATGATAAAGACCAGGATCCCAAGAAATAGCTTTTATATTGATGTCAAACTAGTTACAATCTTCAAGTCCAATGTTTCAGTTCAGCAATCATCTTCACTATTCAACCTAACTACTCTAGCACAAACAGAGCTTCAAGGGCCATTGAACACTATGTACAAATAGAAGTCTCGAGCTCAAGTGTATTTCAAAGTTCTGCAACCAACAACTCCTCATCTTCTGTAGAAGTACTTATAGGAAGATGAGGAGGTGAGATTTTAACAAAATATCTCAAGGATAGTTAATGTAGAGTGAAGACTTCTCGGCCCTTTGAGAGGCTCGAGGGAAAAATTTACAGGTGGATCACTACATTAACTATTTCACAATAAATATCAAAGCTCGGTGGAAGCTTTGTTTGACTTTGAGGCTCTGTGTATGTTTTGGAGTAACTCTGCAGATATTTATTCATTGGTTTCCTTGCAGAAATAACTTCTTGGCGATGCTGGAGGCAGATATTTCTTCGAGCAATAACTTTGGCCTCTGTTCTGAATGGTTTGAGGCGACAAGTGGCTCTTTGGTAGCTAAGGAATCAATTTGCCTCAAGTTGTGGTGGTGGAGGCTTTCTGTCTGATAAAACACTTTAGGTTTTCTTTAAACTATGTTTTGAGTCGGGGATTAGGCTTTTGATAACTGTCTTAGCCGTAATCCCCGTAATACTGTCTTCAATCTTCTTCTGCTGTGCTTTATTCTCAAAACTGATACTCTTTAACTGTTCTTTCGAATAAAACAGTGTCTTGTCGATGTGCAGGGCCGCGCTGGGCTTTTCGGCATCAATTCTCATGAAACATTGACAAATCATTGAATCAACCGTGTGAATGGTTCCTTTTAGTAGCTTCGAAGGCGCAGGAAACGTCTTTCCCAACCCTCGGCTTTCTTTGTGATACAATGGAAAACCATTGAAAACACCTGCATAAAACAAAAAACAATTAAGAAATCCTGCGAAATGGGTTAGATTGCTTCAGAAGGCAAGAGAGGAGCGTAGCCCTCGGATGAAGGCAACCAATGGTGGAGATCTGCATAGAAAGGAAAAAAGGATAGTGGGAGAAGAATAAGGAGGAGCAGTTTTGGACCGTCCGATCTGGACACGTGGACGGTCCAGATCTAATCGGAGGGTCTCAATCGGGGGTGGCAGAAAAGGGGATGCGATTGAAAATTCCAGTGCGATTAAGCGCTGGTCGTTGATCTGAGGACCAGATCGACGGCGGGGAATGAATCAGAGGTAATTGCAAGGGGGTGAAACATTGCGATGCGATTTTGCGCAGACCGTTGGATCAAGGATTAGATCAACGGTCAAGAATAAATCGGAGGGAGAGCAGGATCGAAAGATCGGAGGTATGGACTGCGATTGATTGGAGGGCACACTTGAAGCATTGCGATTGAGAGTTTGCGATGCGATTGAGCGCAGGCCGTTGGATCAAAGGACTAGATCAACGGTCAGGATTGCTACGACCTACGCACCAGTGGAAAAAACCCTTAAACACATGAAAACCAAAGTTTTTTGCGAATAAAACAAGTTTAACGGATTGGGCGGAAAATATATAGGTAAAGGAAAAAGGCGCCCGATTGCGGGGCCGGGGGTTTTCACGGAATGTAATATGCCCGGGAGTTATAAAGACAAGGGCTAATCGCAATCGGGCCATTGAGCCTGGTCTTTCCGATCAACCCATTTGTATTGTTTCTGATTGCGATTGCGCGATCGACTCTTTTCAATCAACCCATTTATATTCAGCACATGGTTTTAAGTTTTAACTTAGAACTTTCGGAAAGTGGGTTTTTTGGTTTACAAAGGAAAATGAGCTTTGTAATGGTTCAAAGTCATGCACCCTTTGGATATTTGCGATGCGATTAGCGCCGAAAGCTTTGGCGTTTGGTTTTAACACATGGGCATGTGGGGGGAAGTGGTTTAGGACTTAGCCCAAGGGGCTTAGGTCCATAGTAATAAAACTTTGATTTTTATGAGAAATTTTCAAGGATTTTAATGGATTTGGGGGTTCTGAAATAGTTAAAACGTGAGTTTTTAACTATGAAAGGGGAAATTTTCATAAATGGAAAGAAGAGGACTTATGAAAACAAGGTAGTTTTGATGGAGAAAAAGGGGAGCAGATGAAAGGTTTTGAGAAGAGGAGAAATGGCGATCTTTCAGCAGTCTTTCAGTTGGAGTCAGCAGAAATTCCTGAGTATAAAAAATGGGACGCAAATGAGGATTTTTGACAGAGGCATGAGGCCTTAAAGAGACTTCAAGAGCCAACAATTTTTTAGTGATAAAATTTGTTCCTTGGAGGCTCAAAAAAGATCTTAGCCACCTTTTGGTATAACAAAATATTATAGGTGGCTAACAGGAGTATTCTCACCTATTTATGGAAGTGTGGGACAATTATAATTATCATGGGAAAGTGTCAGAACACTACATTACTCTTGTTAGAAGTAACATTAATCATAATTCCCTCAAAAATCTTATTACCTTTTGCTCCATTCATTCTATTATTTTCACATTCATGATTTAGACTTTTCATGCAATATTCTCCAATTTTAACCATGAATCGATCTATAAATTGACCAAAAAAAACACAATAAAGAGGTAATTACTATTCTTGGACGAAGATAGATGGTTATAGGTGAACAAAAAGGTTGGGAATGTTAGGAATCCTTTGCCTACTGTATATTTTTTTCTCTTTCAATGCCTAAGAGTCAAGTGTTGTTCTTGTGGGAAATTCTTAGAAAGCATACAATATATTGGTCCCTTTCTACCCACTTAACGAGAATCAAAGCGTGTAATATTTTATAAGAGATTTTTTGAGTATAAAAAGGGAAGATCTTCTTTGTGTTGCGTGGGTCAATGGAAAAGAGTTCCATGGAGTGCATTGTAATGAAGAAACTGGCCATGCATGAGAGTAAATGGGTTGGTTTATGTGAATTCGAATTATGTAGCTTGTTCCTTCACTTTGGAATACTCATAAACTGGATTGGGGGTGGCATCTGAATGAGGTGCCTATGATTGGATGGAAAATTGCTCAGATGAAACCAATGCCTTGGAATTTCTTTGTTAAAAATAAGTTTTATGTCTTTGTTTATGAATATATATATATATATATATATATATATATATATGTTTGTGTTTAAATCTAGTCATGGGCATTTTGTTGTGATAAATTTCTATTACTTCATGCTTGTTTATTTCCATTGAATTTTCACTATTGTACCTATGCATGCATTTATTTTATTTCAGTCATGTATAAGGGACTACCTTTATTAGTATTGTGGAGATATAGCTTCTAAGGGATGGAAATTTGAAAGCCTTGTTTCATGGCTACCCATTGTATGGATAGTATTTTAACTATTGTACCTATGCATGCATTTATTTGATTTCGGTCCAATATAGGAGACTACCTCTATTAGTATCGCTGAGATATAACCTCTAAGGGATGAAATTTGAAAGCCTTGTTTCATGGCTACCCGTCGTACGACTAGGAGTACTAGGAAAGGACACCATTATTTCAATGTGCATGAGATTGGTGAAGAACAAATAATATCTTCCACTTCACTAAGATTAGGAAGCCGTGTGTTAAACCAATGTGAAAGTTATGATAATACTTGAAGACTTGACATAGAACTATTATTGACTTGATTGGATGCATTCAAGAATATAAATAATTCGTTATTTTACCCCCATTGGGTTCAAGGAAGAACAAAATATACAATGTCATTTATTTTAGCAAAGACAATGACTAATTGTTGAAGAATATACAAGTGAGTTTTGGAAATGGGTTATTAAGTTGGGTATATCCTCCAATAGCCATGGAATTTTCATTAAATATTTGGACTTGGACTATTTTCCTATATTTGAAGACAAGGGATTCAAGCCAAAGTCCCTGCATTAACATATGTGCAACCACAATGCATATAATGGAATAAAGCATTGTTGCGAATAATATGGGTAGTTTATAGAGTACATGTTTTAGATTTCATAAGATTCCTTATAAAATATACAAAAGGGGTGATTTTTCAATAATGATTTGTTTAGAACATATTTCTTTTTTAAAATTTATCGTTTTTGTCTATTTTCTTGATAACAATATTTTTATCAATTATGTTATTGGTGACAACATGTTAAAATTATCATTTTTCACATTTTTGGATGTTTGAAAAAATTCCAAGATTTTATAAACCTAATTTAACCTCATTTTATATGCACTACAACATTTTCGTATATTTCTAAGGTAAAGGGGAAACACAAAAAAAGCATTAACATTTTAACATTTAAAAATGTATTATTTTTTTCATAATCAAGATTTGACCTTAGTTTACTTACTTAAGAGTTTTATTTTTCTCTCTAAAGATAAATGCTAAAAAATCATTATGATTTTAAAATATGAAAGTGTATGAAAATCTCAATAAACAATATGTTAATTTTATTTTAGTTTTAATATTTTCAGAAGGATAAAAAGGCCAGGGGCTTGGTTCTCTTACAACTAGGGTTACACTCACTATCATTGAGCACCATCATGGAGCCTAAACATAGAAATATGTAACTCTTGCAACTATTGAGTTTTGTTGTCGAGCCTATATGTATAAATTGTAGCTCTTATATCTACCAATCTTCATGGAGCCTATTCTAGGGTGTTATTGGGGGATTGTGTAAGTCTAAGTTGGAATCACTCTAATTGCTAGTCATCATTTGTAGGATTTGTTGGGATTAGAGTCAAATATGTCAAGCCAAATTCACATGCATGAGAGCTTCATAGCCTATGCATATGAAAAGGAAACAATGGAATATTTATCCCCTTATGAGATCGAGGCATTTAATATCTAGACAGAGTTAAAACTAAGCAAAATAAATAGCCATTACAAAGGAGATTCATGAAAATATTGGAAGCTATCCTTTCGGTGGATATCTCATCCTTATATCCAAGAAGAAAAGTCCCTATTTTGGTTGAAAACACTTTGATAGAATATGTCATAGGCATATAGCCTAGTATGCTAGGTCCCTATAATACTAGTGTATCCCCTTATTTTTATTGTTAGTATAGCCCCCTTATTGTTATTTCTGTGCCCATGTAGTCCCCATATTGTTATTACTGTGCCCCATAGAAGCCCACTATTGTTATTATTGTGCCCTTACATTGTTATTGTTATGTTGGCTAGGTATTGTGACCCATTGGAATCATATCTATAAAAAGAAGGTTTTGTCATTTGTATCATCAAGGAATTTTTCATTTATGTAATGTAAGGTGTTAGTGTCCGATATTCAGTGATCAATATGTACTCTTTCAAATTTGTCTAGTAATTGTTCTAGGTCAAAATTTTACATTTCCAAGTCAGTTTTCAAATAAAATTTTGATCGCTGGATATGTATAGCTCTTTAAAATCTATTCACTTCAGTTTATTCATGATTATTGTCATTTCATAGGTCATGCCCTTCATTTTCATCTAAAGTTTCAGGTCAAGTCGCTATGTTTTCACCTAGGTCAGTGTCTAGGTCTCTTCCACTTTACCTCCATAAAAGTCCAAAATATGTCATAAAAAATGAAAAAACAAGACTCATTCACTTCCACCATACAAATTTATCTTTAAAAGGGAGTTAGATAAGGTAGGTGAATAAAAAAATAGACAATTTTTCTTCTTTCAAAAGCTTGTCTCATTGTCAATTTATTCAAAAAGCAAAGTGTTCTTCCAAAAGTCATGTTTTCATTAAATGACAAAAAAAGTGTTTTTACTGATGTTATAAAAGGGAAAAAGTGATTAATTTCACTCATTTTATCTTCCCTTACTCAATAAAGTGCATCTTTCACCTTCAGAGTACCTTACCATTGCCAAAGGTGGAATAAAACTGGAAGCATTTGCAAGAAAAAATAATCTGCTACGTTTCTGAAGGAGCTACGTGACGTTTCTAGGTATTGGCAGTATGCTTTTGGGAAATGATATGTTTATGCAAAGAGTGCTTCATTTTTTCCTATCAGCCTCCTAATCAGCCACCAAAGATTCAAAAAAACTCTGCAAAACTATGGTGACCTTCAAAACCAGTAAGTAAACACTTCCAACGCTCTCTTCAAGTTAATTCATGACTGTATGAGCCTTTTATTTTCGTAGGGTTTTGATCTCCTCCATTCTAGGGTTTCTCCTTTATTAGTCGGTTTAGGCTATTGGAGACCCTTTTTCCTACCATCTAAACCTTCATTTATCCTTTACAAACCGTACCCTAAACAACCCCTACCACTCACATGCCTCCTTACATTATTTCACCAAAACCCTAAGTCCCCACTACACTTCCACAACAAAACTAGAAAATATTTGTGTTTTCCTATTTTGACCCACCTTCCCATACCTATTTCAAGGAATTCCACCTGCATACACAAGCTAACATATTAGTCTAATTCCTCAATTTTTTGGGGAATTTTCCTCAACCTCCTTATACCTCATCGTTTCCGCTAAACCTACCCTATCCATATCCCCTGTTTTCCCAAATTCACCATCCCTACTCACTAATTTCATCTAGGAGGGCTTCATCCTGTTCACAAATAGCATGGAGGCTGAGAAGAAAGCTCATAAGGGAGGTCACCACTCTAGATTTGAGGCATACATATTGCAAGAAATCAATGCCTCCCCATATGCTAAGAGATGTTTTGAAAACATTGGATGTCTGAGATTTTGTGAGAAGATTATAGAGGTAGGATGTCATGCCACATTGAATACCCTTTTTATCACCAACATCAGTAGATAAAAGGCCATGATTTCAGGCATTGAGTTCACTCTATCAAAATAGGCCGTCAGTTCAAAAATATGGATTCCAAATGAAGGAGATGTCTGGTTCAAGGGCATGGAATTAGACCTTGAGAACTACCCAATGTTCCTAAAACCTCATTGCAGAGATGAACCTGAACATATTTTCCCTTTCACGAATCTACTTGATAAGTATGCCCCATTAATGAAGCTCATCATGAAATATTTTTCGAGGGGATATTTTCAAGAATTTACCAATACCATGTCAGGTTGCTAATTCACTTTACAACTACCAAATCTCTCAATTTGTCAAATTATCTATTCAAGAGTTTGGTCAAAATGGCAGAAAAAGTACAAGGAAAGGTAGAAATCCTCATCCCAATTTATTTCACCATGGTTTGGTTAAGATGATTTTTATGCATCAACTGTCAACAAACAACATGACCCAGGAAGTTTTAATGGAGAAAGTAGCATCAAATCCTACTACTAGTCCACCCATTGTTCATGCCAAAACATCAATACAACCAAAGGACGTTGGCTCTTCTAGCAGGTAGGCTCAGATTTCAAAAGCACGTAGGGTTGAGACCACTAAAACCTATGAGAAGTGAAAGAGAATGGTTTTTCTCCCAAGACCATCAGAGGTGTATTGGCACCTGAAATTACACATGTGAAAAGACAAAAGGTGGATCAACCACCTAGCCATGATGGTGAGTCGCCATTGCAACACCATGATGAATAAGAATCCTTAGATGTTGACATGGAAGAGTAGGTGAAGGATAAGTCATTTAAAGAAATAATTAAAGATAATGATGAGGAAATAACGGAGTTGAGGGAGGTTTTCTCAACTGCAAATTCTCAAATTACATTCCTACAGTAAGAAAATCTTCAGTTAAAGTTGAAATTAATCCTCCAAGACAAGCCAAAGGTACATTTTGATGTAGATAAAGGCAAGGGAAAAGAGATATTAGATGTGTATCAGCTGGAGGATGCAGATGTTGGAAAAAAAATAGAAGACCAAGGAAAATAGGCCTCAAGAAGGTGCTTTAGAGAGAAAGAGAATCAACAACTCCTAAATTAGGTTGGAAAATTTTGATGAGATAATTATTGATGAAATCAATCAAGAGAGAGAGTATTGGCTTGATAGGGTCAATGGGAACCTTAAGAGGCTTTTGAGGAAAGTTAAAAATAACAATAATCTCTGGAGACATATGGCCAATCATTATTGTGCCAAGAACAAAATTTCACAAATCAGGCTCAAACAAGTGAAAAAGAATCTTAAAGAAGCTCAAATGAAGCTCAAGGAGAAGGAAAACTTAGACCTCCTTACTGAGATATCCATGGCTATTTAGACCATCCTCCATAGGTTTTATAGAACAAAATTTTTCCAATTTTGAGCACTTTTTGTATTTTTGGTGATTTTTGCACAAATTTAGAAATTTTGCCTCCACATAAGTGTCGCGCCAAGGCACGATGATTTCTCTCAGAGCTTCCAAATCAAGTTTTTCTTACATGGATGGGTGCATACTAATTAGTACATGCCATATATGGAGTTTTTTTTCCATGAAAAGCTCTATTTTTGGAGAAAAATGCAAAAAAACTGCCTAATTTCTATGCTTCTGCCACTATTTTGGACTAGGCGCGATGCTTCTGGAGTGAGGTTGGAAAAAACCACTTTTGGAGGCATTCCTGTGGGTGTTTTCCAAAAGTTCAAAGTGTTCTGGAAATTAGGCTCACGAGGCTACCCAAAAAAACTTTCATATTTTCATTTGGATTCTCCTAAGTTGGTTAAAATCAACCCTGAACTAGAGCGATGCTTCTGCAAAACTGACGCGACGTTTCTGCTACAGGCACGGCGTTTTTGCATAGGATTCCTCTCAGACAGATGTCATGTCTAGAAGAATCTAGAAATTTAATGCTATTTGTCCCATGAGGTGGCATTTTATGTGTTTGAGTTTGTTTTTGCCTATATGATGAGGAAACATGTAATTTAATGGAGGAGACACACACTCCTAGTCCTTAGATAAATTTTAGGGATAAGTTTATAACTTCCCTAGATTCTAGGAAATGACTCATCTGATGTAATTATGATGCTTTTTGGATAGGATTTCGAACCTATGAGGTGTCATGAACTCTTTTTTATATAAGTAGTCCACATCAAGTATTTTTAGACGTTGGATAGTTGTTATTTGCAGTTGAGCTATTGTACAAGATTTTGATAATGAAATCAAGGACAATGTTGCATGCATCGTGTTGAGACTCCTGTGATATGCATTTGAGCATTTATTTTTCTCTATAAAATCATGATGTTAAATTTTATGTTACTCTTCTTTCATCTATATGCTTATTTATTCTAAGTCTTATCAGTTTATTTCTAGAAAATGTGAATTCATGATATGCTTTTTATAAGATTTACATGAAAATGTCTATGCTTTTCTAATGAATGAATTCAATTTAATGCTCATTATGATTCCATATAATTTCACTCTATACACAATGAAAAATTAAGCATGTTTCTTAGCTTACCTACCTGGCCTCACCCTTACCTCTGCAACTAAACCTTTGAATTCAGACCAAAACCCTATACCTAGTTTCATAACTATCATTCCTATCCAGTAAAACTCCAAAAAAACAAGAAACCTAATCTATTGAGCATCATAACTAACCTAAAACATTATATACAATCATCCTTTTAGCTGTTAAGTGACATTGAGAGATCCCTCCCTGGCCTTGGTAGGGCTAGCTACTTGACCTAAAGGTTGGTTTGTGGTTACCTTCAACTCCATTCTCAGCCTTGGGAAGCAGGGGGGAGTGATAAAAAAATGGAGGTTTCCCCCTCGAAGAGGCTGATTTCTAAGGCGTTGATCTATATTTTCTTCTATTTGTGAGCTGGTTTCATAAGTTAATCCATGGGTAGTTTAGAAATGTATGATACAAGGACATGTATTATCATTTTCATTTAGTTGTGGCCCTTTTGTTTTCTCCCTTTTTAAATAAGGAGGAAATTTACTTGATATTTCACTCTAGACCCTAATTCATGAGGTCTAAGGGAATGTATTGATCTTCTTGGTCTCTTAATTTCAACCTAAAAGAGGAAAAAATAGAAACCCATATGTGGGTTAGGCTACGTCATTTGCATATGTTTTTATGGTGGGGGGGGGGGGAGCACCCTTATAGAGATTTGGAATAAGCTATCCCAATTTTTTGACTCAGCATAACCAAACTTGGAAATTTGTTTTCTTATGTGTGAATATGCGTGAAGGTGTCTCTAGAGAAGGTCCTCCCAAAGGATCTACAAATTAATATAGATGAGCGGAGCTATAAAGATGCCTTTGATTACAATTCTCTTTAAGTGCAATTCCTATTATTGTTATGGGGATTTTTCCAAAAAATGGCCAAAAATTCAAGAGTAACCCCACACCCCCTTGCCAAACCCAACAAAGTAATTTCCAAGAAAGGAATTTGAGTTCAATAAGGTTACTAATGGGCACAAAAAATCATAGCATAAGGAGCCATATCATCGAGAGCTATCTCAAGATGGACTAGTCAAACTGAGCAATAAAAAGTTTTAATTTCTTAAATATTTAAAAGTGTTAAAGAAGGCGAATGAAAGGGAAAATAAAATTCTAGAAGATCCTAAAGTGGAATAGATCCTAAAGGTTGTGTCAATCAACCCAAGTATATTGTAAATCAATATATTTTTTCCCCAATACAGATAGAGTAG
Source organism: Pinus albicaulis (assembly GCA_034641835.2). Taxonomy (NCBI): domain Eukaryota; kingdom Viridiplantae; phylum Streptophyta; class Pinopsida; order Pinales; family Pinaceae; genus Pinus; species Pinus albicaulis. The sequence continues at coordinate 790,139,772 of CM076584.1, read as the reverse complement.
GAGGAAGCAATAGAGTAAGAGTGGGAATAGAAACAAGTGGAGGAAGCAAAGGATAACTTAGAGTGGGATGCAAAGGAATTATAGGAGGAAGCAAAGATAAAAGAGGTAGAAGTTGAGGAGAAAGAGTAAGAAAAATGAATTTAAGATCATATGGATCCACATTAATTATAAAATTCCCATTTGGATATGACATTTGAATCTATTTCTTTCACCAAAGTCTTGAAGAAAGTCCCCCAACCCTCCCCTCCCCTCAAAAGGGAAGGAAAATAGGAAACTAGGCTAAGAATAGAGAGAAAACAAGGTTGAATAATTTTTTTTCTTCATGATAACAATAATTATGTATTCTTTATGAGTATTTTTGTAGAAAAAAATTGTAAGAATTTATCCTTGTACTCAAGATTCTATGCAAAAGAGTATGAGAAGAAAGAATCGTTGGATTCATTCCTCTCAACACTTCATTGGGAGGAGTGAATGCAAGGATGTTCTCCCCTTTAAATTTTGTGTTAACCTATTATACATTTTGGTTGAAACCTTCTTTTAATGTAAAATGTTTTCTCAGGGAAATGCCACCTTTTCTCATACCTTTTTGTTCAAGTCTCTTCTTTATTTTTTCCCATTTTCAATCTCAAGTCTACCCTTTTGGACACATTTGGTCAAATTTGACACTAGGTAAGTCTGAATTCTATTTTTTGGATCTTAATGGTCATTTGGATGTGCGAATAGGAGAATTAAATATTTTTTTAACCTTTTCCTTAAGTGATTGCAAAATTTCACTTCAAGGCATTGTTGTAGAAGTTACAAGTCTAACATATAATGTAGAAGTTGTGAAACGTTTCGACTGCAAAAGTTTCTAGTGATTATCATGATAGATAGTGAAATGACAAAAGTTGGTTCCCAAAACCACTAATACCATTTTTCCTTTTCCGTTGAGGATCCATGCTAGGTTAATTAAGTTGATCATATAAAATAAAAAGGCACAACTGTAGACTGCAATTTGGTGGTAAAAACAAATGCGATTTTTATAGACTTTTAATTTTCATGTTGAACAATCAAGTCCATGATTCCAAGTTGGTACTCGTATTTATTTTTGAACATTTTGTAGTTGTATAATCAAATCCCTGCTAAAAGCAAAGGAGCCATTGTTTCTCATTTGAATTGTAGAATGTATCAATACTAGTAATATAATAGTAGTTGATGTTCATGGAATTTCATTAATGTGTGATTAAAGGTTCCTTTTGTTGTTGGATTTTGTTTAGACGTTACCTTGTTTTAGGAGGAGGGTGCACTCAAGGAATAGGTACCATTAGAATTAGATAGAATATTGTGAAATTTTAGGTTGGATTGCAGTAGCTCCTGTTTGATATTGCTATTGTTATATTTTTAGTAATTATTGTTATTAACATTGGATTGCATCATATTAGTATTGCAATTGTAAGTAATTAGTTTATATATATATATATATATATAACATTTAGTATTCTTGTGTTGATGACAATGATTTCAATAATTAGTTTTTGCTATTTAATGATTATTGTTTAGTTAGCTTGCAATTTATTCCTTATTGTTGTAGATTACTACTATGTGGTTGGTCCAATTACTTTCATTTAAATTGTTAGATTGCTATTGTTTATAGTATAATATCCTTCAATATTGTAAGGTTTAAATTAAGTAGTTAAGATTTTCTCATCTAATCTTTGCCACACAGTGCTAGATATAGATTTGACTTGGTGACTTGATACCTCATTTTAGGTTTGTGTTTTCCCTTGTAGAATAAGATATCAAATCTCATTAATCCCAGTTCATGCTTAGATTGCATAATGCGAGTTTAATTAGGATGACTAGCTTCCTAGAGTTTCGATTTCCTATCTATTATTTGCAAGGATTTATTTTAAAGTTAACTGCATTAGCAAAGAAAAATATTTTCTTAGTAAGAACATGTGGTCTACACATACAATGCAAAATAGCCTTGAAACTAGAAGAATTATAGAGCTTGCAAATTAATGTTGAGGAAAATTGTTTGTTTATTGTAAGAAACAAAGATTCTGTACTAGAAAAAAATACCAACTTTGTTGTGTGTGTGTCTGTAAACATATACAAATACATATGTGTAATGTTCCTTTTTTAGGAATTTCTGCAATATCTTCAGTGAGGACGCTGTATAAGGAAACCAATGCAAAAATAACGTAGAACAGGGTTTGGATTCTCTAATATATGTTTTATATAGCTTAAATATAGAATGGCATTAGAAAAAAATCATTCTAGCTACTCTAAACAGATCTCCCCAACTCATATATGTATAAAAGCACCCCAATCCCACTGCTTCATAAAATAGAGATGCCAGAGACTGCAACAACATTATTTTTATTATGGAATCTACAACAAAAGATATTTTAATACAAATTCAGAGCTTTCATTAAGCATGGAATCAGAAATGAGAGGTTATACCTCTTTTGCAAGCACCTCGGAATGCCCCGGCAAGGGTTTCCAGCAAAATAGCAACATAAAAAGTAGCTATGCAGAAGATAACGCTATTCCCAACAACACTGTATAAAAAAAGACCAAATATGATCTTAAATGGACAAACAATACAATATTTGGCCCAAGGCCTTCCTCAATAGATCTCCCAGAGTGAAATAGATTCCTCCTCCTCTAAAACAAGCATAAATGGAAAGATGCAACCCCAGCTACTGCATCTACTACAGAAATAACACAATCCTTGGAAGTGACTGCATTGTCTAGGATGGAGAATGGTTTCCCTCAAGATAAATGACGAGAATTGAACTCAGGACCTCCTCCTTAGATCTCGTAATCAGCTATACCAATGATGAAGATAGAATTCCCGCATGAGAATCCCTTTGCACTAAACAGTGCTGCAACTCCGGCTAAACAGGTGAAGCTTGCAATCAGTCATAAGACTGGGAAAAGATGAATGCATGAATGAATTCTTTTCTTCTATCTCCTCCTTCTTATCCTTGGTGAGCTTTCCCCTCCTGGGCCCCACCCATTGGTGATGTGACTTCCTTGAGAAGTTTCCTCCTTCAAAACTACGCTACCCTGGTAGTTTTCCCTCCTCTTGTGATAGTGTTGTTGACTTGGTAAACTGTAGCTAGATCATGGCTTTTCCCCCCTTTCACACCAAAGAGGCTTTATTTTGTCCTCCTACTTCAATCCCTTTTCACACGGGGATATGTTTTATTGCCTTTCCTACTTATTATTTCAAAATTGGAGTAGTTATAATGTTCCAAGTGGTAGTGGCTAATTGGGAACATTACAGTCCTCCCCACTCAGAAGTTTCTTGCCCACAAGCAATAGTAAATAAGGATGATGTAGGATCTTCTCTCCCTCCCAAGTGGCATCCTCATCTGGTAGATTCCTCCATCGAATCAGATATTCCTTGACGACTCTGTTTCTCAGCTGCCTCTCCCTTGTATCTAAGATTGCTTCTGGCTGCAAGATTAAGTGGCCCTCATCATCGATAGGGGGGAGATCCATGTTGGCAACTACATTCCTCCCGATGGACTTCTTGAGGCAAGAGACATGGAAGATATTGTGGATCTTTCTCCCCTTAGGAAGCTCCAACTCCTATGCTACCTTACCGATACACTTGACCACCCTGTATGGCCCATAGAAACGTGGTTTGAGCTTCTTAGCTCCCTTCTCCTTGAGTGTGGAGTGTTTGTAAGGCTGAAGATGTAGGTAGACAAGATCTCACACCTCAAACTGTATTTCTATCTGACCACAGTTTGCATACATCTTCTGCTGGTACTGGGCAGTGGAAATGTTGTCTTTGAGTCCCTAAGTATGTCTTGGTTTTCCTAAATCCAATCCTTTTCCCTTGGAGCTTTACTTTCCCCAAACATAACATCAATAAATGAGAGTGCGTCATATCCATATAAGGCTCAGAATGGAGTCATGCCAATAGAAGTATGGTGAGTAGTGTTGTAACAATACTCTCCCAAGTGGAGCCAACACAGCCAAGCTTTCTGCTGCCCTGCCACATAGTTCCTCAAGTAGCCTTCTAGCCACTTGTTCACTATCTCGGCCTGTCCATTGGTTTGGGGATGATATCTAGTGCTTGGAGTCAAATCAGTCCCTAGTAACCGGAAAAGTTCTTGCCAAAAGCCACCCATGAAGCGGCTGTCCCGATCACTCACTATGGTCCTCAGGAGACCATGGAGTCTAAATACATCTCTGAAGAAGAGCTCAACTACCTGTGAAGTAGTATAATGAGTAGAAATGGAAAAGAAATGAGAGTACTTTGTTAGTCTATCAACAACATCAAAGATACAGTCTTTACCCTGCACTGTCGGTAAGCCGGTGATGAAGTCCATAGAAATAATTTCCCACTTCTTATCTGGAATATGTAGTGGCTACAACAATCCGGCAGGGTGAGTGTGTTCTCCCTTATTCTGTTGGAAAATGGGGCATTCTATGACATGCCGGAGCACATCCTCCTTGAGACCCTTCCATGAGAATCTCACTCTGATAGATCTGTAAGTCTTGATGCCTGACAAGTGGTGAATCATGTGATGCCAATAAGATATTCTCCTTGAGCTTAGAATTCTTAGCCAAGAAGATCTAGTCCTGGTAATAGATAATCTCATTCATCACTCTAAACCTCTCATCCGATACCACCCCATCAAGTATCTCACATGAAAAGTCATCTTTGGAATACTCAACTAAGAGTTGAGCCTTCCAATTTGTGTCCATGCCCCTTAAGGACAACGCTATAGGCCTCCTAGATAGTGCATAAGCTACTATATTTCTCTTCCCATTGACATATTCTATGTCAAAATCATAGGCTTGGATTTTTCTCACCCACTTCTGTTGTCTCTCCTGGAGTTGTCTCTGTTCAAGGAAGAATCTAAGACTGTTATGATGAGTCTTCACCTTGAACTTGTTCCCCACCAAGTATTGACAGAATTTGGCTAATGCATGCATGATAGCCAACATTTATTTATCATAGATGGGATATAACCTCTCATGAGTGAGCAAATTCCTGCTCTCAAAGGCTATAGTATTCCCACCTTGCATCATGACTGCCCCAATACCTTCACCTGATGCATCACATTCTAGCACAAAAGGTTGAGAAAATTCAGGTAAAACCAAAACATGACAACTACTCATTACCTCTTTGAGCTTATCAAAAGCCCTCTGCGCTGTAGGTGTCCAATGGAAAGCTCCCTTCTTTGTCAAGTCTGTGAGTGGTGCTGCTAGTTGTGAAAATCCTTTCATAAACTTCTGGTAATAAGTGCATATGCCCACAAACCCTCTAAGTTCTGTAACATTCCTGGGTTCAGGACAATCTATAATAGCTTGGATCGTCTCCTCATGTACCCTCACTCCATCCACTCCTATGATGTGCCCCAAATACAACATCTCTGTGAGGCCAAATTCACATTTGGAGAGCTTGGCATAGAATTGCTACTCCTTGAGGATATGTAAAATTGTCTCAATATGCTGCAAGTGCTCCTCCCAAGTGAGGCTGTAGATAAGAATATCATCAAAGAAGACCAATACAAACTTTCTCAAATTACCACGGAATATGTGGTTCATGCAGGATTGGAAAGTTGTTGGAGCATTAGTCAATCCAAAGGGCATTACCAGAAGCTCAAAATGGCCATAGTGACATCTGAACGTTGTCTTGGGGATATCTTGCTCCCTCACCTTGATTTGATGATACTTGGACCTCAGATCAATCTTGGAGAAGTATTTGGATCCCCTTAACTCATCCATGAGTTCATCGATCCTGGGTATAGGGTACCTGTTCTTCATAGTCTTCTTGTTCAAGGCCCTATAATCAATGCACATCCTCAATGTGCCATCTTTCTTCTTTACCAAAACCACCGGGGAAGCAAAAGGACTAGTACTAGGCCAGATGTGTCCTAGAGCTAGCAGCTCTCGGATAGCTCTCTCAATATCATCCCTATAAGCCTTGGGATGCCTATAAGGAGTGGTGATTACTGCTTGGAACCCTTGTTCCAACTAAATGGTGTGTTCAAACCCTCGGTTAGGAGGTCTTGCTGGTGGGATATCTCCAAATATTGTAGAATACTGGTCCAAGAGAGACTGAATATCTAGATGCACTAGTGAATCCTTACCCTTCACCTCTAATATATGCAGCTACACTGCCCATTCAACATCCCCTCTACATAGATCTGCCTCCATCTTATGTGTTGAAACAACTTGACGGGGATATGTGTTTATACCCTTGATTCTTTGTTGCTGGCCATCCTCCCCTCCTGTCCATTACATCTCCAAGGTTCTCTAGTTAGTGGTAACTCACCCAAGAGTGATTAACCACTGGACTCCAAATATGACATTAGTATCTAGAATATCTACCACAAAGAAGTGGTATGTCAATGTATAGGTCCCCATAGTAATGGTTAGTGCCAGAACATACTTGGCACATTGCAGGGTCATAGCTCCTGGGACCAAAACTAAAAATCCCTCAAACTACTCCATGGGAATTCCTCTCCTGTGTACTATCCGTGCATCAATAAAATTATGAGTGGCTCCACTATCTATCAATACAGAAAATATTTTCCCCATGATGGTGCCCCTCACCCTCAAGGTTAGATACTTTGGGACTCCTCTTAACGCTGCAACAACTCCCCCTCTTGGAGCAAAGTCTTCCATGGATTGTACAACGCTGGCATCCTTCTTTGAGAAGGTCTTGACATGATGTGTCCCTCCTGTAACACATTTCCCTTCCAAATCCAAAACATGGATTTTCTCCCTTGGTCTTGAGTGAGTCTCTTGTTGCAAAAAGGTTCTGGCCCTGGGCAAGATGTGTTGCAGATCTATAGCTTTCTCCACAGCTTCAAGGAGTGTGGTTGGTTTAGTATATTTGACCAACCCTTGTAATGGTTCAGCCATCCCATTCACAAACATGCATACCTTCCTGCTCATAGTGAGGTTTGATACCATCACTGAAAGCTACAAATACTTAGCAATGTAATCCTCAAGATCTCCCTTCTGCTTGAGCTTGGTTATCTTGGCAAAGTGGGCTTCCGGATCCCTTGGATCAAACCTCTCCACTAGCTTCTTGGTGAAAGCTGAGTATGAGGTGATATGATGGTGCCCAAGTGTGGTCAGTCCATGAAACCACCAATCTTGAGCTTCCCCTTCTAGGTGTAGAACAACTATCTTGATGGATTCTATCTCAGAAACTTTGTTGAGCTGGAAGTATGTGTCCAGCTTCTCCACCCAAGCATTTGCTGTGCACTTAGGTGTCCCATAAAATGTGGGCAAGAAGAACCCTACCATAATACGTTGTAGGGCTGATCCCTGCATCAATTTCTTCTCCTTTTGATGAGGATTAATCCTCCTCCCATCCTTGATCTGGCAAAACTCCTGAAAGCTCAAGTGCTCCTTGAACCTTTGAGACTGGAGTTCATAATCTTCAAAATAGTCTCCCAGAGTGCCCTCCTTATCTCCTTCAGTTAGAAATGAAGGCATGGTGGAGCGTTGTGATGCAGCTAAATTCCCTATGCCATTTGCAGTGCTGGTGCTTGCCTCATGGAAAAACCCTAAAGAGTCTTCTTCATATATCATCTCCTTGAGATCCCTTGCAATGTTCTGCAGGGTTTGAAGTACTATATTTGAGATGTATTCCTTCTCCATGCTAAAGTTAAATCTCCCCCCCACAAGCTGAGCCAAGAGTAGAGCTCCGATACCACTGCAATGTTCCTTTTTCAGGAATTTTTGCAATATCTTCAGTGAGGACGTTGTATAAGGAAACCGGTGAAAAAATAACGTAGAATAGGGCTTGGATCCTATAATATATGCTGTATTTAGCTTAAATATATAATTTCATCAGAAAAAAATCATTTTAGCTACTCTAAACAGATCTCCCCAACTCATATATGCAGAAAATCACCCCAATCCCACTGCTTCATAAAATAGAGATGCCGAAGACCGCAAAAACGTTATTTTTATTATGGCATCTTCAGAAAAATATAGTTTAATACAAATTTAGAGCTTTCATTAAGCATGGAATCAGAAATGAGAGGTTAGACCTCTTTTACAAGCACCTCGGAATGCCCCGGCAAGTGTTTCCAGCAAAATAACAACATAAAAAGTAGCTCTGAAGAAAATAATGCTATTCCCAGCAAAAATTTATAAAGAAAGACCAAATATGATCTTAAATGGACAAAAAATACAATATTTGGCCAAAGGCCTTCCTTAATAGATCTCCCAGACTGAAATAGACTCCTCCTCCTCTGAAACAAGCATAAATGGAAAGATGCAACCCCAGCTACTGCAGCTACTGCAGAAATAATGCAATCCTTGGAAGTGACTGCACTATCTAGGATGGAGAATGGTTTCCCTCAAGATAAATGATGAGAATTGAACTCAGAACCTCCTCATATCTCCCAATCAGCTATACCAACGGTGAAGATATAATTCCCGCATGAGAATCCCTTTGCACTAAACAGTGTAGAAACTCCAGCTAAACATCTGATGCTTGCAATCTGTCATAAGACTGGGACAAGATGAATGAATGAATGAATGATTTTCTGCTATCTCCTCCTTCTTATCCTTGGTGAACTTTCCCCTTCTGGGCCCAACTCATTGGTGATGTGACTTCCTTGAGAAGTTTCCTCCTTCAAAACTGCGCTGCCCTAGTATTTTTCCCTCCTCTTGTGACAGCGTTGTTGACTTGGTCAGTTGTAGCTATATCATGGCTTTGCCCCCCCTTTCACACCAAAGAGGCTTTATTTTGTCCTCCTACTTCAATCCCTTTTCACACGGGGATATGTTTTATTGCCTTTCCTAATTCTTATTTCAAAATTGGAGTAGTTATAATGTTCCAAGTGGCAGTGGCCAATTGGGAACATTACAATATGAGAAAAATCAATAGGATTTTGAATTTTTTTTAAACAAATAAACTGAACATCGAAGTATTTTCAGTTCTAAAAGTTACAAAAGGTTATTAACTAACAATTTAAATTATTTATAAGAGTTAACAATACCACCATGGATGTCCTCATCAACATGTTTTAGCGTTCTAAGCACTACATTGAAGGGCAATATGTGGCTTGAAAATTATTATCTTTTGAATATTACAATGTACCCTAAAAACACAATATCTTTGCTCCAGTAACCAACATGTATTTGTTCAATGTTATAAGAGAAATTTGACCCTTTTTTTCAATTCATAATGAGTGAGGGCCTAAATTTGTTAAACAAGTGAGGGAATTTTTAAATTCAAGTTATGCATAAACAAATTGAAATGTATATTGTAACAAAATTTATCACAAATATGATAAAGTAATGCAACAAAATTTATGGAGATAAAATATAACAAAAATGAAATTTAGCTATAATAGTAACATTGAAAATATATCACCCTGGATCCAGACGTTGCATGGTGCATTTTTCCCTATTAGGTAAATCATGACAAACATCATGCATGTAATCAAAGATGAATCTTGGTAGTGGTCATGCACCACAAAGCTCATTTAATGGGTATATGATGCAGATAATTCAGAATGTCTGGAACATTCCATCAAAATCTACTTTGTGAGCAGCCTTAAATTGGAATTCATGCCTCTACTTTAACTTATGCTACTAAACTTTCCTCCCCACCTTCATTTCTTCCTGTAGGCAGAAATATTTGAACAAAGGGACATTGTTTGAGTAGTCATCACTTCTAGAAACCATCGCTCCAAGAATCATCAAATTAGGCTAATAACAATGGTAAGGGAATGTGGAAGAGGTTGATGTGGTGGCAGAGTACGAGGTTGTCTGCCCCTCCCTCCCTGGAATGGAGAAGATGAGGATTTATTTGAGCAGGATATTCCAAATCACATCTGTTGTTTGGTTGATGCAATGGAGGCAAAGGAGTGAAGGCAATTAGGTGATGGACTCTAGGTAATAAGAAACTTGTTGGTGCACAACCTCTAGGCCATGGAAGAAGATAAAGTAGGAGCGAAATGTTCAATGTCATAGGTTGGCATACAATTCAACAATACTCACCTTGTGATACACAATTTGTCCAGGTTAATTGGTATTGAGTTCCATCCCATCCCCCTAACTCCAAAATCCACTAGTAACAAGGAAATATCTGCGGATATGGACTCCTCCTCACCCTGACCTTCTAGTGACACAAAAAATGGAAAAAGGTCCAGTGGTTTGCGACTTTATTTCCATTAATAATCTTAAAACCAAATATGACAGTCATGCAAGGCCTCCTACCAACACCACCAAGATATCCAAAGAAGAATCCTCTCAACAAGGAGCAAGTTATTATGGTTAGGTGATAGAACGAGAGTGTACGCATTGGATACCAGAAGGACATGATGATACTTTTTCATACTTGGACATGTTGGAGAAGTATAAGAAGGCTAAATCTAACCAACATCAGCCTCAAGATGATTTAGATCCAAAGAAACAAGATGATTAGGTTTCTCTTTAAGCATCATATGCTTTTTTCTTCCTTCATTTTAAATAGTTGTTTTAGTTTTTCTATGGTATGTGTTCTTTTTTGTCTTAAACTATCTTCTACTTTCTCTAAGGGACTATTTGGTTTCCCTTCCATGGGTTGATGATCCATCTCTAGTTCATTTCAGACCAAATTTAGCACTTTGCAAACATCTCTTTGTCTGAACGCTAGTCTCTTCAACTTACCACAACCTGTACTCGATGTAAAGAATTTTTGGTGATATTAAGTTCTATGATTTCTTACAAAAAAACATAGAAAATATATCTTACTAGATAAGGTAGCCATGTTGACTTTGAGTGTTTGGAGTTTTAAATCTAGTGGTGGGTTTGGATAATCAATACTAAAATATTTAAAATCTATGCTTGTTGTCTATTATGACCCAACCTGAGAAGGTTACAAAACTCTTTTTTGTTAGTTAGTTTTTAGATATATTAAGGAGGATGGGGCTGGGTGGGGGGGAGGGGGGGGGGGGGGATTAGAGTGAAATACCCAATTTTCAATCTTCTTTACAAAGTTTACCGAATCATCATAATTTAGTAGCAAATTATGATAACAGATCTAAGCATACGTAGATAAATTATGTAAATCATAAACGTGTGTGAACCATATGAGCACAGTACATCAGTAGCTAAACATACACATCATAACATAGAGAGACATGATATTATGTGGAAAACCCAAATGGGAAAAACCACCATAGTTATTGTCTTCTTTCTTATTATTAAAATTTTTCTTTTACATCATACACTAGCGCAAGATTCTACCAGTGCATAGAATCCTAGCTGGTTGAGACCACCACCTCTAATAATTTCTCCAGCTACCACTAGATGGAAGCCACTACTCGATCAAATTCTCTGGCCACCATCGGAAGGAAGCTACCAATATCTTACCGAAGGCTCCAACCCTTAGACTGCTTGTGGACCTTGTTTCATAATATTTCACACTGGATGCACTTGCAACACAACTCACATCCTATAGGTAAAGTTTCTTTCAATTTTCAAACTAGACCCACTTGACACTTTTCTTCTCAATAAGAAAATACAAAACCTCTGCTCATCAATACACTCAAACTTTATGAAATATAATCAATCTATCAAAAAACTCTCATACTATTCAACAACTCTAAAGATACATGACATCAATTCCACAACCCAATCGTCAATATTTCGCTAATACAATATACCATATGCATATATGCCCAACAGGGCATTTCCTGCAACCAAAATTTTATTACCTAAGTTTCCCATACCCTGTTACTGCATAAGATACTCTGAAATCAACCCCTGCTATAGACAATGTAATAAATTAAAAGTAGTAGTGGCATCCAACTCATTATAACATTATAAAAATGTATGCCAATATGGCCCCTACACTTACACATTGTTAGTCCAACAATAATAGAATTCCATAGGCGAATTACACAATATATATGCACATTCTATTCTATCTCTACCTCACATAGGTGTTACAATCAATTTTCATACTTCATATATCACTTCGGTCCATATAATGAATATCAAACAAAATTATTGACTTCCATGATATTTGAAGGTCCAAATCAAGTTGATCCTACTGAATAAATACATGATTATTTTAGCCAAGATCAACGGGTATAGATCTTTCAATGCCAAAATCTACAATTTTTCTTTATGTCTTGACTGAGGTTGGTGAGTCGAGACCGACTATGGCTTAGTTCGAACAAGTAATAAACCTAAATAGGATTGGGGTTGACTGGTCTCATACTAGAACAAAAAAGGCCTCGATTGAGGTCGACATGAATGGTTCGACATTGAAAACAAAAGGGCCCGACTAAGGTTGGCCCAAACGGTCCCGCACTGAAAAACAAAGGGCCCGACTAAGGTCAGCCCGACTAGTCTGCACTGAGAAACAAAGGGCCTGACTAATATTGGCCCTTATCATTGATTTCATAAAAATATTTACCATTCAGTTAAAACCATAAGACTTCGAACACTGAGTAAATTAAGATCCCATGTTAGGATAAATAAATTTAAAAACTGAAAGGATGGTTGTCTGCATCAGAGTAGACAAAGTGATTAATCTCCACAATGCACACCTCAAGTGTTTGATCACACTATATTTATAGTATTTGGAGGATTGATTTGATTACATCAGTTCATGGTTACTATGGGCAAGAGCCAATGGTCATATTTGATGGTATTTCAAGCTAACCTCAGAATGCGTTTAAATTACCAAACTTAGACCATATCGTTTCATAGAAAAATATTTAACCATTGTGGCACGTACTCTAATAAATGGACTAAATAAATGTGAAAGATCCTGGACCATTTCCATTTATTATCAATGAATTTATAATTTATTGGATCATATCAAGTAAGAATTGTGTTTATATTTTCAACAGCAAACCATGGTTTTCATAATAATTATGTTTATACCATGAAGGATTATGTCAAGCCATCAATCAATGGAGACGTTTCCCATGAGATAAAAAATACTAAACTTATTACATACAACAAATTAAAATGACTAGATCAATGATATTTTTCTAGCCACATTATCAAATGATATAACCTCACAACCTTGCCATAACAATAATGCACCCTAAGACATAAAAAAAATATATATTAGCTATATTATCATCAAGAGTTGACATCAATGCCAAATTGTCATAATGATAACATTCTCTCCCTTTGGAATTGATTCCAACCTAGAGTATCAACCACCAACCCGATCTTCTTCTTTGAAAGCTCACTGATCACTTCTCTAGTTTTTGCTAGTGGATCTGTTACTCTCCCCTTTTGACATCAAGGGAAAAGGGTGGCTCAAATCATGCATGCTTCCTCCTTGAAACACCATGCTGAAATATTGAATACATCATGCTTTCCTCTTTGTTGAACAAGCTCCCCCTTAATATGTAGAAAAGCTACAATAGGTTGCAAACATCTTCATCTTTCCATTCTTCAAAATTGTGGCCACTGCCTTTTGCTCGTTTCCATATGCAAGATGCCAATGACTTCATACATCCCAACAAAAAATGAGATACAATAAAAATACAAGGTTTTATGAGGGAGATACAAGGAAATATCAATGAGATGTAGATTTTAATAAACCCATGTATGAATCATGATGACCTCAACATTGATGTAGGGCTACAATATTGCACAAATGATATAAAACGTATAAAAAAGAATGTTATCATCATACAACCACCTTACCCTGAGGTCATGCTACCTTTTCCTCTTCTGTTGATGTGTTTTATACTACACCTGCCTTCATTATGTTGTTTCCATATGCCCCCCTCAAGACAATGCATGGAAGATCTATTGGAGTGGATTAGGAAAGAGAAGAAGCAGGTACCATCCCCAAGCATTGTCGAAGATATTCAAAGGAGTCACAGGGAAGAGGATTGGTAAATGTATCTTCAATTTTCTCACTTGAAGGGACATATTCCAACTTCACTTTCTGATCGAAGACTTTTTCTTTGAGAAAATGATATTTAATTGGGATATGCTTAGTCTTAGAATGAATAATTGGATTTTTAGACATGCTAATGGCACTGGTGTTGTCACCGTAAATTGATATGGGTTGTGAAAAGATAACTTATATATCCTGTAGAGTTTGAATCATCCAAAGCAATTGTGTACAACATGTTGCAACTACAATGCATTCAACTTCGACAGTTGATAAAGAAATAGGGCCCTAATTTTTTATGAACCAATAAATTAAACACTACCCTAAAAAGAAGGCTCCACTGCTGGTACATTTTTGATCATCAATGTTTCTGGTCCATCCACATCAGTATATGCTTGAAGTGTAAAATATGTATTCTTTGGATACCATAGTCCAAATACTAGAGTTACATAGAGATACTTAAATATTATTTTGACTACTTTGAGATATGTCTCCTTAAGATTTGATTAAAAGAATTCCACTATGCCAATTGGATGCATAATATCTGGTCTAGTTCCTGTAAGATAAAGTAATTTTCCAAACATAGATCAGTATTCAGATTGATTAACTATTAGGGAGCCATTGTCTTTAATTATATTACACATTGTTACCATGGGTATACTTACAGGTTTAAAGTCTTCCATTGTTGGCTTTAGGGGTCCTGACCTAGGTTCGGTGTGCATGGTTTGCCAACAAACCCCTATATTACTGGCCCTTTCTGCAGTGACTTTCTTGCGTAGGTCACAGTCTCACCCGAAGTAGTATGGGTGGGTACTGGAACCAGGTTTCTGTACCCTGAGAAAGGAAGGGTAAGGCAAGCAGGGCTACGTTCTGTTCAAATTATCTCTGTGCAGGGTCAAGTATATGTCCAATTGCATCCACGTGCATTAGATATACAATTATATGCTTTTCATAACACTAACACAACATTACATACCCGAATAGAACAGATCTAGATTTACTTCAATACATAGAATTTCGCAGCATAATATAACCAAAGCAGAATAGATCCAATCATTCAATATACAGACCTTCGTAGTACAAAGACAGAGAAATGCATAACACAGTAACTATCAGCAATCCATTAAATAGTACTCACAGATTCAGATCTAGTAATCTTGCATATGCATTCATTCGTTACCCTTACAATTCCCTTCCCAACCTGCGCAAAGAGCAGCAGGGTCCGCACACAGCTGGACAAGGATCTCCGCGCACACAGCCAGCAGGAGTCCATTCCCCAAAACCCCAACAGATCGCTTACACAATAGATCACATCAATATCTCATCCAATCCCTTTCTCTTACAATCTGAAATTCCTCTCTATTTATAACAATATAGATTTAACATTCCTATGGTACGCAACCCATGGTTTTCGGACCCCTAGTTTACCCTTTAACCCCATTACAATGCTTTTGGGGCTTTTACCCACCCCAAAACCCCTATGCTATATTAAATATAACAAAAATAACCAAAATGGACCGGTTTCTTAGCTGGTTAGGAGACCCCGTTCCAACAGTCCCCCAACACAATCTTGTGATTTGTCCCGAGTCACTTTGGTGGCGCGCCTTCAATCTGCGCGTGTAAGGTAGTCAGGGAGCGAAGGAGGGGTGGAAGCATTTCCTTGCTTCGGGCCGCCACATGTTGCACAATATTGATCATCGTCAGGGAAGCAGACCCATTGAGATTCGGACCAACGCGTTCCAGCAACCGGTGGAGGCGTGCAATGGCGGACTGCGCATCATGTGCAAGCTGGAGTGTAGCATTAGTCCATGGTTTCAAATTTTGATACACAATCTTCTTAGAGTGACAAAGGTCCTAAATTTGGTGCATGGCGGCTAGGCGCTGTGCATGGTCGGGGGGGGGGGGGGGTGTGTGGAGGCTCGAAGTCGATCTAGAGCATCTTCAGCTTGCGTCAACTCCCGTTGGGCATGCTGAAGCATGGGGTGGTGCAGTGATTTCGTCCCTAGCTATGTAGCCTCTTCAAAAAATTGGGCTCCCTGAACCAGTTGTTCCTGAATAATGTGTGTGGCATTAGTGACCACGGCAATTCGCTGGGCGCGTTCTTCCGGGGACAGGACATACTGCTTGCGCTTTTCTTGGTCACAACGGTGTACTTCTTACAATATGCTGGCAGAAAGTCTTCATAGCTCTATAGTAGATAGCTATGCTAAGTTGACTTGAATGTCCTCCGGACCCAGTTCAGAAGTGACAGTGCGGGGGAGTAAACATATGTTGCTTCTAGCAGGTGGGGCCTGAAAATGGCAGAGATGTCGTAGTAGGTCTCGGTACCGCAGAGTTCCTGCCGAACTTGGTTCGCAACTAATCCTTCCAGGCGGCAGCCCACGTGCACTCCTATTACTGCACTCAGCGTCTCCCGGCCCTCTTATCAGTTCCTCCTGTGAGTTGGGATCCATAACGGAGAGACGAGCGATATGAATAGTAGAAATAAGTAGAAAAAACCATAATGCAGGTAGCCAATACCGCTTTACAGTTGAATAAATAGCCCGAGTCATCATCTTCCAGCCATCCACGCCCTAATCGAGGCTATTTAATGGCAAAGTAGCTCGTATGTGGTGCGTACCCTAGATCGCACTTATCATAAATGGTGGTATTGATAATCTACCGCCCTTTTCCTGCATTTGTAAGTGTCTTTTCGCATTAACTCGGGATGAGCTGATATTCTTCCTTTGTATCCAAGGTCGCGTCCCTGTGACGTTAGGGTGTGGCTGACGCGTTGGAGGTCCCTTTGTATTTCTACGGATGGTTGACACAAAGTGAGCCTTCAAACCAATTAGGAGTCTTTTCGAGGCATTTATGTCGATCGTGGAAGGAGCATTTTTGTGCAAGAAAGCTGCATCATACGTACGTAGGTGATTTAATTCTTCAGTCGTCCGCAAATTCTCCTGGATACTCATGATTGTAGACAGGTCCATAAACTAGTTGGACAAGGGCCGAATGCACCTTCGAGTGTTGTGCGCAAGCAGGTCACTACGTGGGTCGACCAATTTTGGGGCCCATCTGGCTAAGGGGGTCTCTATATGCAGGATTACCCTATTCCAGTACTTCCTCCGGGTAGGAAAGACAGGTCCTTGCGTAGGTGCTTCATACCGGGTTAGTGGTAGTGCCTCGGACCTACATTCCTTGGACCCCTTAGGCTTTTCAGGCTTCGAAGTGTCATCTCTGGCCTCTTGGCAAGGCAAGGTTCGTTCCATGGTAGAGATGCGACAGACACTTATGATGGTCTGAAGCTTGCGAAGTGCCGAAACCTCATGCAGCGGTCTCTACCAATTCTCCAGCTCCTCATCAGAGGTAGAAAATCATTCACTATCCTTTTCCCAATAGAGCAGCCCTTCATCCATGGGGTTAACCCGATCGTCATCTTGCGCAGTGATCTTATAGATATGATCTAGTTCCTCCTTTGTGTGGATAGGCTCGGTATACCGGGCACCTTCCGCGGGATCCAGGGGTACCATGACACGTGTACTTCCGCTTTCAAACACCATTCTTTGTTTCTTTAGGTTAATAATGCCTCCTATGTCCATTGCCCAATCTAGTCCGAGGAGCGTAGGGTATGGGTTTGCATCTTCTAATATCTCAATTACTTCAAAGTCAACTAGGAACCTTGCCCCCGCAATGTCAACCATAACCTTTGGTAACCTACCCAAGGGAATGATTTTCTATTGGTTTTCCATGTGCAGCTGGATAGTGGACCATTCCAATTTGGGCTTCCCCATTCATTTCCAGGTTTTCTTAGGTAAAACATTGGCATCAGACCCAAGATCCAAGATAACCTGATTCATTTCACAGTCCCCAATCTGTGCAGTTAGCCACATTTCTTTCCCTGTGCGTTTCTTAATGCTGTACAGTTTTTGCGCGTCCCTGGTCTCAGGGATCAAGGTGGGTCAAGATGCGCAAGTGTTCATTAAAGTCAGGAGGTTTCTTACGGCCTGCAGGTTCCTGAGTAATTTCAGACATGCCTTCAAAAAGGTCTCAATTTGTTCCTCACTTTGAGACTGCGTAGGGGCTGCTGGTAGTGCCTGTTCTTCACAGGGTACCTCTTTTCTTCCCTTGGTGTCGAGCCCACTATGTGTTATGAAATTTACACTTGAATCTGCTTCTCTTAACTTAGTTTTAACCCTCTATACGTTCTGCATAGGGGTAGGCTAATTTTCCTACATTCTGGCTATCAAGATCGGGCAGTCTTCTACCTCATGGTCTAGCTGTTTGCAGTATTTACACGACGATCAAGTGGGATTAGGGAATTCTTTGGAAAAGTGCCCTATTTATCCACAATTATAACATATCACCTGACCTCGTCCTCGGCCTACGCTTCCTCCCCGGCCTCCTCTGCCTCGGGCCGGTGATCCGCCAAAGTGCGCAGTCAGACTAGGCGACGCAGGGTCTAATTTCACCCGATATAAGTTCCCGCGATCTATCATCAAGTCATATGTCCGAAAATTCTACTCATTATGTCCTACGGATCGACAGAATCAACACCATTGTTGTTTTAGCTCTAGGACATACGCACCCAGCCGAGGGAAATGGTTCGTATCGTGTAGGCCTGCTACCTGAAAATCATCACACCATAGCGTAGATCCTCTTGAACCTGGTCGCAACAAGATAGGTTCCCTACTTACTCCTGGGCGCAACGGGCTAGGTCCTCCAACTTCGATATAATCAGTCAGTAGAGGGCACTGATCCTTTGTGTGACCAGACACTCAACAACGTATACACCAGAGATCCGCACAAATGTCTTTTCCTCGCTTTTTTCGTAGGTTCTATATCTCTAGGTGCATAGCTCCAAGTTGTTCCTAGATCTGTTGGACTCCTACCGAGGTATCCTCCCGGGGAGTAGCTTCTAACTTCATAGTGGCTTCTACAACTTTCTCCTATGATTCAAAGGTCTGTTGATTCATTTGTGTGCGCAGGTGAGGTAACAACATGGCGATGAACCATTCCGTATGTTGTCTATCATCATACTCGAACCCTCCTTCCCTAATTGACTTCTTCAACCGTTGATCCGCCTCCCACACTGATTTAGACGCACCCTGTTTGAAGTCTTTTACGTTCGCCACTAACTGGGAATAGGACTTTGGTTTGCGTAATTGTTGCTTCAGAGCATTCTTAATATCCTAAATGGAAGCGGTTCCATTCTATGCAACATATCGCATATACCAGTCCAGAGCTCTGTCTTCAAATGCTAAAGATAGCTGCGCTCTTTTGATTGTATTGCTTGCCATGTTCTGCAGTCCAGACAGAGTCTGAAACAAACCAAAATAGATCCATGTAATCATATCCTACCCCCTTGAAGGTAGGTAGTTTTAGATGCGTAGCCATATCACTATCCAGGGACAATGTTATAGGTGAGTTCTTATCCCTGCATGCCCTAGGTGGTGACGTGGTCGGTTCCTTAACTGGGCTATAGGCGGCCCATCCTTTGTCAAGGTTAGTCTGATAATACTTACCACTGCGTGTCGCACTCCCGTTTGGATCCGAGGTCATTCAGTCTGTATGGATACACAGAATTCTCTTTTTGCATAGCAACTTCTTGATCAGTAATGGTAACATCCTCAAAAATTTACCCCGGAATCCTTTGAAGAATCATTGCTCAGCCTCAGAGTATGATATAGATTGATCAATGGAAAACTCTGTCACAAAGCCTCCTAGCACACTATCTACCCAGTGATCCACTTTGCGTGTAATAGTGCTATCGGTTCTCTCCAGATGTTCAAGCAGATCGGGAGTCCACTGAGTGACCCGCTCGTCCTTCCAGCACTTCTGGAATTCTACCAGCCTAGCCAGCCACTCCTGAAGCTCAATTTCAAAGGTTACAAAGAATATTTTGTAGCTTTCAGTAAGAACGTACCTATTCTTCCACCTTTCCACTGTTAATTTTTCACTTTGGTTTTCTCTTATTGCAAACTCCTGGATCTGCCTTTCAAACCAGTCCTCGATCTCTTTTCTTTTAGGCTTCCAATATTCTCTTTTCATTACCCGATCCATTTCTCAGATCTCTTCGTGTCCCGGCAACGGAACCATTTGTTGGATTGAGGGGTCCTGACCCAGGTTTGGTGTGCAAGGTTTTCCAACAAACCCCTATACTACTGGCCCTTTCGGCAGTGACCTGCTTGTGCAGGTCACACTCTCACCCGAAGTAGTATGGGTGGGTGCTGGAACCAGGTTTCCGCACCCTGAGAAAGGAAGGGTAAGGCAAGTAGGGCTACGTTCTGTTCAGATTATCTTTGCGTAGGGTCAAGTATATGTCCAATTGCATCCACGTGCACTAGATATACAATTATATGCTTTTCATAACACTAACACAACATTACATACCCGAACATAACAAATCTAGATTTACTTCAATACACAGACTTTCGCAGCATAATATAACCAAAGAAGAATAGATCTAATCATTCAATATACAGACCTTTGCAGCGCAAAGACAGAGAAATTCATAACACAGTAACTATCAGCAATCCATTCAATAGTACTCACAGATTCAGGTCCAATAATCTTGCATATTCATTCATTCGTTACCCTTACAATTCCCTTCCCAACCTGCGCACACAGCAGCAGGGTCTGCACTCAGTTAGACAAGGATTTCCGCGCACACAGCTAGCAGGAGTTCGTTCCCCAAAACCCCAATAGATCACTTACACAATAGATCGCATCAATATCTCATCCAATCCCTTTCTCTTACAATCCGAAATGCCTCTCTATTTATAACAATCTAGCTTTAACATTCCTATGGTCCGCAACCCATGGTTTTCAGACCCCTAGTTTACCCTTTACCCCCATTACAATACTTTCGGGGCTTTGACCCACCCCAAAACCCATGCGCTATATTAAATATAGCAAAAATAACCAAAATGGACCGATTTCGTAGCTTGTTAGGAGATCCCGTTCCAACATCCATCCCAAATTTCCTTAAGATATACTTGAGATATTTTGTTTGAGAATGAAATATGCCATCCTTAGATTGATGTGTCTGTAATCCAAGAAAGAATGTTAGCTCACCAAGTAGGGACATTTGAAATCCCTGTAGCATGGTTTCTGCAAATCCTTGACTCATTGAGTCAATATTGCTATCAAATATGATATCATCAACATAAAAAACTACCACCAAGGGTTATCTCTGTCGGCTTTGATATATAAGTTTTTATATGTTGATCCTTTCTTGAAGCCTTGTTGTTGAAGATATTTGTCAAGACAATAGTACCAATCTTGGGGGGATTGCTTTAACCCATATAAAGCCTTCTTGAGTTTGCATAATGGAAGATGTAGAATGGCCATTCCATTTTAAAAAATAACCTATAATAAGGATTATGAGCTATATTGGTTGAGTTGTGCCCATTTTATATTTTTGCAAAATTAACCAACTTTTTTACAAAACCCTCATTCTATTTTAAGGGTTGTAGGAAGATTTTTTTTACAAGAAAAGATTATAGTCCCATAATTGAAGAACTTATATAATATCGCAAGTCCCTATGAGCACTAATTTGGAAATATTTCAAAGGGGATCATTTTAAAGATGAGGTAGCTGTATTGCGTTCTGTTGCTAAAATAGACCACACAGGGGAATTTTTTTTTAAAAACAAGGCACCCAACCTAGAGGATCTAAAAGGTCATCAATTACACAACATCCAAAGACAGTCAAACCAGTAAAAAAGGAAATTTAAATCAAATAAAACTAAGAGAAATAAGACGTTCCCTAGTGGAGTTGATAATTTCCACGAAATGCCTGATGAAGACCCCGCACTTTGCTCCGATGAATATCCTCAATGCTTAGAATAAACCTGCAGCCAAAAACTTGCAAAGTATCAAATGCATATGCAACATAATAATAATATAAAAGCCAAATTAACCTAATGATCAAAGAGATTAGGAAATTAAATTTTTTTAATGAGTATATGAACACAAATCATTCACAAATACAAGAAAACAAATTAGTGAGAAAAAGTACCCAAATGTATTATCAGAGAACAAAGAGAAATCTTACAACCAAGCATTGATGTCGTATAAGCTCCTCCCAAATGCCTCTAATATTCCTCCTTGGTTAAAAATCTCTCCAATCCAAAATTACCAGCATAAGACTACTATATGTGAGCTCTCCTAACCCTGAAGTCTCAGCTCAATATATAGGAGAAACTTAGGAGGTTTCAGATCCACCAAATATGTGTGAGATACAAAAATGAGGACCTTTCACTTTGCTCCCATGAAGCTTCTCAAAATAATCAAGAGTGATGGTGAAGATCGTCCCAAGGTAAACCATCCAACGACATTATTTCCTGATCAATTTCGTTAGTTGAAAATACTTGGTGGAAAGGATAAAAAAAAGTGTTGTTGTGAAACCTGATAAATAAGAAGACTTGTCACTGGTTACATTCACTTGATTAGTTTTAGTTGATGGGGGCTCAGAAATTGATTGAACTGAAGCATATACCAATTCGTACAAACTTAAAGGAATTTTATTTCCATAGAGGTCTAACTCAGAATCTAAACGCACAATCCAAGGGTCATCAAATGGAATTGTGCTTGATGTAATCATGTTGATATTGGAAATAGTACGAGGAATATTTGGAGGAGATATGGAAAACGTTCCCATAAGAGGTGAATCCTTAAGAATTCATACTTCAACATATTCATAGGGAATAATCGACTTTCCAACATAAGGGAAACTATCTGTAGAGGCAGGATCATAAGTATAGTAAGAAAACTGATCAAATTTGACAATGCTCCCTTTATGGGGGAAAATTATTAATCAAAATACCGATGAAAATACAAATTTCATAGCATAAGATCAAATTCGTCCTAGCAGAAGGTTGTAGTGAAGTGGGGGATCAATGAACTCCACCTCAAATGTAATATTTTTTCCTTCTATCTCTATGGGTAAATCCTGAAGAATTCTAAAAGGGCGAAAACCTCTTCCATTGAAGGCTTTCAAAATTGTGGGTGATTGATTGATTGTTGGAGAACCTAGTGTTTTCCAGCAAGCCAAAGACATTATGCACGTAGATGCTCCCTCATCAATTAGTGTGCAAAAAACTTGTAAGAATTTACAGGGTAAGTTCCTTAGATCAAACACCAAAGGTCACCAGTCACAAACAGATCACAGACCAGTACACCAATATTTGACGTGGTTAAAACCCTCAAAGAGGGAAACAATCCATGGCTTGAGCCAATGTGACCAATTCAAAAAAATTATTAATGTAAAGAAAGAAAATTTACATAATATTCTCTCATAAACAGTCACTGGACAAATGAACCTCCATGTTCTTTAAATAGAGATCATGGATCAATCAGGTGTTAATGCACAGATAAAGTGTCGGTAATACTGAGGAGAGAATGAACTGTTGGATCACTAGATATCGTGACCGTTGGATTATAAGTTAGAAAAGTACATACTAAAGAAACACACTTTACCTAAATTTACGCTATACCAAGTTATACTTATCTATTTCCCATGTGTCAGAATATTCTAACATCCCCCCTTAAGAAAAACTTTGGATAAGATTGAAGGATTTACAAAGGTGACATAATAGGAGAAGGAAGGAGGCATTAGAGCCTATCCCCCCTTAATGATAACTTTCCTAAACTTGAAGCATAGATCAAAGTTTGGTAAACTTCGCTTCTGTGAGAGCCTTTGTAAAGATATCAAAAACTTGATCTTTAGTTTAACAATAGTGCACTTCAAGAACATGATCATGAATGAGATTTTTAATGAAGTGTATGTATAGCTGAATGTGTTTGTTGTGTTGATGCTGAACTCGATATTTGCATAGCTGAATGGAACTCTGATTATCACACCAAAGTGTATTTGGATGCTGCTGATGAAGACCAAATTCAGACAGGATTTGACAAAGCCACAGGGCTTCCTTACTGGCTTCAACAACACCATGATACTATGCTTCTGTAGAAGAAAGAGAGATGGCAATTTGTTTCTTACAATACCATGTAGTAGGTATTGAACCAAGATTGAATACATAATATGTAGTATACTTTCGATCATTAGGGTCACTAGCCCAATGAGAATCAGTGAAATCAAACAACAATGGAGATGCTCCTGCACTGTAATGAATCCTGAATTGAACTGTACCTTGAACATATCAAAGTATTCTTTTAGCTACTTTCCAGTGACTTTCATGAGGTTTGTGCATAAACCGAGCAACAAGACCAATGGAAAAGGAAAGGCCAAGACGGGTATGGGTTAGATATAGAAGTTTACCAACAAGTTGAGGGTATAAGGTAGCATCAACCTTAGGAGAAGTACAAGTGACTGAAAGCTTGAATCCAAACTGAAAGGGGGAAGGGGTTGGATTATAGTATTCCATTTGAAAGTGGCGTAAAATATCACATGCATACTTGGACTGAGAAAGGGTAATACCTTCTTTGGATTGCAAGACTTGAAGTCCAAGGAAATAATGAAAGTGTCCTAAGTTTGTCTTTTCAAAATTCTTTTTGAGGCTAGAATTCACATGGTTTATATGGTTAGGATCACCACCACTAAGGATAAGATCATCAACATAAAGAACAAGGATTATTAAGGACTTACCCACTTTCTTGGTGTAGACAGTGTTGTCGGAATGGCATCTAGAAAAGCCATTATCTAAGAGAAATCTGTCCATTTTCGCATACCAAGCCTGAGGGGCTTGTTTGAGACCATAGAGAGACTTCTTAAGATGAAAAAAAGGCTTGAGTATTTTTGGATAAATCTAGGGGGTTGTTCCATGTAGATTTCTTCATGCAAGTCCCCATGTAAGAAGGCGGATTTAACATCCATCTGATGTACTTCCCATTTAAAGGAGGCAATAAGGGAAAGAACAAGGTAGATGGAATTAATTTTGGAAACAAGGGAGAAGGTTTCAATATAGTGAATACCTTCAACTTGTGAAAATCCTTTAGAAACAAGACGAGCTTTATTTTTATCCACTTTTCCATCTGGTCCAAACTTTGTTTTGTAATCCCATTTGCATTTGACAAGTTTTCTTCCCTTTGGAAGAGGAACAATCTCCCAAGTATCATTTTCCAATAAGGAATGATATTCTTTATTCATAGCTACATCCCAATATAGATGACCTGAATCTTATTCAAAGGTATTTGGATCATAATTTTCTGGAACTTGAGCCAACAAAGAGGAGGCTCTGTCGTGTTATCACTCCCCCCTACTTCCCAAGGCTGAAAATGGAGCTGAAGGAAGGTAACCACAAAGAAAACTTTAGGTTAGGTAGATAGCCCTATCAATACTAGAGAGGGATCTCTCAATGTCACTTTTAAGCCAAAGGGATAACTAGATATAATGTTTTAGGCTAGTTATGATGCTCGATAGATTAGAGTTTTTGTTTGTTTGGAGTTTTGCTGGATAGGAATGATAGTTAGGAAACGAAGTCTAGGGTTTAGGTCTGATTTCAAAGGTTTAGTTTCATAGGTAAGGGTGAGGCCAGGTAGGTAAGCTTAGAAGAATGCTTAATTTTTCATTGTGTATAGGGTGAACATAGAGAGAGTCATAATGAGCAATAAAATTAATTCATTCATCAAAAGAGCAAGGACATGTTCATGTAAATCTTATAAAAATAGAGCATGGAAAGCATGATTTATGTCTATAAACTGATAAGACTTAACATAAAGAAGAATATATGTGAAAGATGGATAATATAACTTTCAACATGATAAGTTTACAGAGAAAAATAAATTCTCAAAGGCATACCACCGGAGTCTCAACACTATGTCTGCAACACTTTCTTTGATTTCATTAACAAAATCTTGTACAATAGCTCCACTGCAAATAACAACTATCCAACCTCTAAAGAGACTTGAGGTGGACTATTTATATAAAATAGAGTTCATGAAACCTCATAGGGTCGAAATCCCATCCAAAAACCATCATAATTACATTAGATGAGTCACTTCCTAGAATCTAGGGAAGTTAGAAACTAATCCCTAAAATTTAGTTAAGGACTAGGAGTGTGTGTCCCCTTCATTAAATTACACGTTTCCTCATCATAGAGGAAAAAAAAAACTCAAATACATAAAATTCCACCTCATGGGACAACTAGCATTGAATTCTGGAGTTTTCTTGGCATGGCAACTATCTGAAAGGAATCCTATGCAGAAACGTAGCGTCTTTAGCAGAAGCGTCGCACTTGCTTGGCATAAATGTTGCGCCCGTTCAAGGGTGATTTTGAACCACTTATAAAAATCCTAATGAAAATATGAAAGTTTTTTTGAGTATCCCTATGAGTCTAGTTTACAATGCACCTTTAATTTTTAGAAAAAAACTGCAGAATTACCTCCAAAAGTGGTTTTTCCCAACCTCACTCCAGAAGCACCCCGCCTAGTCAAAAACACTAGAAGAAGCATAGAAATGAGGCAATTTTTTGGATTTTTCTCCATAATCAAGGGCTGTCATGAAAACAAATACCTGATCTAAAATGTGCAGGTGAAATGGAATCTAACAACATAATCCATTCCTCATTTGAGTGCTCTGAGAGAAAGCATCGTGCTGCTGCGCGATGCTTCCGTAATGACCCAATTTTCCAGATTTTCCAAAAACTTTATGCAGCAATAGGGCTCAAATATAGATAAATATCTCTCAAGCCATAATTTTTTTTGCAAAAATGAGAGAGGTTGTTTTCGTTGGCGTGTTATGAACAAAAACCTCCTCTAGTTTTTCAAAATAATTTCCCATTTGCTCCGAATCCAAGTTTGAACTTGATCACTAAAAATTTGCAGAAGTGTCACGCCACTTTGAGAGGGAGTTTGGAGGCCTTCCTAAAGAAGTTTTGGGATGAAAGTGGTATGGTTGAAAAGTGTAGTATGTCTACTACAAAACATAGTCATCAATAATTTCAATCCCCTGCTCCAAACTGCTGAAACATTGACTTGAAGACAACGTATTCAAAAGTGCAGAAAATTACCTGGAGCAACTATATTTTTTGTATTTCTCTCAAATAATAACACATGTGCATAAAATGAAGGAGGTTTTTGTTATTTGGCCTATTATTGACAAAACCTCTTTCATGTTTGTAAAATTCATCTTCGTTACTTCAGAAACTGGTTTTGAAGAAAAACTATCACTGTGTGCTCTGTAACCCTAGAAAGTGATCACAAAACTCTAAAAATGATGCCATGGGTCTGATTTGACTCAAACCTGGAAACTTTCCCTCCTTTGTTTTAATTTTTCTTCTCATTATCTGCGGTGTTTTTTTTGTATGATAGAAACCCTAGCTTCATGGGAAGGAAGGAAAGGTTGGAATCTAGGAAAATAGGGGAAAATGGGGCAGTAAGTTTAGGGAGGGAAATGGAGGGGATAGGAGTTAGGGAAAAATATGAAAAAAAATAAGGGAGATAGGGGAGTGTTTTAGGAACATAGTGCAAGTGGAATTCCTTTAAATGGATAAGGGAAAGAGGGGAAAAAGGCTAAAACACAATCCTAACCCAGAATCTCTGCGAAAACACAACGTGGGCTAGGGTTTTAGGGGAAAATGAAAGAAATGAGGGAGATTAATGTGAGAAATAGTTTGGGGAGGTGTATGAGGTGTGTAGGAAGGTGATAGGGTAGAAAAACTATGATTTTTCTCACTGAAACAAACTAAACACTAAAGAAAGACAAAAACATAGTGAAAACCCTAAGAGAGGGATTTCACCATTTGTTGAAGAAATTGGCATGAATGAAAGGTGAGGGATGATCACTTACTGACGTGGAAGCCTTTGAAACTTGTGAAATGTTGAGTTGACTCTTCTCATTTCTCCTTTGGCTTTATTTTCTAATTTTCTAACTCCCATGATGGTGACAATGGTGATGGCATGACTCCCATGTAGCTTTTGATGACATGAAAAAATGATGACACCTCAAATGTAATCCTATACCATGACCTAGATGATGGTATATTAACTGATTCATGACCATAAACACTTAAATTAATACTTGACTAAGATGAGTGAAGATGACCATGAGTGAATAGAGGGAGCAACACTGACCTAGACAACAACCAATGATAGAATTTTATTTGAAAACTTATTTGAAACTATAAAATTTTACCTAGGACCCTATAAAATAACCTTGAAAGAGTACATTTGATAACTGGTGACTAACAGACACTAACATTGGCTCCAACTGGGGATGGAAGCTCCTTTAGGAGGTGTCAAGAACATCGTATACTAGTTAGCTTCATCCATTGGGTAATGGAGTCAAAACTAGAAATTGAAATAACTTGACAAACTAAAATTACTAACTGAAAATAAAAATAAAAATGAATTTGACTCAAAAAATTGACTACTGACTGAACTTACTTATGGCAACCAACCGTCGAGATCTTAGGGCCTTCGCCTCGGCTTTCAAATCTTGATGATAACTGCTCGCCTACTGAAGATATATATACAATCATGCGATATGATCTCTCCAATGTAACCAATCCAACAAATGGCTACTTGCTTGAATCCTGCTCACACTTTCCTTGAGCAGGAAAAAGGAACAAAAGATAGGCAAATCAAAGTTTCCACTGAACATGTGCTCATGATTCATAAAGACAAGAATATTAATCTTCCCAGATGGCTGCAACAAACTTACCATTAGATCCTTGAAACCATGAAAAATCACCTCTTTTGATGACTGGATCAAATCAACAAAAGTATCATTGAAAATATGGAATATTTTCATGTCTTGATGATCCAATGGATAATTTTCATTCATAATTAGTCCTTGTTCAATCCTGTCATGATCAATTTCAACTTCAAAGAAAAAGGGATCAACAGGTTTGTCTATAAAAATGTCCAAATTTTCTTTAACATCCTCAAATATGATAGCCATATCATGTGTATCAAGACTATCCTTTTGTTGATCAAAAAATTCTGTTTTGATCTTATTAGATAACTCTATTTGAATATGATCATCTTGATTTTCATGATGGGAGACTATTTGTGATAGCTGATCCTCTTGCAGCTATGGAGCTTTTTCAATATGAACTAGTTCACTACTTGCACCTTGGTCAAACAAAACCTAACAAACTCGCTACAAAAAATCACCTATCTCAAGAGAAGGGACATGAATATCAACATCAAGTTTTTGATTGATTTAATTTTCATCTAAGAGAGAAACTGTTGATGGCTGTAAGTTTTCTACATGTTGTAAATCCTCTTGATCATCATGACAACTAACCCGAGAAGAGAATTCATAAAGTGCCTCTAACATATCCTCATCATCCATAAATTCTAGATCCTCATAAATACTTTCAAGATACTGAATGAAACCCTCAAAATAATCACAACATTTTTGTACCAGTAGTAAATATGGATAATGCTCTTTATAATTCTCAAAAAATACTGTATGAAAAACATTTAAGGAGCATATGCTAGTTGGTCTTAACAATTCATACCATGTTCTTGCTTTGTCTACCAAAGTAGCCATAAATATCATCATTAAGCAATCCTCAGGAAACTTAACTTTAAGTGAACGTACATGCATATGAAACTTGATCAAGTGCAAGGTAGCATCATCTTTCTTTTCATCTTTGAACATGGGAAGATAAGATAACCAATCAACATGAGGCACAAGATTTGGAAAGCTAGGGATATGAGACTAATCCGTAGGAGCATACCTGGAATTCCTTCTTGCAGTTGGATCCATATTGAAAACAATGAAGTCACCAATAAATTCTTCAAGCTATCGGATTTTGAAAAGTGGAGTCACCATGAAAAATTCGAACTTTTGGATTCTTCGACACTGGAGTTGCTAGGTGAAAGATGCACAACCTTATTGTGCCTGATCACTGTTCACCATCAACAATAAGAGCTAATATTTGTTGTTCTTTCCTAGGAAATATTTAACCTTCGCTCTCCGAAAACGACACCAAAAATGTTATCACTCCCCCCTGCTACCCATGGCTGAGAATGGAGCTAAAGGAAGGTAACCACAAACCAACCTTTAGGTTAGGTAGCAAACCCTACCAAGACCAGAGAGGGCTCTATAAATGTCACTTTTTAGCCAAAGGGATGAATAGATATAATGTTTTAGGCTAGTTATGATGCTCAATAGATTAGATTTTTTGTTTGTTTGTTGTTTTGCTGGGTATGAATGATAGTTAGGAAACTAAGTATAGGGTTTAGGTCTAATTTCAAAGGTTTAGTTGTAGAGGTAAGTGTGAGGCTAGGTAGATAATATTAGAAGCATACTTAATTTGTCATTGTGTATAGGGTGAATAGAGAGACAGTCAGAATGAGCATTAAAATGAATTCATTCATCAGAAGGGCAAGGACATGTTCATGTAAATATTACAAAAAAATAGCATGGAAAGCATGAATTCTATCTATAAACTGATAAGAATTAACATAAATAATGATATATTTGAAATATGGATAACATAACATTCAACATTATGTCTGCAACACTGCCTTTGATTTCATTAACAAAAGTTTGTACAATAGCTCCATTGCAAATAACAACTATCCAACCTATAAAAATACTTGAGGTGGAATATTTATAGAAAATATAGTTCATTACACCTCATAGGGTTGAAATACTATCCAAAAATCATCATAATTACACTAGATAAGTCACTTCCTATAATCTAGGGAAGTTAGAAACTAATCCCTAAAATTTAGCTAAGGACTAGGAGTGTGTGCCCCATTCATTAAATTACATGTTTCCTCATCATTGAGGAAAAAGAAAACTAAAATACATCAAATGACACCCCATGGGAAAAATAACATCGAATTATAGATTTTTCTTGGCATGACAGCTATCTGAAAGGAATCCTATGCCGGAACATAGCGCCTTTCGTAGAAGCGTTGCGCTTGTGTGGAAAAAACGTTGTGCCTTTTCAAGGGTGATTTTGACCCACTTAGAAGCATCGAAATGAAAATATGAAAGTTGTGTGGAGTATCCCTATGAGTCTAGTTTCCAATTCATATTTAATTTTTAGATAAGACCCACAGTAAGACTTCCAAAAGTGGTTTTTCCCAACCTCACTCTAGAGGCGCAGCGCCTGGTCAAAAACACTGACAGAAGCATAGAAATTAGGCAATTTTTTGTTTTTTCTCCACAAACAAGGGTGGTCATGAAAAAAATACCTGATATGAAATGTTTAGGTGAAATTGAATCTAGCAACATAAGACATTCCTCATTTGATTGCTCCGAGAGAAAGCGTCGCACCGCTGCGCGACGATTCTGTAATGACACAATTTTCCAGATTTTCCAATTTTTTTTTGCAAAAATAAGGCTCAAAGATGGATCAATATATCTCAAACCATAACGTGCTTTGTAAAAATTAGAGAGATTTTTGTTCTTTGGTAGGTTATGAACAACAAACTCCTTCAGAGTTTCAAAATAATTTCCCATTTCCTCTGAATCCAAGTTTGAAGTTGATCACTAAAAATTTGTAGAAGCATCGCGCCAATTTGAGAGGGAGTTTGGAGGCCTTCCTAGAGAATTTTTGGGATGCAAGTGGTACTATTTGAAATATTAGGATTTCTAATACAAAATGGAGTCACCAAGGACTACAAACCCCGACTCCAAACACTTGAAAAATTAACTTGAAGACAACTTATTCAAAAGTGCAGAAAATGACCTGGAGCAACTGTATTTTTAGCATTGATCTCAAATCATAACACCTGTGCATAAAATGAAGGATGTTTTTGTTATTTGGTCTAGGATTGAAAACAATCTCTTTCACTTTTGTAAAATTCATCTCTGTTACTTCAAAAACAGATTTTGAAGTATAACTATCCCTGTGTGCATTGTAAACTGTAACAAATGATCACAAAAATCTGAAAATGATGCCATGGGTCTGAGTTGACTCAAAAATGGAACTTTCCCTCCTTTGTTGTACTTTTTCTTCTCATTTTCCATGGTGGTTTTTTGTATGATATAAACCCTATCTTAATGGGAAGGAAGGAAAGGGTGGAATCTAGGAAAACAGGGGAAAATGGGGCAACCAGTTTAGGGAGGGAAATGGAGGGGATAAGAGTTAGGGATAAATCTGAAAAATTTAGGGGAGATAGGGGAGTGTTTTAGGAACACAGTGAAAGTGGAATTAATTGAAATGGATAAGGGAAAGAGGGGAAAAATTATAAAACACAATCCTAACCCAAAATCTTTGCAAAAATACAACATGGGCTAGGGTTTTAGGGGAAAATGAAAGCAACGAGGGAGATGAATGTGGGAAATGGTTTGGGTAGGTGTATGAGGTGTGTAGGAAGGTGATAGGGTAGAAAAAATAGGAGTTTTCTCATTAAAACAAACCAAACACCAAATAAATCTAAAAACACAATGAAAACTCTATGAGAGGGATTTCACCATTTGTTGAAGAAATTGGGATGAATTAAAAGTGAGGGATGATCACTTATTGAATTGGAAGCCTTTGAAACTTGTGAAATGCTGAGTTGAATCTTATTGTTTCTCCTTTGGCTTTATTTTCTAATTTCCTAACTCCCATTATGGCGACAATGGTGATGACATGACTCCCATGTGGATTTTGATGACATGAAAAAATGATATCCTAGACCATGACCTAGATGATGGTATATTAAATAATTCATGACCATTAAAAGTTCAATGAATACTTGACCGAGATGAGTGATGATTATCATGAGTGAATAGAGGAGCAACTCTGACCTAGAAAACAACCAATTATCAAATTTTATTTGAAAACTTATTTGAAACAATAAAATTTGACCTAGGAACCTATAAATAACCTTGAAAGAGTACATTTGATCACTGGTGACTAACATACACTAACATGTCGGATTGAGAATGTGTACAACGTTGATCTGCAAGGTCACCTGCAAGAGAAACTCCTGCATCCCGAGTAGAGCAAACCCATTTTGGAAGATGTGGAGCTGAAGGGATATCCTGAGGAGGTGGAGGAGGATTTTCATCCTTGCTGTCATCATTCGAAGTAGAAGGAATTCTGTCATAAGTAGAAGATATAGAGAGAGGTGGCACATATGCCGAATCAGGCTTGCATGCAAAAGGTGGCACACCCGCTGAACTAGGCTTGCAGGCCGATATATTTTCATCAAATTTTACATCTCTTCTAATGATTACATTTTTAGATTTGGGTTGAAAAAGTATATATACTTTGACATATTCAAAATATCCAACAAAAATACATTTTTTACTCTTAGTTTCTAAGGCCTTGTGTTTCTCATCTGGAATATGGGCCCAAGCTTCATTTCCAAAAACACGAAAGTGACTTACATCTGGTTTGATTGAACTCCATGATTTTTTTGGAGTGATATTCCTAAAAACCGTAGTAGGAGTGCGATTTACTATGTAATTTTCACAGTTAATTTCTTCTACCCAAAAATTAAGACTAAGTCCTTTAGATTGAAACATACAATTAGCAATTTCTTTTAGAGTGTGATTCTTCCTTTTAGCCACACCATTTTGTTGTGGAGTATATGGAATAATATGTTGCAATATAATTCCATGTTCATTGCAAAATTTGATAAATTTGTTGTTAACATATTCTTCTCCATTGTCAGATCTTAACTTAGGAATTTAATGTCCAGATTGTTTCTCAACAAAGGCCTTAAAGGCCAAGAACATCATAAAAACTTCACTCTTTAGTTTTAAAAAGTATACCCAAGTGCATCTGGAAAAATCATCAATGAAAGTTAAGAAGTAATTGTAGCTAGAGAAAGAAACAACTGGAAGTGGACCACATAATTCACTGTGGACAAGCTGCAAAGGGGCTGAAGCGTGCCAAGAGGCATGCTTGTCAAAACTATCCCAATGATTTTTTTTGAGTACACAACTGGAACAAACACCATCTCGGAAAGATACCATAGGAACTACCTGTCACTATTTTTTGTTTACATAGAGTTTGAAGAGAGCGATAGTTTAAGACCAAATCACTGAAGCCAAAGTTTGCTCACTTCATCATTATGGGCAACAAAAATGGAGGGAAGCCTTGATGACCCAAAGTTGTCAAAATTATAAAACCTCGTGGAATAATCAACAATGCTAGTAGCTAAAATATGTCTAGGATCTCTTAGGTCCTTAATTACAACATCATGAGGTGAGAATTCTACGGTTTTCCCTTCACCTGAATGAGTTATCTAATAAACAGATAGAAGGTTGGAGGAAAATTTAGGAACACATAATACATCATTAAAATTACCATTATCTAGATGAATGGTTCTAGAACCAGTTAGCACTCCACTGGATCTCCGAGGCTGAGAAGAGACTAGCAAAGGTAACTACAGACCAAGCTCTTGCCAAGTAGCTATCCCTACTAGGCAGGAGAGGGCTCTCTCCAAGGGATCACAACCAAGAGGGCTGGATCAATTAGGTTTTAGGTTAGGTATAGTAGAAGAGGGGTTTTGATTTGGTTGATTTGGGTGCTGGATGAGTGAATTAGGTCAAAGAGGTAACTAGGTCAAGGAAAATAAGATAAGAATTGTAGGAACCTGATGGGGCAAGGTAGGTAGGCACTCTAACACTTTAGGGTTCTTAGGTGAGATGGATTAGACTGGTGATGTGTTAAAAAGAGCATGATAGTACATGAATTATTTTTAAACTGAAAAAATGAAACAAATTATGATGATTCTCCCAAAACAAAGCATAAAATATGTATTCTGCTTATCATACTTGAGAATAAAAAATATCATAGAAGTGAAATGAACATGTAAAGTACACAAAAATCATACATATGAAACAGAAGAAGAAACTACATCAAAATATAGTACCACAAGAATCCCACCAAAATAGCTGCAACTCATCCAATATATTCCTGCCAAAATCTGAAATACACTAATCTCTCTGATCAATAAAACAACATCCAACCTGTGAAATGACTCAAGAAATGAAATATATAGGCATGAAAAAGCTTCTCCCAAACTTAGGGGTAGAGTCACTGAGTTGTGGAGTTGATCCACAGAATTATGAACTGCAAACCTAGAGTGTAGGGAGGTCAAACTAACTCATCCCTAACTTTAGTGAAACTGATTCATCAATCCTCTCAAATTGTTTTACCTAATGTATTTACCCCTAGGTAACTCAAAAAAATCATTATTTCATTTACATCCATCAATTACATTGGTAAAAACATGATTTTTCCATGGTGAAACTGAGAAAACCGGAAAAAATAAGGAAAAACAAAGAAAGGTCAGAAGTGCAGTGTCAACTAGAGCTCAACTTTTGAAGAGGTGTTGATGTTCAAATTGAGCTCATGATAGATAATTGGAAATCCTGTCCTGTCTAGTTTCCAAAACTGTCCTTGTTTCCAAAATTGAGAATATTTTACCCTCCAAAAAGTAAATCTCCCAAGACTGGTCAGGAGCGCAGCGCCTAGCTGAAATAGAGGGCATAAACATGATTTTTGGGTGTTTTTTGACCTTTTCACCTGTCACTTCCCCAAAATTTTCTTAGAAAATTTCCTAACCTAACTTATTTTTGCATTCTAAATCTAATGGTTCCTTTAGTTTTGCATTTATTTCCTCCTAGAATAAGCGCAGTGCCTAGGGCGCTGCGCTCCTGGCAGTCTAACTGTGCTAAAACTACCAAAAGTTGCAAAAACCCAAAAAAATTCAAAACTTGCTCAAAATTTCTCCAAAATTGTCGTGTGGAAGCCTGATGAAGTGTGCTAATCAATGAGGGATGCCTCAGCAAGGATGTAAAGCATGCCTCCTTCCTTTTGCTTGGTTAGGTTTTGCTTATGTTTCTCCTACAACTGCTTGAGTTTAATGCTACAAACCTTGTTTCTTGTGATATACATGTTAGAAATTTTTCTGAGCATTTTGTTCTCTTTGTTTGCCTTGTGGAGGAGTTTCCAAGATGGATGTTGACCCTATCATTCCATATCTCTCTGTCATTTTCAACCTCGACAATCCTCTCCTCAAAAGTGAGTTTTTCATCCTCAATCTTCCACTGATGTAAAGCCCTCTTAAGACCCCTTGTATTTGTTCTTGTTCTACTGCTTTGGATGTCATCTTGATCAGGACCATCAAGTGGCATCATGGCTTTACCTCTCTTTGTTTTGAGCAGCTCTAGCTCCATAAGTACTTTCTGATCTTTCAGCTGCTTATTCTCCTGTTCAAGAAATGAAATGACAAATTGAGCTCTATCAAAATTAGTTTGCAACTTTCTAATTTGGGAATCCTTCTATTTGACAATCAAGCTTGATGCCTAATGATCATCCTGTTGATCCAAGTCTACTAGGTCAAAATATATTTCCTCATCATGAGGGTCCTCATCCTCTTGCATGACTTCCTCATGCACCGCTGCCTCTTCCTGCTTTTGCTTTCCCTTTTGTACCTGCTTTTCTAATGAAGAAGGCAAGGTTCATCCCACAATATGTGGGGCAAACACATGCCTATGCCCTCTCTGATATGTTTTAGCCAACATGTCTTTCTCAACCTCTTTGGTATTGGTAGGCTCTTTGACCACAACTTTGCTGGATGACCCAATATGACTCTGAAATACTAATGGCGGTGATGATATGGTTCTAGTAGGCTGAGATGATGGAGGAATAGATGTAAAGGACTGAGATGAAGGATGGTTGTTTTCATCATGCTGAGCTTGTGGAGCAGTGAAAAAATCATTGGCAATGAAGTTTTCCCATGAAATGTGCAAATGATCT
Organism: Pinus albicaulis; assembly: GCA_034641835.2. Lineage (NCBI taxonomy): Eukaryota > Viridiplantae > Streptophyta > Pinopsida > Pinales > Pinaceae > Pinus > Pinus albicaulis. The sequence goes on along the minus strand of CM076584.1, from coordinate 790,103,316 downwards.
AGATGATGGAGTACAATGATTTTGATTAAGGAGTGATGAAATAAGCTGTTCATTTTCTGATCTTATTCTCTCTTCTGTACTATGTAGGCAATTTTTTCTATGCTCCTAAACAAATAGTATGGGATATTGAGAAAATTCACTCTTGTGAAGTGCATGAGAAGTATAATATGATAAGTGTAAATTCTGGAGAACCTTCCTTCACAAGAGAAGTACTTCATGATTATTTTCATCATGGGGTTATACATATCAAGAAGGTAATTGAAAGGGAAGACTCTCTTTCTCTCATTTTTGAACCTTGGTTTTATGAATGGTTCATAATACTGGTCATCCAAGTATTTGGCTTTAAACCACTTCTCACCAATGTTTGGTATCCCTGTGGTAGTAGCAATGATAGGTGTGGATATGGTGAAGGTCACACTTGCAAGGGTCACCTCATTATCTCTGAGGTTTGAAATGAAAACTCTGCTCAAAACAAGGTGGTGTTGAACTGAATCATTTGGTAGAAATAAAGGCAACCAACATATTCAAAGCAAGAGACTATCATAGGAGAGGCCATCAGTTCTCTGGTGTTGGTGGGCACGAGCCTCAAAATTATTCCTCCCTTGCGAGGTCTCCTTTCCTCTTTGTCCTCCTCTTCCTCCATTTAATCTCTGTCTTCCTCCTCCATAGTGTTTTTAGTTTTGAAACCCTAGGGAAGGGAAAGTTCAGTGGAAAATAGTTTTAGGGAGTGGGGATGGGAGTAGGAAAATTTGGTGGAATATGGAACAGGGTTAGGGAACTTAGGGGACTGATATGGGATTAAAATACTTAGGGAAATGAGATGGGGAAATTGATTACAGGTATAAGGGAAGCTGCCTAGAAAATGTGTAGTCTAAGAGCTAGGGTTTTGGGTAATATAGTTTTGGGGACATGGGTTTAGTGATGTAGGGATAGGATTAGGGTTTAATGTGATATGGGAAGGGAATGCAGGGTTTAGGGAACAATTTAGGGCTGTAGGAATGAAATCTAGGGTTTCTTAGATTAAACACTTTGCAAATTTGAATGAGAGATTTAACACCTTAAACTTGCAAATGGAAAATGCAAGGAGGGCACAAATGGTGTTTCTTACTTGTATTGAGGTGAAGAAACCATTTTTTGGTGATTTTGAGTAGTTGCATGAAGTTTTGAAGGATGTGGATGAAACTGGCCAGGAGCAGAGTGCCTAACTACCAAGTGCACACCTCCCTTCTCCAGGAGGCACCAACACACAACCTCAAAGAACATTGGGTGGTTTTATTCCTAGTTAATGAAGGCATTTGTTTTATGGTGTGTGGTAGCCTGTCAAATCCATTTTAGTCAATGAGCCACTCATGAGAATGAGAAGAAGAAGATACATGGCAATGCATAACCAGATCTTGATGCTTTAAAACCACATGTAGATAGTGCCATTCCCGAAGATGAAGTTGAAGAGTTGTCCAAATGGATGTTGTGCTTCTTCATTGCTGATTCCAAGGCTTCCATCTTCTTAAAACATTTTGACTCTACGTGGCCATCACGATTAAAGAATTTTCAATGTCTATCTGTCTTCTTCCCTTTGTTTTTATTTTTTTTATCAGTTTTTTGAGTTGCTTTTTCAGTTTTCGGCTGAAAGCGCTTAAGACCCTTGTTTGGTTTAGGACCATTCTTGTTAGGATGCTGCTTCTTAGGATTATTTGGATTTGGTTGCTGCTGGGATGCTAAGGCTTTCTTAGAATAGTTTCTAGTATTAATAATACCAAGGTGTAAGAGTTTTTATTGTTCTATTATCAAAGAATCACAAAAGGAATCAAAACACGGGGAATTGTAGGGTGTGTTATCACTCTCCCCAAATTCCTAAGGCTGATAGTAGGATTGGAGAAAGGTAACCACAGACCAAACTTTAAGCTAGGTAGCTAGTCCTACCTGGAACAGATATGGCTCTCTCTTTGTTACTTTAAACCTGAAATGAATGGCTGAGTATCATAAGATTTTAGGCTAGATATGTAAGTTTAAATTAGTAATTTGTTTTTGATATTTTGAATGATGAATAAGAAAGTTAGCGAATGGACCATAAATGAGATTTTTAGGTCTGAACTTTGAGTTTAACCTGCAGAGCGTGTGTGATGCAAGGTAGGTAGTTTGGAAACATATTGATCAATCATTGAGTATAGGATGAAGATGGATTATGGTTTGAATGAGCACTGGAAGTGAATTCATTCAACTAAGAAGCAAATGAACATAATATGGAAATCTTGCATAAAATAGAGCATGCATAACATTAATTATTCTTTCAAAATCAAAAGATAGATATGTATGAAGAAATAGACATGGAATTAAGCATAAAATAATAAGAAAACATGATAAAAATATATGTTCCAAATCATACCACAAGTATCTCACACTATTTCTTGAAAATTGTCTCCGATTTCATTCGACAAACTGGTTACAAGAGATCCACAACAAAATATGAGACTATCCAACACCAAAAAATACAAAAGAGAGTCTACTTATAGAAAATATAGACCATACACTTCATCATGTTTAAATCCCATCCAAAATGGATCATAAATGCAAAAGATGAGTCATTTCCTAGTTTCTAGGGAGGTTAGAAACAACTCCCTTAATTTTAGCTACAAAATAGGAATGTTTGTCCCTTAAATTAATTAAAAATTCCATCATAATAGGAAGAAAAAAACAACCTAATAACTCTAATTAAAACTCATATCCTTGAATTTGTGACCACTTCTTAGCTTGACAAGTGTACTGAGGGAATCCAATGCTAATCTGTGACAATTCTGACTAAAAAATTTAAAAACATATTGCAGAAGCGTAATAGAACTTTGGAGGCATTTTTGAGGAAATTTTAGAAGTCCAAATCCACTTCTGAAAGAACAATCAACTGTCCCTATGTTTCTAGTTTTCGTAACATCTTGAATTTTTCAAAATGACCCATGGGAATGCCTCCAAATGTTCATTCTCCCAAGGTTACTCCAGTGTGTTCCAAAAGCATAACAATGTGTCCCAGAAGCGTAACAAAGCCCTTTGAGAGGGATTTTGGAGGTCTTACTAGAGGATTTTGGGGCTGCAAGTGGTATGGTTGGAAATATTAGGATTTTTTCTACAAAATGGAGTCCTCAATCACTACAAACCCCTATTCCAAACCCATGAAATGTTGATTTGACGACTACTTGTCCAGAATTGTAGAAAATGACATGGAGAAAGTGTATTGTTGGAATTTATCTAAAATCGTAATACCCGTGCATAAAATAAAGGAGGTTTTTGTTCTTTGGCCTATTATTGACAAAAAAATATTTCACGTTTGTAAATATCATCTCCATTAATTCAGAAACTTATTTTGAAGCCAAATTGTCCCTGTGATAATAAGGTAATTTAGTGAGATGAAATAGGGGTGACAGGGTTGAGTAGCAATTCTGATAAAAATTCAGTGGATAGGGTAGTGTCTTGAATTCAAAATTAAAGTGGAATGAGGGGAAATGGATGAGTTTAGGGTGTTAAAAACCTCAAAACACAAGAAATTCCCAATTTTGACTGTGGGAAAACTTGTGAAAACATTTTTTAAGTTAAGTAGGTGAAACAAGGGTTATGAAGCTAAGTAAAAATTTCGAGAAAATTTCACTGAGGAATATGGAACCTTAGCTTCACAGTGCAAGTGGAATGAGGGAAAATCGAGGGGTATAGGGTAGTCAAAACCCTAAAACACAGTCACCCTATGTTTTCATTGTCTTCAATTTGTTGAAAAGCTAGAATGAGGGTTTGATGGTGTGAAACATGTTATGGATGGTGATGTAGATGATAGGAGTGTATAGATGGGGCATATGGGATGTAAGAATCATGTTTTAGATGATAGGTTATGTTTTTTAGGTCCAAGGGGTAGCTTAGGGTTTTTCATATTTTTTTTAATGTGTGGACAATGAACACATGGTAAAACATTAAATGACATAAATAAGATTTAATCCTTCAACATTTGACCCACAACAGTAGCATGGAAGGTTTCTTACCTTGTATGGAGGCTACAAAAAAGGATGGATAACAAGATTTGATATTTTTGAGGTTTTTGAGCTTCAAAACACTGGAAATTGTCCTCTAAATAGAAACGTAACAACTGGGTAATATACACAACAAAAGCGTAACAAGTGATATTTCTGCCAAGACAGAAAGGTAACAACGTGTTTCTCACCTCACACAGGAGCGTAACAAAAGGATTCTACACTACCATAAGCGTAACAAAAGGAATTTTAGCTCCACAGAAGCATAACAAAAGGTTTCTTAGCTCCACAGAAGCGTAACAAAAGGAATTTTACACTATCCAGGAGAGTAAAAAAAGGACTTTTAACTCCACATAAGCGTAACAAAAGGTTTCTTCTTACCCACAACAATGTAAAATCGTGGTTTTCTTGAGAGTTTTTGAGATAATCTTGAGAGTATAGAGGGGTAATCAAAGTGGCTCTCACACGTATGAAAGGATAACACTAAAAGAAGAATGAAGTTTCATTTCCCTTTATAATCTTTGACAACCTTTACCTTTTCCCTTTGAAATTTACAAAAACCTTTTTTACCCTTTTATGATTTTGAAAGTGACTTTTTACTCCTTCACATGGGATGAAAGAAAAAAAATTGATTTCATTCACTCTTCTTGACTTTGAAATGACCTTTTTAAACCTTTTGTGCAACATGGAGGGTGACATGTTGGCTTTTTCAAATGAGGTAAGAAGACAAAAAAACACTTTTTGAACCCTTTGACATGAAAGGTGTCTCTTTGGTTCTTTGAGTAAGGTGAGAGGACAGATTTAACCTATTTTTCATTCCCTAACACTTGAGATGACCTTATTAGGCTTTTAAAATGAGACCTTGAGACAAATTTTCTCCTTTTCATGAGACAGTGAGATTGATTTTGAACACTTTTGAAATCTCACATTGGACATGAATTTTTAATATATATAAGATGTCTTTGAAGCTTGGAATGCTGCTCTTTTTCATTTGAATAATAAAATAAGTTAAAATGACCTCATTTGGAGCTTTGATAGTGGATGATGACATGTTGATCCTTTAAAAGAAACAGCGAGACAAAGATGATATATTTTAAGCTTTTTTGAAACTTGAACCATATGAAACAAGAGAGATGGCTTTATTTGAACTTAATAAACCTTCCTTCTCCTTCACTAGTGTTTTATGGATGAAGTGGACAGCCACTGCTTTATTTTAGTTAAAATTTAATGATTTTTCCAAAGGCAGGGCTGAACCTAGACTTGACCTATATGAAATGAAATGACATAACCCTAGACCCCTTGAACGATGATGATGGAGATAGTGACCTTGAAACTGATGATGGTGCTGACCTTGACAACGATGATGATAAATTAAATGAAGGATATTCATACATGGGTTAGCCTTTTTTAGTGACCAAAATTATTTTTGAGAACCGGTTCGAAAAAGTAAAAATTTTGACCTATGACCTAATGGAAAACAACTGAGAGAGTCATTTGATCACTCACATACCTAGGCTAATAGGTTTTTCTTTGATAAATGAGGGCTTCTCTAGTGGAATGGAAGGTGGAAACCAATACAGTGTATGCAAGGCCTAACTTAGCAAGAATGGAATAGATAAGACTACCATCTTCCTTTTTTACCTTACAACCTTCTAAGAGAAGTCTGAGTGTATTGAATTTGGACAAAAAATATTCAATAGAGGAGAAATTATTGGGATCCAAAGTAAGCAACTCATTTTCAAGCTGGTGGGATCTGATTTCATTTTGAATGCCAAAAACAATATTTAATTTTTTCATAGCTTTGTCAGGAGAGTCAATTTCTTGGATATGAAATTTAAAATATTGAGCAATGGACATTCCTATCAACCCTCGTGCTTGATCTTGTTTATTTTCCCATTTAGCCTTTTTATCTTCATCAGTAGGTTTATATTCTAGTCTCGAGGCTATTCTATAAATCCCTTTACTTATAATTAGGTTTACCATGTAGGATATCCATTGGAAATAATTGGTGCTGTTAAGAATAAATGGGCATGCACTTTCCATTTTTAAAATCTGAATCTGTAAAGGTTGAAACTAAATGCTCCAATGGAAAGATCTTGAAAAATTAGGTTGGTTAAAAAAAAGGGCTCTAAAAATGGCTTCTGGATGAAGAAATTATGCCTTTTTGAAGAAACGTTGTGGTAGATGCCAAGTAGTCACATGATAGGTTGAAAGTTGATGATGAAGTTGTACATTTAAAAAAAAAAATTCCCCCTCTTTCCAAACTTAACATAATAAAATACTACTTTATGTGACCCACTTTTATAAATAATTGAGAGTCACCTTTTACAATGTACTTTATGAATTAATGACCACGTAGACTGTAACTTAAATAAAAGATAAAGTGACTTTAGACTCTAAGTGACTCACTTTTTATAATGGGTGAGAAACACTATTATATAAAGTAACTTTAAAACATAAGCTACATGTTATTTAAAAAAAAATAACTTGGCATTTTTTTTTTAATAAAGTAACTCGACAAAATTTTTTTTAGAAAAATAAATATGACAAAAAGATTTTTAGGAAAAGTAACTTGATAAAATGACTTGAAACCAAGACCTCTATTTTCATAAAGTAACTTTAGAACAAATGAGCTAGTTACAAGATTAGTAATTATTGGAAAGGAGTAAGGGTTTTTTTTTTGGTGCATGTTCTTTTTCCTGAAAAAAAACCATGCAAAATAAAATAAAATATGCAAGTCAGAATTCTGGTTAGTCCGCCTGGAAACTAAATATTTTTCTCCGTATTTCTAATTTCCCAAGGTCGCATAACATCGCTATTGAAATTTGCAACAAGAAATAGTGAAATTGGCATCCAGAAAATACACAAATTGACCACATAACTGGTGTGGGATCCCAGTCACACATTGGTGATTAATTCAGTTATACATTAGTGCTAAATGTGGGCATATAATTTATTTTTCCCTTAAATAAATTGGAAATTAATTGTAATTTCATCTCATAACAACTTGTATCAGTTAACTAAGTCAAAAAGACTAAGTTGGCTCAAGAAATTCGAGTTGAGGGTCAAAGGTGAGACATGTAGAGTGATTCTATTATTTTTGGGGTCCAATTGCAGTTAATGCATTATTTTAGTGCATGTGTAATCAACTAACTCAAATTAATTGAGTTAAAATGAGTTTAACTAGTTCTAACTGAGTGATGAGATAGTGAGAGGTCTAGTGAATTAAATTAGATTTAATTCATAAATAGTAGCCAATCAGATAACTGATGATTCACTATTATTAGTTGCATGCATGTTAATTCTGATGACGACCCAGTTCAGAAAGAGGTTAAAGGGAAGTTAACTATCAGTTGTATTATTAGCAAATTTCCCAGGCACAATTATAAAGTCACAGGAAGGCTGATTATCCTATTTAATAGGGATTAATTTCCTAGGGATTGCATGAGCAAGGCTGGGCTAAGCAGGGGATAATAATTGACTAAGTGGTGGTCAATTTTGGCTAAGAATTGCTACTACGTTTTGAGCAGGATCAGGGTGAGACGATCAATAGAGTGCAAGATTTTCTCAGTGTGAGAAAGCATTGTATTGTTTCATGATTCTTTGACTGTGTACAATATATGATAGAGGGGTTTTGAGCAGGTGTTTTCCCTAAGAACATATTGTGTTGTGTGATTGAAAATTTCCTTTCTCTTACTTGCATGTGATTAAGCGATCATGTTTTATATTCTGCAAATATAGTAGAAGGATTAAATATCTTGCTTTAGCACATTACATGATCGGATTGAATCCATTGGTATAGAGTTTATATATAATTTCTACATGGTATCAGAGCGCCAGGAATCACAATAGAAGAGAAGAAATTGAGTTTGTCTTGAAGAGGTTCAAATTTGCAGATTTGTTCTTCAGGATCCAACATGAGATCAAGATGTATTTCAATGGCTTGAGACTCGAATTTTCACTCGAGCGAAATTAGAATTATATTGCATGGAAGGATAGGATGAAGACAGTGTTGGTGTAATGTTCCAATTTTTATTTTCCTCCATAGTATAGCCATGGTGGATTTCCAAGACAGGGGATGGCCAAACCATTAGAGCAGGTTCGTGTTATCAGGAGTTTCGGGGGAGCTTTGAGGAGTTTTTACAGGATCTGATGGCATTCGCTTGGCATATTTCATCATCAACATAATTTGTCTTTCATTCCGTCACATTCCGACAACTTCCAAAATTAGCATTATTATGGAGCCTGAATTAATTGTTATGCTAGAGGTGGTATTTCAAGAATATTATTTGATGGAACACCTCAGTGTAATAGCTCATTGGAACCAGAATGGGGAGATATTCAGGATGGGATGCTGAGAAGTGATTTATAGTGGTGAGAGATAGTACTGTGGGTGATATACTATTTTAATTAATTAAAAATGACTTTAATTAGTCATTTAATTAAATGAAAAATAATTAATTGGAGGAAAGGGCCAAAAGTGACTTAAGTAAAATAGAATTGAATTAAAAGTCACTTTGATAGAGTCAATGGAGAATCTTCTAGAATAATAATAAAATAACAAAATAAGATGCTTCTAGAGGATTGGAGATCTATCCATCAGATCTATAAAAGGAGAAGCCAAGGTCATTTGGAGATATCTGGGATTGGATCATTGTTTGTGCGAGAGGTTTGAGAACTTGGATTCTCTACTTCAGCAGTAGCCCTAGGATAGAAACCCTCAGGTTATTTAGTGAGAGTGGGTGAGCACGCATCTCTTCCCTTGGTGGATCCATTCAGGATTCACAGGTTGCAATGATTGTTTTCCTGTTTTCAGTTTGGAGGTTAGCACCAGCATTATAGTTATCTTGGAGGGTTGTTTCCAACTATTGTATTGGAATATATTTCTATATAATAAAGTTGGATTTTGTTATGGTTGCTGCATATCTCGTTGTTTCTTATGTTGTGATATTTTAATGAGATTGTCGTATGATTTTTGGGTTTATTATTTCTACCAAATTTTGGCATTTTGGTTATGTTCTTGGTGAAATTGTGCAAATTTAGAATCCTCGTGGAATTTTAATGAAAATTACTGAAAGGGATATTACAGTGGTATTAGAGCTAGTGATCTTGCCAACGTGAGGGTTTACTTTCCAAATTAATAGAAAGGCCAAGTTCAAGGGTTTTATTGCAGATCAATTTCAGAGGATGCAATGATAGTACGGGAGGGCGTAGTTGGGTTCTTGTGTTTGTTGTTGGTTGCAAGGTTCATTAGCTTACGAGAGCTATAGGAAAACCTAGGTTCATTAGCTTTTCAGCTATAGGCAAACCTCCAAGGGTTGACATTGACATTCTATTTATCGATCGATGTGGTGGTCTTTGGGCCAACACAAAGGAGGAGAATTGAGCCTAGTTGTCGAGGAAGGTCTCAACCATTTGAGATTTGTCTGCTGAGGAAGATAGAGGAAGTGTAGGAGGGATTAATTACTGCACATTTGGAGGGTCATTGAATAGTTCATTGATCATTCTGTAGACAACGTATTCAACAGCTACTGGGAGAGCGTAGAGTTTATTGGGGTCAATTTTGGAGGATTGTGATTTGGCCAAACAATTTATGGGTTTTGGTCAGATTGGCGTGAGGAGTCTGGGAGTAATTTTTGAGAATTTTCCGAGCACCAGATGTCGGTGTTTTGGCCAATCCATTGAAGCATCTAGTGCAAAATTGCTACCAGAGAGCATTTTTTCCAGGCCAAATTTATATTGCAAGGCCAAAACTATTCTATTGTGTCGAATTTCTCTTGATGGGCCAAAGTTATTTGCTAGGCTGAGTTTATTTTTTGGAGCCCAATTTATTTTCCCAAGCCTAGTTTATTTTCTAGAACCAGATTTATCTATGGGGGCTGAGTTTATTTGTTGGGCCAAGTTTATTTGTCATAACTCAGTTTATTTTTCGAAGGTTTTGCAAGATATTTATCTCATTTGAGTCAAGGATTTTGTAGTGAATTTGTGGAACTAAAATGTAGGATCATTGTGGTACAAATTTATCTTATTTGGAGCAGTGTGCATAGTTTCGCATAGTAGGTAACTTGCACTAAATTGGGGCTTTCTGTATCTTCTGGAATCTACCCACGATTTTTCTGGGTTTTGTGAAAGGAGTTTGTGGTTAAAATTTCAGAATTTTCTAGGTGATGTCAGACCAGGAGGTAACTCCACAAATTGGATGATGAATTTGATAGAGGGTGCTCATGAATATATAAATGGAGGTGATACCATTGGGATTCATTTCCCAATGTCTCTTAGACTTCCTTATTTCCAAATTTACACTATTACACCCCCCCTTTAATTTTAAGGGATGTTGGTGAGTCCAAGCATCGTTCTAATTTTTTCAAACTTTTGTCTTCCAAACGCTTTGGTGAAGATGTCTGCAGTCTACTCATTTGTGGAAAAATGAAGTAGATGGATAGTTTTGGCCTCAACATGATGTAAAATAGATGGTATTTTGTATTGATGTGCTTCTTTCGATTATGTAACTTTGGGTTCTTGGCAAAATTTATTGTAGAAGTGTTGTCAATCATGAGTGGAGTTGAATGCATTTGTTTCATCTGAAACTCTTCTAGGATTTTCCTGAGCCACATAATTTCATTTTTTGCTTCAGCTGCTACCACATATTCAACCTCAGTTGTTAAATCTTCTGGAACTGAATGTTTGCATGATCTCCAAGAGACAACTCCTGATCCAAGACTCATAGTATACCTAAAGTAGATACCCCAATTTCTTTGTCTCCATCAAATTCTAAATTAGAGTATCTAATCAAGCTGAAGTCTCCCACCTGTGTATATTTGAGTCCAAAGCCTTGACTCCCCTTCAAGTACTTTAAAACTCTTTTTGTAGCAGACTGTTGTGACCAGCAACAACCCCCCTTTTATTTAATATTAGTAATAATACTAAATAAATGAGGACCCTTAGTTAAAAATTCAAAAAATCAATTAGGATTTGTTTGCCTTTTAAAATAAAACTTTCTATCATAAACCTATAGAAATCCATTTGAAAGAATATTAAAAAACACTTAAGTTTATGATAGATCGTAATAAAATTGCTCTTTAAACAAGATGGCGCATCCATAACAAAATGGTATATACCTTTTATAAAACGCATTGGTCGCAGATCACATAGCGCAGAAAACAGAAATTATTAATGAATATCTTTTGCGCTCTTTTCAATTGTGCGATTTTGCGATATGCGCTTTTGTGATTTTGCGATATGCGCTTTTGCGATTTTGCGATATGTGCTTTTGCTCTATTGCGCAATTTCCGCTTTTGCGCTATTTTCATAACTGCGATGACTTCATTTTGCGATATTGCGACATTACGATATTGCGATATTGCGCAGCAAATCGCAGATCACAATGTCGCAGATTCACGTAGGCGCACTATCCCAAGGCAATCTTCCCATATGTCAAATCTGTTATGCGCTTTAATGATTAAATTAAATGATTGGATTGATTATTAATGGTAAATGAGATTGTGTTTGGATTGAAAGTCGTTTCACAATTAAAATATTATATTTCATCCGCTTTCACATTTGTAACAGTCTCATCACCTTTCTTATGCCATTACTCTCATTTACTCGTAAAACGCAGGCACGAAGGAGCAAACGTCTATACAAAGCTTTCGCTAAACACTATGGGTAAAAAGAAGAAGAGCTCGAGTTCTGAAAACAAAGAAATGGCTTCGCTGTATGCAGACACCGCCTGTAATAAGGATGCCAGTATATCCACTTGGGAAGGAATGTATAATCTGTTAGAAGATGAAAACCCTGTGGTAATAAAAGTTGTAGGTACAACAGGTTCCAAGGATACGTCTGAAGCAACCCTTAGAGACTTGGCTTGCTCATTTCTGCATATAATAGCAGCAAGGCCAAGGATTCTCCCATATACAGATATGGTGAGATGGGTGTTGGATAGCACTGATATTTCAGACAGGAAATTCAAAACTCCATCTGAAGAGCTAATCGGGTCATTCACCATAGAAGATCTGAGATTAATGTATAAGTTTCCAGCACCTCAGGCGACTTACAACAAACAATTCATGGAAGATTTTGCCAGAGAACATGCGAATTTGGCAGAGTGCACAAAGGAGTGGACCAAAAAAAGTGAACCATTGAAGAAAAACAAACAAGGTATGTATAGCACGGGTTCACTTACCTCTCCTTATTGTTTTACTACTGCCATGTTATGCAGGCTTTTTGGAAAGCCTGACATAAATATGATATTACCCAAATGGCTCCCTTTGTTGAATGCAGCTGTTAATTCTACAATTATAGACTGGGCCAAAATCCTATCTGATAATTTAACCACTGCTATTTTTCACTACCGGTCTAAACAAAATGTTTCTCAGCGGGTTTATCCGCCTTTTTATTTATCTGCTTATGTCATGGACGCCATCTTCTATGTCTCTAAATTCCCTGTGATGGGCTGGAAATGGACTATCCACGATCCTTTGCCCATTCATGTGTACCATAAAGAACTATGAAGTCATTTTGTTCCCATTTTTACAGGTGTGCGTGGAATAATGCGCATTGTACGAGTGTTCCTTATAATAAGGTAAAGTCAAGGTTATCCTCGAAGCTTGAAGCTTTGATATTCTCCCAAAAGTCGGGGTGGTTTGGAGAAGAATTGTTCACTTATATTAGGTTTTTTGGAAGTTATGCTTCTCCCCATGTTTTACCCCTATATGTTCCAGATAGACTTGTAGCTCGGGAAATTGCTTATCAGACCTGTGGCCAGGGAGGTATAAAAAAAGATTTAAAAGAGAAGAAAAAAGGCATTTGGCCACAATTTCCCGTAAAATGTGGAACATTTTCACTGTTCGATATTGGTCATGCATTTCAAGAGATAGGCAACATTACATGCTACGGTACATTTCAAATTTTCGAGAAGGTTGTCGACCCAAATGATATTGTTAAAATTTTGTGTCTGCAATCAAGTAGAGAATTTTCAGAACAGATATTTTTGATGATATGTTCCAGCGAAATTCATAGTGGCCTTGAATTCCGCTCTTTTCATCATTGATAGGTAATTTGAAATTCAAGCTTTCTGGAAACCAAGACTAATTCCTATTCCTTTGGATAATCTACGCTTAGAGCCCGCAAGGGAGCAAACTCCTAGTGTTAGTCTTAACGACAGTTCAAGTACAGGTAAATCTAAATCAAAATCTGACAGAGATTCTGAACATTCCAATAAGTCTAATGAAAAGGAAGATAAAATGGAAGAATCCATTAAAGATTCTGCACAATCAAAAGAACTTACTCAACAACAAATTTTGACTTCTCAACAGACAAATCCTCCTCCAACCAATGTACAACAACAACCAGTCACCATTGAGTTAGACAAAGAATGGGAAACCTTTAACCAATTGATTAATGTAGAAGGACAGAATGTACAGACCCCTGTCCAGACAACCAAAATTTTGAATACAGGAACAAGTAGCACAGTCACAGTGACAGAGCACATACCAATCACACCCTCCTCTGAAATTGTACTTAATGTAGAGGACATTCCTCCTCTGGATGTATTCTACAACCCAAAATACAAAGCAGTAGTGAAGAGACAGAGGAAAAAGAGAAAGTTAGAAGGTGCAATTGCTACTGAAGCAGAACAAGTAGATGTTTTGTGGAAAGATCCTGCCACAGAACCTACTCATAATCTCGCTAAGTTATCTCAAATGACAGGAGCTTATGCTTCTGCAACAATTGACAAAGCATTTGAGATACAACTTTTGTTGAATGAAAAATAAGAACAGGTAAAAGTTCTACAACAGCAATTGCAACAGGTACAAGCCGATAAGGAAGCACAATTGAAACTTGAAGAGTTACAACAATAACTTCAAGAAATGCAAATAGGACATCAAAAAAGCTTGGCTGATAAAGACAAACAAATACAGATTATCCAAGATCGGCATAAAGATGATCCTAAGCTTCCAGAATTCATTTCAGAAACCATCTCTTTGAACAATCAACTACTGCAACAAGAGGAAGTTTTCTGCCAAAAAATATTGCAATGGAATTCTTTGTGCCAAGAGAGCGATAAAATCAAAAATCATGTCGTAGATTTACGAAATGATTATGATTTGATTAATGAAAAGATCAATGATTATCTGGCATGGCAAAAGACAGAAGAAGGAAGAAAAGCTGGTGCACCCATCGTTAATGAAAACCATAAAGAAATACTGTTCAATAACTGGGATGCACAGATCAGAAGGGTAGAAAAGGCAGCGGAGGAGGCGGCTACAGTGGCAAACACTCTCACTAATTGTATAAATGAAAATTTACACAAAGCTAATTTGATCCCAGAAACTGTTCCAGGATATCTTCCATAGGCAAATCAATTGCAAACAGAATGGAGGCAAAAGGCAGAAGAAAGAGAAAAATCCATCCAAGGGCTGATAAGATTGAATTGGGACTCATACTGGATGTACTTAGTGAAGCCACACAGTCAGCACAGTGCGCTTAATTGTATCATTAATGCTACAGAGAAGATTGCTCCTACGCTTGCCGACTCTGTCTTTTTCAGGACAGTTGAATTCTGAAGTCGGTCAACCGCATCTTCTCAAAACTATGCTAGATGCCTGCAAGTTTAAAGATCAAATTCATAGATAGATAGATTTAGTTTTAATTTCACTATATTTTTGCCTAGGAAAAGGACGGTCATTGAACCGAATCCTTAATTTTTGTAATAAACTATTTTTAGATCTAGCTAAGTAGTATTTAAACCCCTCTCATGCATTTAGAGAGGGGTCCTGGATCTTAATATTTTTGGACTTGGAGATTGCATTTCTGTACTCCATTGTCTTATATGTTTTTAAAAAGGATCACATCTGGTGATTTTCATGCGAAATTATCTTTGAAGTGTTGCATTTCTGTACCTTGGAATTTGATTTTGCATCATAGTTACTGGATAGAGTATCAGATTGCATTTGAAAGTCATCAAGATGAACAAGGTATTTCTATCTGTTTACTGTTGATTTCCTTTGTCTTATGATATTCGTTTTAAAATTGCTATCATTTATATGTATATTTGTTTTCACAACGCTTCCTTTTATATATCATTTCTGAGTATAATTGAAACATTATTTTTCATAATTACATGTAGATGGTATACAATGATGAATGCAATATGCTAATACAACTCTATTTAATTTCTTAAACAAAGTTATCTTTATTTGTTTCTGCACATTTCAATTTAATTAATAATACATTTTCATGGTTATTGTTGAATTGGAACAATCTTAAGTTGTATTCATATATAATTACCAGAGTTAGTATTAGAATTTCTTTATCAGTATTTAGCTTAAATTAGATAGTTTTACTTCAGTTAATTTAGTCCCATTTCCACCCATCCAATCCAATCCATTTAGTTACAAGGCAAGCGGTCCTTTAAATCCGGTCGGAGCCACCATACCAAACGGAAAAGGGCTTGTCTTAAGATTAAATGCAATTAGTTTTCTAACGATGTTTGACTCGAGAGATTTTCTGATTCAACATTTTTGGCGCTAGAAGAACACGAGCTATGAATGGCAAGTAAATCTTTATCCACAAGCCATTATGAGAGCAAAACACCCTCATCAACTTCTTCAATTTCTTCTGAAATACAAAATCCTATAGAAGAAATTGCGAAGAATATTCATACACCCACTACCAAAATCTCAAAACATTCAGACAATCAAAATCCTGAGTCTCTTGAAGTTCAAGATTTAATTCATAAATTGAAAGGATTCTCATTATCTCTAGAAGAGTCTGAAATATTTGAAGGTAGTGTAACTTCAAAATTTGTTTCTTCGAAACCTCTTACTAGGCTTCAAAGTGAAAAACTTGGTATTTCTCCGAAAGAATTCCCTTTACCTAGTAGAGTCAAGACAAGAAAAAATCAATCGGAATCAGTAAGTGATATAAGTTCAACATCTAATATTCAAATACCTGTTTCCGAAATCCCTTCTCAACAAAGTACAGGAGTTTCCACATTATCTACTCAATCATCATCTCCTCAAACCTCATCAATCTCAACATCATCTATTCCAACCATTTCTATTCAAATACCACCAGTTTCTACTATTCCTCCAGTAGTCATCCCAATAATGGCATAGAGACCATGGTCTACTCCAGGAGCAGTCAACATGGCTGCACCTTTACATGATTTACCAGACAATCCTGGAAAATGGCTTCCAAAGTTTAGCCCAGATATTAACATTCAAGCTGAAGAACATATCAATAACTTTATGCTGGATATTAATTTGAATGGAGTCATACACGAAGATGTTGTAGTTAGATTATTCCCATATACTCTTTAGGGAGTAGCAGGATCATGGTACTTTTCCTTACCATCAGGATCCATAACGAGTTGGGACATTTTTGCAGATCATTTTCTGACCAAATTTGGAGATGACCGATCAATTTCAACTTTACTCAATGATCTCTCAAATTTGAAGATAGAACCCAAGGAACCTATAAAAGAATTCAATGCTAGATTCAACAAACTCTTGAAAAAAATTCATACAGATTCACAACCCAGTGAACAAGTCAGAATTGAATGGTATATAACTGCCTTACCCTCAAACATAACAATTTTCGTAGACAGAGCTGCAAAGTCTACATTAGCTGAGAATATGAAAGAAGCTATTGCAGTAGAAAAACGTATCACTTCTCTAGAAAAGAAAAATGCTATTGAAGAAAGGAAATCAAAGAAAGCCAGCTTTAGATATGATTCAAAGAAAAAGGTCAAAGATCCATATGACATGGAAGGTTTATAGAAAGTTCTTAAAACCATGTCAAATGAAATGGTTGAAATTAAAAAACAAGTGGCTGAAACTTCTACCAAGAAACCATTCCGAAATTTCAGAAGAAACCAAGTTGAATCTAAACCTCCTAATATAATCTCTAATGCAGAATCAGAAGAAGAGGAAGAAGAAGAAGATACATCTATAGTATCAGATCAAGAAGATGAAAATGAAGAAATAGCTGAATTGAATGGAATGTGGGATTTTATTCTCCCTAATTCTGATAGTGAAGAAGCTATGCCTGTAAGTACTAGGAGTAAATCTACAGCAGAACCAGTGCAAACAGTTCCTAAAAATAAAATTACAACTCCAAGTACCAAAGACAAACCCACTGTGAAGAAAACTTCTCCATCACCTACTCAAAATCAGCCATCCTCTTCTAATCCTCTCACATCAACAGCAAAAACTTTAGTAGTGTCAGATCCCATGGAATACAACATTGTCGAAGACATGAAAAATATCAAAGCCAACATTTCCTTACATGAACTCAGCAAACTAAAACACCAGCAAAAGTTGCTATTGAAAGAATTAAATGCTACACCAATTGCTCCTTTACCAAGCGGTGTAGTTGCAAAAGCAGCAAGAGGAACTGGTAAGCCACCAGATAAGGTAGATGCTACTGATACTGTGCTCATTGGGGAAAAGTAAAATTATCAAACTCCTCCTTTTCTTTTGAATTATGAGATGTACAATAAAAATATGCACAATTGTTTGATTGATTCTGGAGCTTCCTCCAATATAATGCCTACTTCTGTCTGTGCTAAATTGAATATTGAACCACATAAATCAGCATTTCATATCGTTCAGTTGGATCGCTCTAAAGTTCAAGTTGTAGGAAAAATCAATTCAGTCACTATCAGATTAGCTTCCGATCCTAGGATTGTCCAAAGAATTGATATTTTGATTGCTGATATTCCTGAATTCTATGGATTAATCTTGAGCAGGGACTGGTCTACGAAACTTAATGGTTATATCTCGACTGATTATTCACACATGTGGCTTCCCTACAAAGGGAAACCAAATCAAATCAAAATTGAACGAAAAAAACATATGACGCACACTGTCACTGAATTTGAACAACCTAATGAACCTGTGGCATTCAACAATAATATTCTTGGAGGTTATTCTGCTGAATCATTTCTTGGAAATTTCAAAGCTCCTCAATCACCTTTTTCTGTAAATACTTTTGTTTCTCAGATAGAAAATTTTTCACAATCTGATTCTTCCAGAATTGTAAATATTTCTGATGTAATTATAGATAAGCCAATAGACAAATCTTTATTTTGGTTGTTATATTTTGATGGATCGAAGTCTAGTGATGGAGATGGAGCTGGATGCATCTTAATTGATCCAAATGGGGAGAAAACCATGCTGTCATGTAGATTAGAATTTGAGTGTACCAACAATACCGCAGAATATGAAGCCTTGGTTCAAGGACTTTATAAAGCTATAGGGTTAGATGTTAAATACTTGAAAGTCTTTGGTGATTCCGAAATTGTCATTAAACAAGTTAGGAATACTATTCATTGCCTTTCAGGACATCTTAAACACTATCAAACCCTAGTACAAGACCTCACCACTCATTTTTTAGCATTCAATATTTCTCCTATTCCTAGGAATCAGAATACATTAGCTGACTTGCTAGCTAATGTTGCATCTAGACTCTTACCTGCTGAAGATTATAGTCCTGATAGGTTTTCTGTAGAATTGATTTTTCGTCCATCTGTCCCGGATAATGTTACAAATTGGAGAGTTTTATATCATGATCAAAATATTATAAATTTCATGACTTCAGAGAAATCATATGATGAGAAAATTATTGATGAAGATGATCATGATTTACAAATTGCTTCAAAAGGTAATGAAAACCCCATTCCAAAATATGTTGTTAAATTAGAGGATTTATATGACATTAGAGACAGATTCAAGAAAGTTGTTAATACGAAACTTCAAAGTTCCACTTTGAAGTTTGAATTAGTAAATCTTGGTTCTGATTCTAAACCTCAAAACGTTAACTTAGGACTCAATTTAACACCAGAGGAAAGGAATGCATTCATTAAATTGCTGAACAGTTATAAAAACGTTTTTGCTTGGAATTATGATGATCTAAAAACATATAATACTTCGGTTATTCAACACACGATTCCAATGCTTCCTAATATTAAACCTGTTCAACAGAAGTTGAGAAAGATCCATCCAAATCTCGAAAATAAAATTAAATCAGAAATTAATAAACTTTTGAAAGCCAAAATCATTTTTCCAGTCAGGCACTCTAATTGGGTTTCCAATATGGTACCTGTAAGGAAGAAGAATGGTGATATAAGAATCTGTATTGAGTTCAGAAATTTAAACAAGGCATGTTTAAAAGACAATTTCCCATTGCCAACCATGGAACAGATACTTCAAAAGGTAGCTGGTTCTGAACTTATGTCTTTTCTTGATGGATTTTCGGGTTATAATCAAGTTTTAGTTCATCCAGATGACAGATTGAAAACAACTTTCAGAACAAAATGGGGAACTTATGCTTATCAGAAAATGCCTTTTGGTCTAATAAATGCAGGAGCAACTTTTCAAAGAGCCATGGACATAGCATTCAAAGTTCTGATCAATAAATCAGTTGTTGTTTATCTTGATGACATAACAGTATTTTAAAAAAAGAGAGCCAATCATCTACATGACTTAAAACAAATATTTGAAAGATGTAGAAGGTTTGGTATTTCCTTAAATCCGAAGAAATCTTTCTTTGCTTTAGATGAAGGAAAACTCTTAGGATTTGTTGTGTCAAAAGATGGTATATATATTGATCCAGATAGAGTGAAAGAAATTTCTGATATTTCTTTACCACATAACAAAAAATCCATGCAATCATTTCTTGGACGGATAAATTTTGTTAAAAGATTTATTCACGATTTTCTTTAATTGTTTTACCTATGCAAAATATGATCAAGAAGAATTCAATATTCAGTAGGCGCATAAGAAAAGCTTTTGATTAAATCAACGAACGATAGTAATATTTTCATTGAATACCCAGTTTTCTAAGATTTTACTTTGTATGCTACGGCCACTTTGAAACATCCCTATCGACTGACATAACACAACTCAATGATCAAGAAATTGAAGCCCCTATTTCTTTCTTTAGCTCGAATCTGCAAGGAGCTGAACTTAATTATTCCGATGTTGAAAAACACGCCTTTGCTGTGTTTAAATCAATCAAACATTTCAGACCTTTTCTCTTGAAAACACATACAAAAATCATTGTCCCATTCTCTGCAGTGAGGCAATTATTAATTCAAAAAAAAGTAGGAGAAAAGAGAGCTAACTGGGTAACAGCCTTGCAAGAATATGATATTGATATTAAACCAGCTAAGATTGTTAGAGGACAAGGTTTTTGCAGATTATTGGCAGAAGCTCATAACATACCAGAAAATCAAGATTCAAATCAAGATAATCAAGTAAGTCAGATAAATGTTACAGATTCCGGATCTCAGTTTACTGATCTTATCTATTACTTGAAAAATGGGTATGCTCCTTCTAATCTCAGCTATAAGAGTAAACGCGCTTTAAGGTTAAAAGCTATTAAATATGAGATCATTGATAATGTGTTATTTAGGAAAAATTATGATTCAATTTTATTAAGATGTCTTGAAAAGACTGAAGCTGAAAAGGTTTTGCAGGAGTTGCATGATGGACCAGCAGGGGGTCATTTTGGAGGTGATACCACAGCTCACAAAATAATTCGTGCTGGTTATTACTGGCCTACCCTTTTTAAAGATACGCATGATTACGTAAGGAAGTGCCGAATTTGTCAAACTGCAAGTGGAAGACAAAGGAAACCAGCTTTTCCTTTTCCTTTGCAACCAGTGACTATTGAGCAACCATTTGAACAATGGGGGCTTGACATTATTGGTGAGATAGTACCTCATTCTTCCAAACAGCACAAGTACATCCTTACTGCAACTGATTACTTTACAAAATGGGTAGAGGTAATCCCGTTGAAGGTAGCCAATTCTGATGCAATTATTGATTTCATATATCAATTCATCATAACCAGGTTTGGTGTACCTCAAGCTCTTGTTTTTGATAATGCATCTTACTTCTCTGGAAATAGTTTAATTGAATATGCAGTCAAAAGAGGTTTTAAATTAAAATATTTAGCAAATTATTATCCACAAGGAAATGGTTTGGCTGAATCCACTAATAAAAACCTTATCAAAATCATTAAAATGACCGTTGATCAAAATCAAAAGAATTGGCACAAATATTTAATATTTGCGTTATGGGCTGATCGTATCACTGAAAAAGCTTCAATAGGGACTTCACCTTTCAATCTGGTTTATGGAAAAGAAGCTTTGATACCATCAAATTTAACTCTTCCATCATTAGCCCTAGTGCAGTTTATTGAAGAAAATCCTTCATCATCCATTCAATTGAGGTATGATCAAATCCTTAAACTAGAAGAAGATAGGGATAAAGCAAAAATTACTCATGAAAAACATCAACAACTTGTAAAATCTTCTTTTGATGCAAGTTCTACCGGCTCAAAATTTTTATCAATTGGTGATCTCGTTTTGAAATGGGATAAAGCACACGAAGAAAAGGGTAAACATACCAAATTTCAGAAAATGTGGCTTGGACCATTTCAGATCGTTGAGAAGATAAGCTTAAATACATTCATACTCCAACATCTAATAGGTAAAAGAGAATCTCTTCCTGTAAATGGGCTTATCTTGAAGAAATTCTTTTCATAAGGAGGTAACCCCTTCTTAAACTGTACATATTTCTTTCTACAAAAGTTTTGATTGTTTTTGTTTTTACAAATAAAGGTTGTTTATGAGTCTCTGATTGACTGTTTACTATTTAAGAAAATTTCTTCGGAAAAATATTATAAATATTTATTTTGTGTAAATAAGATTTTTAAAAGTAATGATCACAGTTTTTGAATAGTTTAAAATAAGATGTTAAACTTTGAAAGAGTATTTCAATCATTTACATGATCTTTTGAAAACTTGAGAAGAATGTAAATCATCATAAGTTTATCAAGCAGAGAAAGGTTATCTGTAAAAGTAAACATTTTTCAAAAGTTTTGGAACTCAAAAAACTCTGAAAATTGTCATCCATTGATTCTTAAGGATAAAACTATTTCACCCCATCCATTTAAGTTGTGATTTTTTAGAATGTAATTCTAAGAAATTATACAAAAATTTTAAGAGATAAGAGGTCTCATTACGAGCCGACTTACCATGTTCATAAGAAGTAATAAAACTGACATTACCAATACTGCATACCAAAACAGGGTAATGGCTTATAAATATAAGACAAGAGGTCTCATCACGAGCCAGCTTGTTCAGTTTAATTATAACTAGTGAATGACATTGTTATTAACTGGCTACCAAACCAGAACAATGGCTCTTAAAAATAAAAATAAGTAAAAGACAAAAACATGAGATAATAGGTCTTATGAATTTATCTTTAAAAAGTCATAATTTTAGTTGGATGGGACAATGAATGGTTAATGGTTTAAAGGTAACCCTGTCGAGACTATGAACGTTTGCTGGCAGCAGAGGCAATACCTATGGCAATAGAGTATATTATAAAACCAAAACTTGGAGAGATCCACTTACTTCATTATTAATACCAATCAAAGCTTGAGATAACCCAAAATGTTTTTATTCTTAAGGAATTAGAAAGAAATTATGAAATGATTTTTATTTCTTTTTCATAGTTACATTTTATTTGAATTATCCTAAGATAGTTTTCATTATCTTTAAAAACATTTACTTACTAAAGATAGAATGTTCATTTTATTTTTTCAGAGATAACTGTTTCTTTCAGTGAATCGCCAATTGTTGTGACCAGCAACAACCCCCCTTTTATTTAATATTAGTAATAATACTAAATAAATGAGGACCCTTAGTTAAAAATCCAAAAAATCAATTAGGATTTGTTTGCCTTTTAAAATAAAACTTTCTATCATAAACCTATAGAAATCCCTTTGAAAGAATATTTAAAAACACTTAAGTTTATGATAGATTATAATAAAATTTCTCCTTAAACAAGATAGCGCATCCATAAAAAAATAGTATATATCTTTTATAAAACGCATTGGTCGCAGATCGCATAGCGCAGAAAACAGAAATGATTAATGAATATCTTTTGCGCTCTTTTCAATTGTGCGCTTTTGCGATTTTGCGATATGCGCTTTATAGATATAAAATGTGTTTCGTTTGCGATATGCGCTTTTGCGCTATTGTGTGATTTCCCTTTTGCGCTATTTTCAAACTACCGAATAGCTTCGCTGAGTATTGCGATATTGCGATATTGCGCGGTAAATGTGAGATGTGATATCGTAATTCCACGAGATTGCGCTATCCCAAGCAATCTTTATATAAAAATCTTGTTATGCGCTTTAATGATTAAATTAAATGATTAGATGATTATTAATAGTGACGGAATTGTGTTTGATTAAAAGTCGTTCCACAATTAAAATAATATATTTCTTAGCTTTCACATTTATGTGATCTCCATCACTTTCACTTATGCCATTATATATATTTACTGCGTAAAGCATGAGGCACGAAGGAGAGAGAGACGATTGTACAAGCAACACAAACACACCATGGGAAAAAGGAAAGAGCTGAGGATATGCCGAAAACAAAGAAATGGCTTGTTGCATGTGCGGGGTCACCTTTCTGTAGCAAGGATGCCGGTATATCCACTTGGGAAGGAATGTATAATCTGCTAGAGGAAGAAAACCCTGTGGTGATAAAAGTTGTAGCTACAACAGGTTCCAGTAATACGTCTGAGGCAACCCTTAGGGAACTGGCTTGCTCATTTCTGCATAGAATAGCGGCAAGGCCAAGGATTCTCCCGTATACGGACATGGTAAAATGGGTGCTGGACAGCACTGATATTTCAGACAGGCAATTCAGAACTCCATCTGAAGAGCTAATCGGGTCATTCACCATAGAAGATCTGAGATTAATGTATAAGTTTCCAGAACCTCAGGCGA
Source organism: Pinus albicaulis (assembly GCA_034641835.2). Taxonomy (NCBI): domain Eukaryota; kingdom Viridiplantae; phylum Streptophyta; class Pinopsida; order Pinales; family Pinaceae; genus Pinus; species Pinus albicaulis. Next base: position 790,079,494 of record CM076584.1, on the reverse strand, counting down.
CTTACAACAAACAATTCATGGAAGATTTTGCCAAAGAACATGCAAATTTGGCAGAATGCACAAAGGAGTGGACCAAAAGAAGTGAACCATTGAAGAAAAACAAACAAGGTATGTACAACACGGGTTCACTTACCTCTCCTTATTGTTTTACTGCTGCCATGTTATGCAGGCTTTTTGGAAAGCCCGACATAAATATGATCTTACCCGAATGGCTTCCTTTGTTGAATGCGGCTGTTAATTCTACAATTGTAGACTGGGCCAAAATCCTATCTGATAATCTCACCACTGCTATTTTTCACTACCGGTCTAAACGAAATGTTTCCCAGCGGGTTTATCCGCCTTTTTATTTATCTGCTTATGTCATGGATGCCATCTGCTATGTCTCTAAATTCCCTGTGATGGGCTGGAAATGGACTATCCACGATCCTTTTCCCATTCATGTGTACCATAAATAACTATGGGAGTCTAAGTTTGTTCCCCATTTTTACCAAATTTGTCATGGAATAATGCTGCCATTGTACAAAACATTGTATAATAAGGATGCCCCAAGATTATCCTCAGAAACAGAGGTTGATATTCTCCCCGTCGCGAGATGGTTTGGAGAAGAATTGTTCACTTATATTAGGGTTTTTTTAAGTTATGCTTCTCCCCATGTGTTACCCCTATATGTTCCAGATAGACTTGTAGCTCGGGAAATTGCTTATCAGACCTGTGGCCAGGGAGGTATAACAAAAGATTTAAAAGAGAAGAAAAAGGGCATTTGGCCACAATTTCCCGTAAAATGTGGAACATTTTCACTGTTCGATATTGGTCATGCATTTCAAGAGATAGGAAACATTACATGCCTACAGCTGTTCAAATTTTCGAGAAGATTATTCGACCCAAATGATATTATTAAGAATTTTACCAATGCAATCAGGGTAAGGGAATTTTCCGGGGAACAGGATCCTTTTGATGATATGTTCCAAGCAAGAAATTCATTCAAATAATTTTTGAATTCATCTCAAGCGCAGCTATCTCGAGAGGAATTTCAGGAATTCAAGCTTTATAGAGAAAGAAGACTAATTCCTATTCTTTTGGATAATCTACGCTTAGAGCCCGCAAGGGGGCAAACTCCTAGTGTTAGTCTTAACGGCAGTTCAAGTACAGGTAAATCTAAATCAAAATCTGACAGAGATTCTGAACACTCCAATAAGTCTAAAGAAAAGGAAGATAAAATGGAAGAATCCATTAAAGATTAACACAATCTAAGGCTTATAATTTTGACTTCTCGACGGACAAATCCTCCTCAGCAATGTACGACAACGACGGTCTGCATTGAGTTAGACAAAATAGGCTTTAATCGATTGATTAATGTACAGGAACAGAATGTACAGACCCCTGTCCAGACAACCAAAGTTTTGAATACGGGAACAAGCAGCACAGTCGCAGTGACAGAGCACATACCAATCACACCCTCCTCTGAAATTGTACTTAATGTAGAGGACATTCCTCCTTTGGATGTATTTTACAGCCCAAAATACAAAGCAGTAGTGAAGAGACAGAGAAAAAGGAGAAAAATAGAAAGTGCAATTGCTACTGAGCCAGAACAAGTAGATGTTTTGTGGAAAGATCCTGCCACAGAGCCTACTCATAATCTCACTAAGTTATCTCAAATAACAGGAGCTTATGCTTCTGCAACAATTGATAAAGCATTTGAGATACAACTTTTGTTGAATGAAAAAGAAGAACAGGTAAAAGCTCTGCAATAGCAATTGCAACAGGTACAGGCCAATAAGGAAGCACAATTGAAACTTGAAGAGTTACAAAAACAACTTCAAGAAATGCAAATAGGACATCAAAAAAGCTTGGCTGATAAAGACAAACAAATACAGATTATCCAAGATCAACATAAAGATGATCCTAAGCTTCCAGAATTCATTTCAGAAACTATCTCTTTAAACAATCAACTACTGCAACAAGAGGAAGTTTTCTGCCAAAAAATCTTGCAATGGAATTCTTTTTGCCAAGAGAGCGATAAAATCACAAATCATGTCGTAGATTTACGAAATGATTATGATTTGATTAATGAAAAGATCAATGATTATCTGGCATGGAAAAAGACAGAAGAAGGCAGAAAAGCTGGTGCACCCATCGTTAATGAAAACCATAAAGAAATACTATTCAATAACTGGGATGCACAGATAAGAAGGGCAGAAAAGGCAGCGGAGGAGGCGGCTACAGTGGCAAACACTCTCACTGATTGTATAAATGACAATTTACACAAAGCTAATTTGATCCCATAAATTGTTCCAGGATATCTTCCACAGGCAAATCAATTGCAAACAGAATGGAGGCAAAAGGCAGAAGAAAGAGAAAAATCCATCCAAGGGCTGACAAGATTGAATTGGGACTCATACTGGATGTACTTAGTGAAGCCACACAGTCAGCATAGTGCGCTTAATTGTATCATCAATGCTACAGAGAATATTGCTCCTACGCTTGCCGACTCTGTCTTTTCAGGACAGTTGAATTCTGAAGTCGGTCAACCGCATCTTCTTAAAACTATGCTAGATGCCTACAAGTTTAAAGATAAAATTCATAGATAGATATATTTAGTTTTAATTTCACTGTATTTTAGCCTAGGAAAAGGACGGTCATTGAACCGAATCCTTAATTTTTGTAATAAACTATTTTTAGATCTAGCTAAGTAGTATTTAAACCCCTCTCATGCATTTAGAGAGGGGTCCTTGATCTTAATATTTTTGGACTTGGAGATTGCATTTCTGTACTCCATTGTCTTATATATTTTTTAAAAAGGATCACATCTGGTGATTTTCATGCGAAATTATCTTTGAAGTGTTGCATTTCTGTACCTTGGAATTTGATTTTGCATCATAGTTACTGGATAGAGTATCAGATTGCATCTGAAAGTCATCAAGATGAACAAGGTATTTCTATTTGTTTACTGTTGATTTCTTTTGTCTTATGATATTTGTTTTAAAATTGCTATCATTTATATGTATATTTTTTTCACAACGCTTCCTTTTATATATCATTTCTGAGTATAATTGAAACATTATTTTTCATAATTACATGTAGATGGTATACAATGATGAATGCAATATGCTAATACAACTCTGTTTAATTTCTTAAAAAAAGTTATCTTTATTTGTTTCTACACATTTCAATTTAATTAATAATACATTTTCATGGTTATTATTGAATTGGAACAATCTTAAGTTGTATTCACATATAATTACCCAGGCTAGTATTAGATTTTCTTTACCAGTATTTAGTTTAGATTAGATAGTTTTATTTCATTTAATTTAGTCCCATTTCCACCCATCCAATCCAATCCATTTAGTTACAAGGAAACTGGTCCTTTAAATCCAGTCGGAGCCACCATACCAAACGGAAAAGGAGCTGTCTTAAGGTCCCGACTGGGTGGTTTTCCCCGATGTTTGAAGCAGAGATTTTCTAGGCTTCAACACAGACCAATGTTCTTCACAAGGTTTTTTCATAAACTTGGAGATGATTCCAACAACAAATGATATGTCTGGCCTGGTAGTAGTTAGGTAGATGAGACTTCCTACAAGTTGTCTATACTTCATTGCATCCTCAAATTCCTTCCCTTTAATGGATGTGAGCTTCAAGTTTTTCTCCATTGGAGTGGTCAAAGGATTTCATTCATCCATGTGAAACTTGTTCAAAATATCTCCAATGCACCTCTTTTGAGAAGGAATATAAATTTAGGATGTTGAGTTACTTCAATACCAAGATAGTAGTGAACATAGCCCAAATCAGTCATTCAAAACCTTTCTTCAATTCCTTCTTTATGAATGTAATATAAATCTCATTATTCCCTGTCATCAAAAGATCATATAAATACACCACAAGGTATACACTTGTTTTCCCAACTTTATTAACAAACAAATTTGCATCATCAAGATCAAAATGTTTGAAGTTAAGTTTCCAAAGATGCTTAGTTAATTTCTCATAACAAGCTCGCGGTGCTTGCTTGAGGCCATAAAAAGATTTTATAAGCTTGCATACTTTGTGTTCTTGGCCCTTCACAACAAATCCTTCTGGCTGGGACATAAAAACCTTCTCCTTTAGATCTCCATTCAAAAAGGCAGTTTTTACATCCATCCGATGGACTTTCCAACCCTTATGAGTTGCTAAGTCAAAGAGTGTCCAGATGGTGTCTCGTTTTGTCGTGGGGGAAAATTTTTCCTCATAATCGACCCATTATTTCTGTGCAAAACCTTTTGCCACAATATTAGCTTTGTGCTTGTCAAGTGAGAAATCTGCTTTGTACTTGTTCTTGTTGACCCACTTGTAGCCAATTGGTTTGGTTCCCAATGGAGGATCAACCAGCTTCCAAGTGCCATTCTCTATCAAGGCATCATTATCATTTTGAATCGCTTCATTCCATTCATCATGAGAAGCAGCTTCTTTGAAGGAAGTTGGTTCAAGATCTGTAGACAAATTTATTTCACAATTATAAGAAATATCCATATCAATAGGTGAATCAGAATTACCTATGTCACCTCTGTTTTTCCTGGTGGAACTTCTTGTTCCTATCTTTCAAACCTCATCAGGACGAACATTTTATAGTGTCTTTGTCAACCATTTTGGGGGACCTTCTTGAGATGGCCCAGGCTTCTCATTTGATCGAGTTGGGATTGAATCAAGATTCAATCTCCCAATTCTATCAATCACATCATTCAAGGTGTCATCTGTGGTTGGTTCTTCATGTGGGGGAGAGAGTGCTTCAGAAGATGATTCCACAGATTGATTCAATATAGGAATCCCCCCTTCAAGATGTGAAATCTGATTATCAAATTCTTGAAATTACTTTGCATGTGTGAATCTATCCAAGTGATCAAGTTTCCGCTCAACAACATCGCCAGTCTTGGAAGACTTAAGAAATATGACATCTATAAATACTACAAACTTCTTATTGACTTCATCATAGAGACAATTTCCTTTAGAGGTATTGGAATACCCCAAGAAGATAAATTTTTGACTTCTCGCACCAAGTTTATTTCTTTGTCCCTTAGGTATCAAAGCATAACAGGTGGAACCAAATACCCCAAAATGATTTACCAATGGAATGTGGCCATGCCACATTTCATAAGGATTTTTGTTTCTGAATGAATTAGAAGGATGCCTATTCTTTATGTACACAAAAAATAGAATTGCATCATCCCAAAACATCAATTTTACATTATTAAAGAACATTATGGAGCGAACCATATTTAAAATTGTCCTGTTCATTATTTCAGATACACCGTTCTGTTGGGGATTATAGGGCACCGTTGTTTGATGTTTGATCCCATGTTGGCAAAGATAGTTTTAAAATTTGTTTGAAGTGTATTCTTTTCCATTATTAGTGCGCAAAGAGCCAATATGAGTTTGTGCATCATTTTCAATCCGTTCATGAAAATTCTTGAATGTTTAAAAGACATCATATTTGTTCTTCAATAAGTAAACCCAACACATTCTGGTGTAATCATCAATAAATGTCATCATATATTTATTTCCATTTGCAGAAGCAACAAGCATGGGGCCACATAAATCTGAATGAATAAGCTCAAGTTTTCTATGTGCTCTAGAATGTGAATCATGAAAGGATTATTTGTTGTGCTTTCCTAGAATACAAGCATCACATTGCTTAAGTTTCCTAGGAATTGTAGGCAATCTAGTAACACCATTTTTCTTCAACAATCGAAGGTTGTCATAGTTTAAGTGTCCAAATCTAGCATGCCATAAAATACTTGATGGGAATGTACCTTCATCATGATGAGAACTGAATGCAAAGTTTTGTGCATGAGCAAAGGTACCTTGCAGCTTTAGGAGTCTTCCTTCTTCTATTCCCTTCATGACAAGTGAGCGATATAATGCTTTTATGACCTCAACCTTGCCATCAAACATGTGAATGGAGTGTCCTTGCTGGCGGATGTGGACCAAGGACAACAAGTTTATCCTCAACTCAGGGAGGTATAGAAACTCATGTAGAAGATGATCTAGAAGACTAGGCAACTTAAGCCTGATTATGCCAAGCCCCGATGGCTTGAGTTTAGATTTGTCTGCAAAGTATACTGCTCCATAAACCTTGCAAGTAAATTCTTCAAAAAAATATTTTCTAAAATTCATGTGACATGTTGCTCTTGAATCTAGCAACCAATAATTTCTCCAAGAAGTAAGTGAAGCATCAAACAAGTCTTCAGTTACTCCAATGTTACAATGTGCTACAACATAATGAGCGGATTCAGGTACTTTACCTTTGTCTCTGTCATGAGTTTTAAATTTTTCTTGATTTATTTTCTGCTCAATTTTTTCCCAAGGAAACTTGCATGTAGATGCATCATGCCAATATTTATTGCAGTGTATGAAATGAAGATAAAATTTTTCACTTTGAGCTTGTATGCCCCGCCTTCCTCTGAAATTTCTTCTTCCTCTTCCTTTTCGGCCACCTCTTGCTCTGGAAGAATCTTGAGTGTGATTCTTCTCTCTATATGTGAAACATACAACTTCTTTAGAAGACAGAGGGGTTTTCTTCCTTTCAAAATCCTTCTCTCTTTCTGCAAACGTTTTCTCAAGGGAATCAAAGGTGATCTTCATGAGGTTTCCACTTTCTTGCAAGGACTCAAGGTAATGTGAGTAAGTGGGATACAATTCCTTAACATAATATATGAGAGGTATGTCAACTTCTACACCAGTATTTTTAATGTCATGCATGATAGAACTTACTTCTGATGCTAAAGCAAGAGCATCATAATTTTTCAATTCAAGGTTGAACTACTTAATCATTAATTGAACAATTTCAAGTTTTGAATGTTAGTCATAGAGTTATTTTAATTTTCTCAAGGCTTCATAGGAATTTGAAAGTGGTGTAATATGGCGAATCACCTCTTCATTTATAGAAGCTACAATCAAGGCATAAGCATTGCAATTATTGTTTTCCTAAATGGCGACATCCTTATCTGAGGTGGGCTTTATCAGTGGAACATCTCATTCTCCTTCATGGATTCCTCTCCATAAGTCATTAAAAATGGGAGTGTGCTTGATTTTCCAAGACCACTCAGGATAGTTCTCCTTTCTAGAGAGAACAACTCCCACAATAGATATGAGAGAATGCATTGTGACTTTTGAAAAAAAATCTGCTGGAAAAAAACTCAATTCTGGTAAAAATGTGTATTCTCCTGCAAAAAAAAAACCAGTTATGGATTTTTTTTTTGTGTAAACAAATGAATTTTTTTTTTTTAAATGTTTGTAGGGGAGGTCAGACCTAGGGAAGGTCATACCTAGGGAGGTCAACTTGGGGAGGGTCGGACCTAGGGGAGGTAGACCTGGGGGAGGTGGGTTAGGGGGAGGTGATGGTGAGGAGAGGAATCAGCGGGGAAGGGAGGAAATGGAGGGCTTCGAGGGAGTGGGAGGTGGAGGGGGACGAGAGAGCGGGGAGGGGAGGCAGCAGAGAGCTACGGGGGAGCGGAAGGTGGAGGGATATGGGAGAGCAGGGAACAAGAGGGTGGAGGTGAGCGAGGGGAGCGTGGAGGGGGACGGGAGAGCGGGGAGGGGAGGCAACAGAGAGTTGCAGGGGATTGGGAGGTGGAGGGAGATGGGAGAGTGGGGAATGGGAGGGAGGAGGTGAGAAGGGGGAGCGTGGAGGGATGTGGGTGAAGGCGTAGGGAAGGAGATGCAGCCACGGGTGGAAGGGGGCGAGAAACATGGAAGACTGTGGCTGTGACTTTGGTTGTGGTTGCGACTTTGGTTGTGGTTGCGACTATAGAGGAGGCCGATAAGAAGGCGTCCGGAGCAGCGAGACAAGACTGTACTGTGAGCCCAAAAAACGAACACATAATAGTGAGATGTGAGCCCAAAAAATAAAAAAAATTGATTGCATAGGTTTTCAAACAGAATTTGCAGGAATATGGAAGTCTGCAAAAATGCAGAACAAAGACAGGAGGGAGTTACACCAAGGGTAGGAATTCCAAAAAAAGGGCTGGTTTTGATACCATGTCAGATCAATAGGTAACTCCACAAATTGGAAGATGAATTTGATAGAGGGTTCTCATCAATATATAAATGGAGGTGAGACCATTAGGATTCATTTCTCAATGTCTCTTAGAATTCCTTATATCCTAATTTAAACTAGTATACAATTTCACCCAATCCCTTAGGATTAAGTGTCAAGAGGTGATATTCGAGCATGAAATCATCATTATTATAGCAGGGTGAATCACTGGTTTACCTTGGATTTTCACACTATTTGTGCATTTTGGGTTAGTTGGAATTAGCTCAAAATATTTATGGGTTTTTATGGATTTGGTGTGAGGAGCTCCAGGTTAAACTTTTAGATTTTTTGGAGTATTATTAAGGCAATAAGCACTAGTTCATCTTCAGCAACAACAACATAATTTGTGGGCAATGTGAATTAATTATTTGGATTATTTTGTTGGGTCAAAATTATTTTTTTGTGCCAAATTTATCCCGTTTCATTTGTAGGGTTGAAATTATTTTGTTGGGATGAATTCATCTTGTTATGAAAAAATTATTTTCTAGAGCCAAATTTATTTACTCGAGCCTAGTTTATTTACTGGGGCCCAATTTATTTTCCAGAGCCTAATTTATTTGTCAGGGCTAGATTTATCTATTCGGGAAGGGTATTGTTGTGAGTAATGTGAGGTTCTATGAGTTTATTGAATAACTATATTGATATGTTATAGTAGCCTTGCATTTCCATGTGTGTTGTATAATCATAGTCTGAGTATGTTATGTGCGTAGAGGTTGAGTCAAATTCTGTACACCATTGTCACCCTTGTTGCAAAAGCATGGGATTTGAGGAGACTTTTGAAAATCTCAGAAAAAACTTTAATGACTTAGAAAGAATTCGATACCAGCTACAGTTTGAAAAATCACTTGCACAAGGTGCTTGGAGCTGCAATTCTTCCTTGGTTCAAAGAGAAAAACCGAACAACAAACTATTTTCAAAGGGGATATATGCCATCCTACAACTAGAGAAGTTAAGGGATTTGCAAAAAGAGTAGGAGGTAGGGAATTGGATCTGGTTTGAAAAACCTAAATATGACTCCAAAAACTTTCCTTAATTTGGAGAAGCTAGAATCACATCTTTCTAAAGTGAGCCAATTTGTTTGAGGGTCCTAAATTTAGCACTCGAACCAACAATTCTTGCTTTGATTCATCCAAGATTTTTGGAGCATCTGTGTGAATGAGTCAGACTTATAGTAGCTTCTTATTTTAGTGAGATTATTAGAATAAATTCACCTATGCTTCCTTATAATGATGACATTACGAGGAAATTTTTCTAGCTAATAGAAGAGAACCTTTAGGATCTACATAACATCTAGGGCCATGCCATTGAGAAGAGGATCAAGATCTTAGAAATCATGGCTGGAGTCATGGGTAACTGTTAGCACTAGAATCAACACTTGGACTGCTTCAAGTGATTTACTAGTCACATCCTAAGCTCTAAATAAATTTAATGATTTGGATTATATAATTGGTAGGCGGTTTAAGCTCTCAATCACTGACAAGGGATTTCAGTCAAATTCACTGTCACACCAATGAGGGTATTTAGACCTGATATGGTGGCAAAAGATAAGTTTGTAGCATATGACAGGAAGAAAGTGTGGAATAAAAAAAGGAACAATGGGTCTGCAATGGTAGAAATCCACTACTTTGATGAAAAACAACACAAAAACTAGTTTGATAATATATCAATAAGATAAGGCTATCACAAGACTTACAATAATCTTATTGAATATCATGAAAAGTCATTGTCATAAGGAATTCTCTTTAAGTAGTCATTATGCACATCTCATCAAGAAAACTCACTAAGTAAGATTGATTAAAGTTGATAAGATACATAAACACATCTAGAGGCTCATAAAAACATATAAAAGCATTTGAAATTAGAAATTAGAATGGAAGAAATTTAGATATGGAAACACATAAGAGAGATCAACAATACACATATCAAGATGGTAATAATTCCTCAAAAGTATTCTTCAATATCATTAACTGAAAAAAATACACTTATCACATGAGTATAAGATTCACAAACCACCAAACTTTTCTCTATTCAGTTTCATCATATATATACAAGATATTTTATGTTGACATTTCCACAAAAAAGTGTGAATCTGTTCTAGAGAAGTTATTACATCCCTATACATAAGGTGAAGCTTATCCTTAACCATAATACAAAGTAGTGCAACATAATAAAAATAAACATCATGATGGCATATAGTTCGAAGTGGCTGGAGTGATGTGGCAAGATGTTGGAAAACTTCTCCTATTTTCTGGTATAACCACTCCCTCAAAAAGTGCAACTAATAGCTAAAGATGACATCTGGCTCTCTCCCCCAAAAAGTGAAAAACGTAATTCTAAAATATGGAAGAGAAATTGATTAATTGACACTTGGAAACAACTTCTTCTATTGATATTGCATGAATGTAATTACCCTTTAGCATCATCCTTTGATATTTGAACAAAAACTGCCTCCACTTCCTTTATACAAAAAATTACGAAATAATAGTTTCCTTTCAAAAATAGGTCGCTATTATTAGAAATCCTGTAAATAGTTGCATTTGTTGATTAAGCCAAAAATGTGTGCCTCTCCTTCTTTGAATTTCCTAAAATGTTTAAATAAAATCAAGTATAGAAGAAAATATTTCGAGGGGATCTACCTTAGTGAGCCTTTTAGTTTTTATTTTTCCTGCATGCTTTTGTTTCTGAGCTTTGGTCTTCTTAGCTTCCTTTCCTGGGCTTTCATCAACATTAATGATTTCATATCTCAGTCTAGGATTAGCAATGAGTTTTCTGTTCAGTCTAATATTTTTTTTAGGCCTAGCATGAGGCCTTTTGAGGTATGGATTGGGAATATAGGAAACCCCTCTTTTTCATTGCATCATACTGCTAGACTGACCTACCTCATACTCTGTCTCTGAGAAATATTCTTCAGTGTTGTCTTCTTTGAAAGATGAATAGGAGTGAATGATATTCTTGTCCTTTCTTCTAGTAGATGTCTTGGATTTATTGACAGAAGAAAACAATTCAGCTAATGTTGGTTCCTCTACTGAATGGGTGTCCATGTTTTCTTCTTTCTCTTCTGCAACTTCAGAATCAAAATGTTGAATTGGTGCTTCAGGGTTGACTTCCTCTGAATTTTCTTTTGCTAGGATCAATTTTCTTATGCCTTTATGTCTTGAGGAAGAGGCTATGTTTTCCTCACCTGTAGACTTTACTTATTTATTAGGTTGAGTTTTCCCATGCTTGAATCTAATGGAATGTTCTATGATGAATGATGCTAAAGTTTGGGGTTCCTTTGAAGTTTTCCTTGTATAAAAATTTTCTGCTGGTTGTAGCATTGGTATGGGAGTGACAGGTTCAGTTATGGCTATTTTAGCATAACTTATAGTTTGTCTACTCGTTGATGGAATAGATTGAGCTGGCTGTAAACTATTTGGCACAGGTTTTGTGCCAATTTGTTCTTGGACATTTTTCTTCTTAGGTCTCCCTACCCTCCTCCTAGAATTGATGCTAACAAACCCTTCATCTGTTAGGAATTTTTCATAAGTAGTTCTTTTTTTCTTAAGGTGATAGACCACCAACATCTTGATTAAACCTATATGGTAGAGGTTATGAAGGGAGTAGTTAGGGATCTTTGCAACTTCAAAGACATTTTAAGCAAGGATTTGTAGAGAAAGAAAGGTAAATTTAAAGGTATGGCACTTGAGATGTGAGAGAGAAATATCACTTGATACTGATGAACAGTTGAGAATATTCCCTCACAAGTAATATAGCGTTGCAAAATAGTTACAACATGCTGCCATTCTGGCCTAAAACAGGAAATATGCACATTTGGAGTCCAATAGATATTTACATGCTCAAGTTTGAGGAAGGCAGTTACATATGCTTGCAACATTTTCTTGTTGAACCAACGTTCTCCAATAGCTGAAGTTTGATAGCCCTGGCTATAATGGTCACAGTGATTTTGAAATTTTTTCTTCCAAGCTTGACTTTCTCCCCATCAAAACTTTCTGCAAAGGCTTGTGCAACAACTACATTTCCCCTTGAGAATTTCTGTAGAAAGTTGTACCAACCTGCTGTTTGAAATTGGGGCTTTGCTCTAGCATCAACAAATTTGGTATTTGTTGGCTCAGTGTGGTTAAACTTTCCACCTTTACCCATTCTTCTCAACACCTAAGCTCCTTCTTCACGCACAACTGTTCAATCAGGACGTAAAAACCCTACACGCATCCCTAATTTCTTGCTTTGGGATGATAAACTGGTTGCTGGAAAATGTAAATCTGTTAGTTGTGACCTTCAAAGAGAACTTAGTCATGAAAAAAGTGAACCTAATCCTCTGGAGTCTGTGCCTTTAATCACAGTGTGGTTTAATGACATGATTTGAAATAATTTAAATAAGAGCGCCAAGTCACCCCATTTTGAAATCATTAATAAATTTATACCTTGTGCCTTAATTTCCACTTTAGCCTTAATAAGTAGCTATAGGTTAGCTTCACCAATAATATAACTATTCCCTTATAATATTTCTTCTAAGTAAAAAATAGTTACCCTTTTAAAAAGAATAACACATCATAACATAAAAGATCTAATTAATTTCAAAGGAGAATGATATTGTATCTGAAAAATGATCCTTGCAGCTCCTTATGTAGTTTCAGGGAAATAAATGCCTTTTATCTCTGTGTCACCAATGAAACCAAGAGCCTGAAGAAATAACTGCCTTTTTAAAAGAGTAGCTATTATTTCAGAAAGAGCAGCTATTTTTTTATTACAAAATTGACCAATAAATTTTGACACTAACCTAAGTTAAAACAATAGTTTTAACTTCTTTATATGAACTTAAGACACAATACCACCTATAAAACTTGAAAATATTTTTGGTTTTGAGACTCTTTTTGGCTTTTATTGAAGATGATTAGAACTTTGACATATGCTAGGGAACAAGAAAAAATTTAAAAACAGTAAAACAATGGTAGTAAGACTATTAACATTTATAGTGCTAAAAATGGCTCCTATTGGGGATGAAGTCCTCCCTATGAGGCTTCAAGGACTGTAGACTCAGTACCTAAAAAATTTAAGGACTCAGAAAACTTTAGGAAATTATGACTAGAACTGACCTTTCATTGACTGGACTCAAGACTGACAATACTTACAGACACAAGTACCATTGGGCATGGAGTTTTATTGACACATCACTTCGGATATTTACAATGGAAATGAATGACTAAATTATCAAACATGGAACTTTTTAAGAAAAAGACCATTAACTGGACCTCTAGTCAGCTGATCATCATCTAAATACTTGAGCAGAAATGTATTATTTTCCAAAAATTGAGCAATTCTGAATGGCCAAAACCATAAATTATCAAAATTACCATGCTTTCCATGGTCTTCCCTTCTAAAATCTCAACGCAACACCAAATCATTTTCCTCGAATAACTGTTGATTTTCTCTTTTGTCAAAAATAGATTTGACTTTGGTCTAATATTTCTGTACTTTGTCCATTAATGATTCTCTGATTTGATGAGCTTCTATCAGCTGCATCATTCTCCTTTGAATCGGATTTGCATAATCAATTTCATATTGCAGAAAATTCATAACAGGAAGGGCTAATTGTAATTGAATTCCAGCATCAGTACCATAAAAAAGTTGAAAGGGAGACAACCCAATTGATCTTTTGCTACTTACCCTATCTACCCAAAGAGCATGAACCAATTGAGTGTCCCATTTTCTCTTATTTCCAGGCAACATCTTCTTAATTATTCTCACCAAGATTTTATTGGATGACTTGGCTAACCCATTACCTTGAGGGTAATAAGGTGTAGAATGAGTCAAATCAATACCATATTTCTGACAGAAACTATTCATCTTAGTAGATTTAAAATCCATTGCATTGTCAGTCACCAATTTATGAGGACAACCAAATCTTGACATAACATTTTCCAACAAAAAATTGATTATTATCGTGTCAATGGCATTCTTGGTTGGAATGACTTCAATCCACTTAGTGAAATAGTCTGTAGCTGTAAGAATCCACCTATGCTATCCTGATGAAGGCAGATGAATTTAACCTATGAAGTCTAACCCCCACTGCTGGAAAGGAACATCTGCCGAGATAGGAATAAGAGGTAATGGAAGTAGCTTCTTCTTACCAGCAAACTTTTGACATTCAACACAAGTCCTGACTTTGGAAAAAACATTAGAGAAAAGAGTTGGCCAATAATATCCAGCTCTTAAGATTTTGTTTGCAACAACTTTTGAATAAAAATTTCCACCACACACTCCTACATGTATCTCTGACATGATTTTTTGTGACTCAACTTCATCTACACATCTTAATAAGACTCCCACAGGGTCTTTCCAGTAAATATGGTCTTCCAATATGTAATGCTTAACAACTTTCAATTTAAAAGCCCTTCTTTTTTACTTCTCCATTTCAAGGGGACAGCTGAAATTTAACAAAAAGTACACTTTATCCTTATACCAATTTGAATGAAATATTTCAGGATAATCAGATATACCTTCTCCATCTTTTTCCTGAGCTACCTCCATATTCAGATCTAGAGCTTTGCAATTAGATTCAGCCATTAAGTGAGCTAAGACTTGTCCTTTTAACAATTTAGTAGGTCCGATCTCAATATCAAATTCCAGAATCTTGGTTAACCATCTTCCCCTCCTACCATCTGTGTCTGGCTGCAACAATACATCTTTGACAGTAATATTTGGTACAAAAGAAACAATTTTTGAATGTAACACATAAACTCGAAAAGAATTTAAAGCCTTAACTAGTGCATATACTTATTTTTCAATCAAGCTATAATTTAATTCAACATCTCTTAAATTATGACTGAAAATGAAATAGGTTGTTCTAAACCTTCTTTTTTCCTTTTTAACAAAAAAACTGCAATTGTTTCTTTTGAAGCATATGAAAAAATCGAAAAATATTTTTCAAAATCAGGGCTGATTAAAATTGGAGCTTCAGTAAAGGCAGACTTGATTGCTGAAAAATATTTTTTTGCTTCATATTGCCACTTGAATTCTACATCTTTCTTAAGCAATTTATGTGTTTGATCAGCTCTGCAAAATTTGGGACAAAACGCCTCAGAAAATTAATTTTCCCCAAAAATGACTGCAATTCTTTTTTATTCCTTGGCAAACCAATCTTCTTAATAGCCTCAACTCTCCCTAGATGAATACAAATACCACTTTCTATCACAATGTGTCCCAATAATTTCCCTTCTTGAGCAATAAAGCATGACTTCTTTGGGTTCAAGGAAAAACCAAATTTTCTGCATTTGTCAAAAACTTCTTTCAAATGTTTCAAATGATCTTCATCAAATTTTGAAAAGATTGTAATGTCATCCATGTAAACGACTACAAATTTTTATTTTTATCCTGCAAAGGAAATATCCATTTCCTGTTGAAATGTTGCGCCTGCATTCATTACACCAAATGACATCTTGTTGTACATGAATGTTCCCCAGGGTGTAGTAAATGTTGTCTTCTCTTTGCCCTTTTTATCAACTGAGATTTGATTATAGCCTGAAAATCCATCTATCATTTATAATCTCTTAGAGGCCACAAATTTCTACAAAATATAATCCATCTTGGGTAATGGGTAGTTATCCTTCAATGAACACCAGTTCAAATTGCGAAAGTCAACACAGATTCTAATTTTGCCATTCTTCTTTCGAACCAGGACTATATTAGCTACCCAATTGGAAAATATTAAAGGCATAATTATTTTTGCTTCCCATAATTTTATGATCTCTTTTTCAATAATAGGGAGAAACATGGGATTGCTATGCCTTATCTTCTGTACTATAGGCTTGACTTCTGCTTTGAGAGAAATTTTATGCTCCATTAAACCTCTATCATAGGTCTTCAAATCACTATAGAACCATGCAAAAATGTCTGCATATTGCTTCAACAACTTGAAATATTTAGTTCTAGTTTCTAGAGAAAGAAATTTAGAAACTTTAACTAATTTAGGCTGATCTTCTGTACCAATATTGTAGTCCATTGTACTCTCTCCATCTGATTTACTTTCAGGCTTTAAAAAGACATAATTATTGTCAAACAATATTTCTAAAGGAACTAGGCCCTTAGGAATGTAGTTAGTTTTTAGATCAATAATTTCTTTCCCAACTATGGTATTTTTGAAAGACTTGCTGTTTTGATCTTCAACAATGTCCTGCTCATTATCAATTTGGATATCTGCAAACTATTCAACACATTCCAAAAAATTTTGAATTTCTTTGTCACCTTCAAATACTTGCCAGTATTTGATATTGTCAGGAATGGAGGGTCTGTTTTTTATTTGAACATCATATTTTTCCTTGACATCAAGAGGAACTTTAAAATTACTAGTAGCTATAACTAGTGAATCAACCATTTGATTTTCCTCTCTAGTGAAAAAATTTACATTGAATGCTGAAAAATAATGCTCTATCAAGTCCCACACTTCATTCATATAATTTTTCAATTTGGATTTTTTCACTTGATAGTTGTTTCTCACCTGCCTTATCACCAATTCTGAATCACCAAAAGCAATTAGCTATTCAGCTCCCAAATATTTCGTTGCCTTCATACCCAAAACAAGTGCCTCATATTCAGCAGTGTTATTAGTGGTAGAAAATTGCAGTTTATATAATAAAGCTACCCTTTTCTGAGTGGGATAAATGAGAACTACACCAGCTCCTGATCCTTCTCTTGATGAGGCTCCATCAAAGTATAATTTCCAGATCCGTCCTCCCTCTAAATGCTTATCATTTGTATCTTGAAAATGTTATTTTTCACTAATTTCAGGCTGGAAATTATTTTCATCAACAGTAAGTTGTAATATGGATGACCCCAATTCCTTCTCCTCTGCATATATATGATGGTTTCAGGGATTATGCTGATCACTTATGATATAGGCCATTTGAGTTTCCCTATACAACCTCCTGAATTCTCCTCCAAACACTAGGATTGTGGCATATGAAATATCTATTTGAAGAGTACCTCCCAATTTTTTAGACCAAGATCTAGAAATAAGCATCCCGAATCTAGAAGGTATGTCTGCAACTACTATGTCCATCACTAAAATTTTCATAGGAAGATGGGTAAGAGAAATAACCAAGTCTTTAATAAGTCCTACACACTTGAATTTTTTGGAATCAAAAGCGTATAGGTCATGGTATTGCTTAGTGATTTATAATCCTAATTCTTCCATCACTTTCTTTAGCATTAGATTGTGAGAAGCCCCAGAATCTAATAAACAATTATGCAACTATTTGTCATGTATATTGAGTGAAATATAGAAAGGTGGTGAATTATCATCATTTTGGTCTTGGACATGGCTACCTAAGTAAATAGTAGGAAGTTCATCTTCAAGATTGATTGAATCAGGAGTGAGAGGTGGCTGTAACAGGATTTTAAATGACTCTTTGTATGCTGTATTTTTCAACAATTCAAGAAGTGGGACAGGGATCTTGATTTTATTCAATTCAGATTTGAAACTGAAATGAAGATGAGCTAATTATTTATTTTACGCAAAAAATTTGATAATTGGGGTAGAATTATGAGGTGGAGGGACATCATTGAATTTCACCTTTTGTTTAGCAACTTGTTTGTCAGAATCTGATTTTTGTTGAGGTTGTTGAACAAGAAATTTGGACCTCAGAGGATAATTTCTGGTTTGAGTTTCTTGCTGTTTTTTCTCATTCTGGAAATGAATTTGAGCATTCTCATCATCTTAAAAGAGATTTATCCTTGACTGGTCTTCATATTATTACAAAGTCAAACAAGTTGAATGTGATGTTTCTCCTACAAGATTTATGTCTTCATTTTCTTCCTCATGTTCTTGCTACTCTTCTTCAACAAAATTATTTAATGGAGGCTGAACATTTTGATCATCAGCATTTCTCCTTGGGTGCTGTAAGATTTGTTGAGGCTGAAAAGGTCTTCTGTAGGGAGCCTGATTTATATTGGCTTCATTTTGATTGGCTCTAGTAGCTGTTTTGTTATCTAACTCTAGTTTTGTCATCTTAGAAGCAAGTTATTTAATCAAACTGGACATTTGATCAATCTTTTCTTCTGCTGTAAAAGTTTTGGAGGAAGAAGGTTTTTCTTCTTTCATTTTCTTTTTGTCCTTTGCTTCTTTATCCCCTTCCATTTTCAATTTATTTGATTCCATAAGATTAGAATGCACTCCAATTGCAGCCTCTTGCATATCCATCAATGTTTGTGCTTTCTCAGCTCTTAACCATAAAGCGAACTTAGATCTAAAGCATTGACAAAAGTTATCATAGCTGTGGTTTCATGAGGCTTAAATTCTTTAGGATTTTTTTGATAAATTTTATTAAACCTCTTTGTAAAATCTGCCAATGACTCATTAGTCTTCTTTTTTAGAGTTCCAAACTCTGTAAGGTAGTACACATAATATTTTATATCACCCCATTGTTTCACAAATACTTCCTCCAATTCATCTATTCTTGTTTTTGAGTTTGGTGGCAGACTTCTAAACCATTTATGAGCTTATCCATCCAAGATTTGAACAAAGAGCCTTGACCAAACATATTCATGTTCAACATTCTAGTTATGAGCATAACTATAAAACGCAACCAAATGTTCCTCAACAGAAACTCCTTCTCCCTCTCTTGTGTATTTTGGTGGATATTTTGTATAATCCCCTTGAGGAGGAGGATGCAAAGGTTGAGGAGGTGCAAGTGGTGCATATCTTGCAACAACTATTTGCTGCATCCTTGTAAGGGTAGGCTAAGCCATGGCTTTCTGATGTAAAATTAATGGATGACTGGTTGATGTAGTTGTTTGGGAACTAGGAATTACAATCTATGGAATTTGAATCTGATTTGGGACAACAAAAAATTGGAATTCTTGGGCTAGTTCTTCAAGTTTTGGGATTGAAAACAATGGATTTTAAAAGAGATAAACAGAGGAGGTATTTTTTTCACCTTCTATAGAAGAATCATATTCAAATTTGGTCTCTTGAGGGGATGAATTAACTTCAAATTTGTCTTGCTAAGCTAAAAAGTCAGATAAATTGAAAGTCAGGCCTTTAGGAACATTCCCTTCTAGTTGATGAGAAGAAGATGAACCAACAAATGGATTTAGAGACAAAGAAAAATACTCATGCTGAGGGGTATAAGAGGAATGATATTCAGGATGATTTTGAAGAAAATTTAGAATGGTTTTAAAATCTTCTTTAGTTAAAACATCCCTTTCTAGAAAAGGTGTAATTGCCAATACTTGTTCTAACTCCCTTTCTATTAGCACAAAGTCTTCTGATTCCTTATTGACACTTAAAACATTTGTTTTTTCTTCTTTAATTGGAATATTACTTATCTTTGATTTACTAAATGACGTGTGAGAGAAACTTTCAGCTCAGCCTAGGTTAATATCATCTACTTTATTTTCTAGGGAAGCAGTTTCAACTTGAGATTTTTCAGCAGAATCTTTTGAAACTAAAACTTCTTTTGATTCTAAAGTAGAAAATGGTACATTTTTATTTGGAATGTACATTTTATGTACGTTATTCATTGATTGATATGTAGCTTCAGCTAATCTCTCTTTCCATTTTTCATCTTTTATGATCTTTTCTGGGTCATCAACTCGAGTAACAGTAAGTGATCTTTCATTTCTTCTTGTGGTAGGAGGCCTTGAAACCCATTTTCCTCTTTGTGGAGTCACCAGTTGAACCAATTTGTAGTCTTCTTCAAGTCACCAATTCTTGTTCACCATCAAGAATTGATCATCAACAATTTAAAACAAGAGACTCGGGAGAATACTTCGTTTCAACGCCTTCGTCTCCCAACAGACGCACCAAAAGATGTTAGCGATGGAATCAACACTTGGATTGCTTCAAGTGCTTGACCAGTCACATCCTAAGCTCTAGGGAAATTTAATTATCTGGATTATATAATTGGTAGGTGGTTTAAGCTCTTAATCAATGACAAGGGATTTCAGTCAAATTCACTGTCACACCAATGATGGTATTTAAACCTGATATGGTAGCAAAATATTAGTTTGTAGCCTATGGTAGGAAGAAAGTGCAGAATAACAAAAGGAAAAGTGGGTCTGCAATGGTATAAATCCACTACTTTGATGAAAAATAACACAAGAACTAGTCTGATAATATATCAATAAGATAAGGCTATCACAAGACTTACAATAATCTTATTGAATATCATGAAAAGTCACTGTCATAAGGAATACTCTTTAACTAGTCATTATGCACATCTCATCAAGAAAGCTCACTAAGTAAGACTAATAAAATTTGATAAGATACATAAACACATCAAGAGCCTCATAAAAACATATAACAACATTTGAAATTACAAACTGGAACTGAATAATTTTATGTATGGAAACACATAAGAGAGATAAAAAATACACATATCAAGATGGCAATAATTCCTCAAAAGTATTCTTCAATATCATTAACTGGAAACATTACACTGATCACATGAGTAAAATATTCACAAACCACCAAATTTTTCTCCATTCAGTTTCATCATATATATACAGGATATTTTATGCTAACATTTCCACAAAAAGTGTGACTCTGTTCTAGAGAAGTTATTACATTCCTATACATAAGGTGAAGCTTATCCTTAACCATAATAAAAAGTAGTGCAACATAATAAAAATAAACAAAATGACGGCATATAGTTCGAAGTGGCTGGAGTGATGTGGAAAATTGTTCCTGTTTTCTGGTATAACCACTTCCTCAAAATCGCAACTAACAACTGAAGATGACATATGTCTCTCTCCCCCAAAAAGTGCAAAACAAAATTCTAAAATCTAGAAGAGAACTTGATTAATTGACACCTAGCAGAAACTTCTTCTATTGATATTGCATGCATGTAACTACCCTTCAGCATCATCCTTTGAGATTTGAACAAAAAATGCCTCCACTTCCTTTATACAAAAAATTAGGAAATAATAGCTGCCTTTCAGAAACATGTAGCTATTATTAGAAATCCTGTATATAGCTACGTTTGTTGATTAAGCCAAAAATATGTGCCTCTCCTTCTTTGACTTTCCTGAAATGTTTAAATAAAATCAATTATAGAAGCAAATATTTTGAGGGGCTCTGCCTTAGTGAGATTTTTAGTTTTTCTTTTTCCTGCATGCTTTTGTTTCTGAGCTCTAGTATTGTTGGCTTCCTTTCCTGGGATTTCATCAACATTAATGATTTCATCTCTCAGTCTAGGATTAGCAATGAGTTTGTTGTTCAGTCTAAACTTATTTTTATGCCTAGTGTGAGGCCTTTTGAGGTATTGGTTGGGAATTTAGGAAACCCCTATTTTTATCTACATCATACTGCTAGACTGACCTACCTTATACTCTGTCTTTGAGAAATATTCTTCAGTGTTGTCTTCTATGAAAGATGAATAGGAGTGAATGATATTATTGTTATTTCTTCTGGTAGATGTCTTGGATGTATTGAGAGAAGAAAATAATTGAGCTAATGTTGGTTCCTCTACTGAAGGGGTGGCCCTATTTTCTTCTTGCTCTTCTGCAACTTCAAGAACAAAATGTTGAACTCATGCTTCAGGGTTGACTTCCTCTGAAGTTTCTTCTACTAAGATCAATTTTTTTATGCCTTTATGTCTTGAGGAAGAGGCTATGTTTTCCTCACCTGTATAATTAAATTCTTTATTAGGCTGAGTTTTTCCTTGCTTGAATTTAATGGAATGTCCTATGATGAATGATGCTAAAGTTTGGGGTTACTTTGAATTTTTCCTTGTATAAAATTTTTTTGTTGGCTGTACCATTGGTATGGGAGTGACATGTTCAGTTCTGGCTCTTTTAACATAACTTCTAGTTTATCTACTCGTTCATGGAATAGATTGAGCTGGCTTTGAACTATTTGGTACAGGTGTAGTGCCAATTTGTTCTTGGACATCTTGCTTCTTAGGTCTCCCTACCCTCATCCTAGAATTGATGCTACCAAACCCTTCATCTGTTAAGAATTTTTCCTAGGTAGTTATCTTTTTCTTAAGGTGATAGACCACCAACATATTGATTAAACCTCTATGGTAGAGGTTATGTATGGAATAGTTAGGGATCTTCTTCAATGTCAAAGACATTTTAAGAAAGGATTTGTAAAGAAATAAAGGAAAATTTAAAGGTCTGGCACCTGATATGTGAGAGAGAAATATCACTTGATACTAATGAAAAATTGAGAATATTCCCTCGCAAGTAATATAACATTGCACAATAGTTACAACATGCTTCCATTGTGGCCTAAAACAGGAAATATGCACAGTTGGAGTCCAATTGATATTTACATGCTCAGGTTTCTAGAAGGCACTTACATCTTCTTGCAACATTTTATTTTTGAACCAACTTTATCCAGTAGCTGAAGTCTGAGTAGCCCTGGCTACAATGGTCCCAGTGATTTTGAAATTTTTGCTTCCAAGATTGAATTTCTCCTCGTCAAAACTTTCTTCAAAGGCTTGTGCAACAACTACATTTTCCCTTGAGAATTTCTGTAGAAACTTGTACCAACCTGCTGTTTGAAATTGGTGTTTTTCTTTAGCATAAAAAAACCTGGTATTTGATGTCTCCAGAGCGGTTAACCTTTCCACCTTTATCCATTCTTCTCAACACCTAAGCTCCTTATTTACACACAAATTTTCAATCTGGAGGTAAAAACCCTACATGCAACCCTAATTTATTACTTTGGGATGATAAACTGGTTGCTGGAAAATGTAACTCTATTAGCTATAACCTTCATGGAGAACTTGGTCTTGAAAAAAACGAACCTAATCCTCTGGATTCTACACCTTTAATCACGACGTGGTTTAATGACACGATTTGAAATTATTCAAATACGAGCGCCAAGTCACCCCATAACATATATCACTCCTCTGCATCATTAATAAATTGATACCTTGTACCTTTATTTCTGCTTCTGCCTTAATAGGTAGCTATAGGTTAGCTCCACCAATAATATAACCATTCCCTTATAATATTTCTTCTAAGTAAAAAATAATTACCCTTTTAAAAAGAATAACATATCATAACATAGAAGATCTTCAATTAATTTCAAAGGAGAGTGATCTTTTCTCTGAAAAATGCTCCTTGCAGCTCCTTATGCAGTTTCAGGGAAATAGATGCCTTTTATATCTGTGTCACCAATGAAATCAAGCTCCTAAAGAAATAGCCACCTTTTCAAAAGAGTAGCTATTATTCCAGAAAGAGAAGCTATTATTTTATTACAAAAATTGCCAATAACTTTTGACACTAACCTAAGTTAAAACAATAGTTTTAACTTTTTTATATGAGCCTAAGACACATTACCACCAATAAAACTTGAAAATATTTTTGGTTTTGAGACTCTTTTTGGCTTTTATTGAAGATGATTAGAAATTTGACATAGGCTAGGGAACAAGAAAAAATTTAAAAACATTAATACAATGGTATTCAGACTATTAACATTTATAGTGCTAACAGGTAACCATGATGACATTTGCAGGATGTTACAGTCTAGGCTGTTGAAAATTTGGAGGAGATAACAGTTGGTTTCACCTGTTTCTTATGAACTTGCTGAGAGGTTGGTTGAGAAAAAAATTGGGTTGTTTAGGAGACAGTTGACAAGGGAGGAGCTGCTCTGTTTTGGTGGATAATGCAACAAGAATGAGTTGAGGAGGAAGGGACTTTGCTTCATTTGCAAGGGACCTTGGGGACCCGATCACTCATGCTTGAGAGATGCATATGGGGAAGTAGAGGTGGAGTAGGAGGACATTCCTTCTATATGTCATGATGATTAATATTCTTTGGATGAGTCCATGGAGTCATATGAGGATTCTTTTGGGGAGAATGAGCAGTCATGTGGAGCTTATGGCAGTAGGCTGGATTTATATTTCAATGTGAATGGTGAGTAGTTAGGGGACTCTAGGGGAGATATATAGGAGGACGAGTCACTTGTGATGATTCAACATGAGCAACATATTGTGGAGCATGAGTCAATTGAGGAGGAGGATATGAAGAATATACATGATGATATTTTTGTGGAGGGAAAATTGGAGGATCACATTGAGTTCATGATGGAGGAGGATGGGCGGCCACCCTTAGGGTCAACCATTGATGAGGAGGAGAAAAATGGACATATGACTAGCAGGATGGATGTATTTAAATGAAATTATCCTGAGGAGGAGTTGGAGTATGGAAGGACAACATTGCAAAGGATTGGTGGGAAAGAGGAGCGTGGAGTTTCCTATGTGGTGAGGGAGACAACAATGCATCCATCTTTGGTTCTACCCATTTATGAGGTGCAAACATAGGTAGTGGCGGCTAGCACAACCGCAACATTTTTAGGCAGAAACCCTCTTTAGGGGTCTATAGACTGCAACATATCTTGCCCACTTTGGCCTATTATAGAAAGAGGGGTCCTCTTCTTCAAGAAAATCTCGTTGATGGATGGGACAAAGCATCATGAGTTGAGCATGGACTGGCGAAAACAAAGTAGACTTGCTCCATATGTGGGAGTCCCTGCATTTGATTCTTTTCTTGAGATAGATTGGAGGGAGATCATGAGTTGGTATCCTAATGATGGAGTATCATTCTTAGTTCTGGGCACATTTCGGCAGGAGCCATTAGTTGAGAGAGTTTTTGCATGTTTCAGTGGGCCATGGATTATGGACCGACAATCCATCAATATTTATGTAGCACTAGCCCAACATTAGTAGAGCAGGATTGACCTCGGGGTAGGTCAGAGGTTGGATTAGAGAGAGTTTTTGAGTTCTTAATCACTTCATGGATCAACAACTATAGCCAAAGACAATGCACAGTCCGAGCCATGGGACTTGAGAGATGATTGGACATGGTGGCATTGTTATCCAGGAGGATTGGTCGATGATAGGTACAATGAGAGATCACTTTGGGATCCAGGTATTGAGGGGTCTGTTTCCAGTAGTGTGAAACATAGAAATGGTAGTACCCAGTGGTTTGTATGGGATCCGGGCATTGGGTCTCGACTGCATCAAGCCGACAGGATGGTCCACATATTTGGATTGCTTAAGGGAAAGCAATCTTGGGGCGGAGGATTTGTAATGTTTCAATTTTTATTCCTCCATAGTACAACCAAGGTTCATGTTGTCAAGAGTTCCGGGGGAGATTTGAGGAGTTTTTACAGGATCTGATGGCATTCACTTGGCATATTTCATCATCAACATAATTTTTCTTTCATTCTGTTGCATTCTGACAACTTCCAAAATTAGCATTATTATGGAGCCTGAATTAATTGATTATGCTCAAGGTGGTATTCCAAGAATATTGTTTGATGGAACACCTTAGTGTAATAGCGAATTGGAACTGGAATGAGGAGATCTTCAGGATGATATGCTAAGAAGTGACTTATAGTGGCCAAAGATAGTACCGCAGGCGATATACTATTTTGCTTAGTTAAAAATTAATTTAATTAGTCATTTAATTAAAGGAAAAATAATTAATTGGAGGAAAGGGCCTAAAGTGACTTAAGTAAAAGAGAATTAAATTAAAAGTCACTTCGATAGAGTCAATGGAGAATATTTTAGAATAATAATAAAATAATAAAATAAGATTCTTCCAGAGGATTGGAGATTTACCCATAAGATCTATAAAAGGGGAAGCCAAGGTCATTTGGAGATATCTGGGATTGGATCATTGTTTGTGTGAGAGGTTTGAGAACTTGGATTTTATGCTTCAAAAATAGCCGTAGGATGGAAACCCTCAGGTGATTTAGTGAGAGTGGGAGAGCACCCATCTCTTCCCTTGGTGGATCCATTCAGGATTCACAGGTTGTAGTGATTTTTTTCCTGTTTTAGTTTGGAGGTTAGAACTATCATTATAGTTATCTTGGAGGGTTATTTCCAAGTACTGTATTGGCATATATTTCTATATAATAAAGTTGGATTTTGTTATGGTTGCTACATATCTCATTGTTTCTTATGTTGTGATATTTTAATAAGATTATCGTACGATTTCTGGGATTATTGTTTCTATCAAATTTATAGTGTTTTGGTCCTGTTCTTGGTGAAATTGTGCAAATTTATAACCCTCATGGAGTTTTAATGAAAAATCTCGAAAGTTATATTACAATTGGAGGACAACGGGTTGAAGGAATTCAAAGATACTGATATTCCCAAGCCCGTAGCAGCATATGCCCAACTTCTTGATGCATGACAGAAGAAGGTAGCAAAGGCAAGAATGATCTTGTTGGAGGGAGTTTGAGATAATATTTTCTCGAGTCTCCATGGGAAGGCAACTCCATACGCTATGTGGAAGGCCTTGAAAGATCTGTTTCAGAACAACATCGATCAAAGGAACTTGGTGCTCAAGGACAAGCTCAAAATGATCAAGAAGGAGGAGGGAAAGATGATACCAACATACTTGGTGAAGTTCACTCAATGTCAAGATGAGCTTGGAAGTGTTGGTGTGACCATATCCGATGATGACTTGGTGAGCCTAGCACTTCTAGGACTTCCTAAGAGCTGTCATAATTACCAGGACTCTATGAATGGGAGGGAGAAGTTACCAAACTGGGAGCGTTTGTGGTCCAACTTGGTAATAGAAGAGATAAGGCGGAGCACCAAATATGGGACCTCCAACACCAAAAAAGAAGAATATTATTCATTAGTGGGAAAACAAAAGAAGGCCAAGGGAAATAAATCCCAAAGCGAAGAGGGAAAGAGATACTTTTACAATATCAGATGTTTTCACTGTCACAAGCATGGGCACTATGCTTCAAATTGTCTACAGAAGAAGGCAATCAAGAAAGAGCCTACACTTGTAGCGGGTGAAGCATTGGCTTCACAATTCATTCTTGATTTTACTCTCATTGCATGCATGACCAACACTATAATGGGATGCATGCGATATCTAGACAACGATGCCTCATTCCATATGACGGGGAATATATATCTCTTCAGTGACTTGGAGGAGAAGGATTTACAATAGAACATAGAGTTTGGAGATGATGAGAGGTATAGCGCAACTGAAATAGGTATAGTTACCTTTCAGAGGGAGTCTAGATCCCCTCGTAGACTAGTAGATGTTTTGTATGTTCCATGCCTAAGGAAGAATCTTGTCTCCATAGCGGTATTGGAAGATCGTGGTTATGAGGTGATGTTTAGAAAAGGAAAAGTTTTCCTTAAACACATAACCACGGGACAGGTGAAGCAGATCAATTCAAGGGTCAAAAAATTGTATGCTCTCAAGGTTGAGGATTCATGCAAGGCTTTTAGGAGCAAAGCAGTGGTTAATGAATTGGTGGTTGAGAGGGAGCATTTATCTCTCAACATACAGCCTCAGAAGCAGTCTCAGAAGGTTGTGGAGCAGCCAAAATTGGAGAAGCATAGAGGAGACCAAGTGGATGAGTCCACTGAAGTAGGGACCTCCAGGAGGGGGAAATTTCTAGCCAGAAAATCCAAGGTAGTACATGCAACTATACCTCCAAGTGTGAGGTGGGGCGATGTGCAAATATAATCCTGAGAAGAAATTTGCTTAGGTTCCATTGAGGTGGAGTTTCTCATGGATCGAACCTAGCTATGAGGAGCCCACAGTAAAGAAATAGCATGAAGGCTCGGTTAGATTGATGCAGTCAGATGCTAAGAGGACAAAAATCAGAGTTATAGATGTCGGATACTGGAGCGCAGATCAGAGTTGGCAGCAGTGCAGAGTGCATAGGATGCATATGTCAGTAGAAACACAGAGAGTCCAATAGACATGTGTAGTAGCTAGCAGTAGTCATAAGACTCTGATGAAAGATACATTATACTGATTTAGTTGTTCGGAGGCTATTCAGTTTCAGGAGAGTTTCATGTGCAAAAAACACTAGAGAAGTGTTGCATGAAAAACAATCCAATGGTACAAAATCGGGATAGATTAATTCCTTTCTTGTTAAGAGTGTGTGTTGAAATTTGCAACAAGAAACAATGAAATTGGCATTCAGAAAGGACAAAAATTGACCACACAACTGGTGTAGGATTCTAGTCACACATTGGTGAGGAATTTATTTACACATTAGTGCTAAATGTGGGCATCTAATTTATTTTTCCCTTAACTAAATTGGAAATTAAATTGTAATTTCATCTCATAACAACTTGTATTAGTTAACTAAGTCAGAAAGACCGAGTTAGCTCAAGAAATTCGAGTTGAGGGTCAAAGGTGAGGCATGTAGAGTGATTCTATTATTTTGAGGGTCCAGTTGCAGTTAATGCATTATTTTAGTGCATGTGTAATTAGTTAAGTCAAATTAATTGAGTTAAAATTAGTTAAAATAGTTATAATTGACTGATGAGCTAGTGAGAGGTCCAATGAATTAAATTAGATTTAATTCACAAATATTGATCAATCATATAACTGATGATTCGTTATTATTAGTTGCATGCATTTTAATTCTGATGATGGCCCAGTTGAGACAGAGGTTAAAGGGAAGTTAACTATTAGTTGTGTTATTAGCAAATTTCCCAAGCACAATTATAAAGTCACAAGAAGGCTCATGATGGATTTCACAGTCAAGGAAGGTTGATTTTCCTATTTAATAGGGATTATTTTCCTAGAGATTGCGTGATCAAAGCTGGGCTAAGCAGGAGCTAAGAATTTTATAAGTGTTGGTCAATCTTTCTTAAGACTTTCTACTCAGTTTTGAGTAGGATTAGGGTGAGACGATCGGGAAAGTGCAAGATTTTCTCAGTGTGAGAAAACATTGTATTGTTTCATGATTATTTGACTATGTACAATATATGATAGAGGGGTTTTTAGCAGGTGTTTTCCCCAAGAACATCTTGTGTTTTGTAATTGCAAATTTCCTTTCTGTTAATTGCATGTGATTGAGTGATTGTTTTTTATATTCCACAAATATAGTAGAAGGATTCAATATCTTGTTTTAGCACATTAGATGATCGGATTGAATCCATTGGTATAGAGCTTATATATAATTTCTACAGTCGCGGGGAAAGAGCATACGTAGGAGAAAAATCCCGTCTTTCTGTTTATGGTTTGCCATATTGCACAAAGCGCAGAGCACATATCATACGTACAGAAGAGGGTATAGATCTAGTAATAAAAAAATGACTATAAATCGCATTAAACAGAGGAATAAATAAATATAACTACAAAAAATACTTTATACCTCCATATATAAAATGACATAGCTAGAGCAACCTGAAACCTTTTCGCATGAAACGAAAGGGGTTCCTCACTGGAATAGAGGATCCAAACACAACAGAGTAGTTCTCCCAGCCTGAAAGTGGTAAGAAATAGTAGATCTGGAAAATGATAGTCACATGCAGTCAAACTGACTTCAGATTTGGATCAACAATGGATGTAGCCCTCAAACAACTCTGATACCATGTAGGAATTTACAGGGTAAGTTCCTTAGATCAAACACCAGAGGTCACCACTCACAAACAAATCAAATATCAATACACCAGTATTTGACATGGTTAAAACCCTCAAAGAGTGAAATAGTCCATGACCTGAGCCAACACGACCACTTTAGGAAATTTATTAATGTAGTGAAAGAAAATTTACATGAGCTTCTCTCATAAACGGTCACTGGAAAAATTACCCTCCATGCTATTTAAATAGAGATCATGGACCAATCAGGTGTTAAGCCACCGATCAAGTGTCGGTAATACTGAGTAGAGAATGAATCATTAGATCCCTACATATTGTGACCGTTGGATTATAAGTTACAAAAGTACATACTAAAGAAACACACTTTACCTAAATTTACATTAGACCAATTTATACTTAACAATTTCCTATGTGTCAGAATATCTTAACAAAACTCACTTGGATTTGACTAAGATAGGTATTTGAAAAGCCATTAGGTGTGGGAGTCTAGGTACAAAATTGTCAAGATCAAAGATCATGAGATTAGAGTATTGAGGGTCAATAGCTCCAATAGCTGATGAGAGTAACTTCCTATGGGCTGGGAAAGTCTGCAACACTTCGAGGGCCGACATTGCTGAAGGTGACATTGCCAGATCTTCAACAATGTTGTAATTCTGAGCAGCTCTCGCATGTGGATTGAAAGCTGATTTTCAAATAACGCCTTTAGCAGGCAGCTTAATTACTAGATCAGAACTAGGTTTCTCAATTTGTGATGGTTTAGAAGTAGGAGGAGTTGACGTGGGAGGTTGAATGGATGATCCAGTTTCCCTTCCATTTACAGGACACTTATATCCATAATCTTGAGATCGTGTTGCAACTATAACTTGAGAGGACATCATCAATATATATGTTGATGAAGTGGAAGAGGATGCATTGTGAGAAATCATTTTACTATCATGTCAAAGAAATGGATCCTTAAGAACAACGAGTGTGGGTGAACCTTTGACGAACTTAGATACCTTAGCCTAATGGGGGAATTCTTTTGTGAAATGATCTTCATCACAAATTAGACATGTATAATGAGGTTTATTTTTCTCGTTAGATGGTTCAGTTTTATCTATTTCTATTTTGAAGAGTTATTATGTTTTTTTTTACCCTTCCCTTTATTTTTACCTTCGGTTGACTTGGTATTAGCAGTATATGAATCTACGATGTTAATTTCGGAAGTATTTTCCAGAGAATAGTCTCCTTTAGGTGAATTAGGTAAAGTTATAATCGCAGTGGTAGACTTATATTTTTTCTTTTTACTCTTAGATATGTTAATTGTACCAATTACACCATCTGTGGCATGAGAGCCGGAAGGTGTCATAGTTACTTGACCAGGGTGAGGTAAATCTGGAATATTTTCATAAAACATGCCAAACTGTGTATAAACAATCACTACAAGAAAAAAAGGAAATTGGTGAGGGTCGAAAAATTTCACCATAAACTCATTTGTGACGGTCAAAAGAGCCTTCGACACCAAAAACTAAACGTCACCAAAGGTGGCATCACCAAAAGTATAGGTGTTGTGGTGACATTCAAGGTCCGTCACCAATAATGGTTTATAATGATAGATAGTTACCATCACCATTTCATATGAGAAATGGTGATGGAACTTAACTTCCATCACCAAAAAAATGAATGTCACCAAAAGTATAAGTGTTGTGGTGATATTCAAGGTCCTTCACAAATAATGATTATAATGATGGATAGTGAGCGTCACCATTTCATATGAACAACATCTATTTATGGTGATGGAATTTTCATAGTTGTCACTATTGATTCATATATATGGTGGCGTTCATTGACCGTCACCATTTCATATTTTGATGAGGGTCAAAAAATGTCACCATCATCTCAATGGTGATGGTCAAAAGAGTCTCTATCACTAAAAATTGATCGTTGCCATTCCATATAAATATCAGGGCATGATGGAATCGAACCACCAACCTCCTGCTTGTAAAGCATATTCTCTTCCGTTGAGCTAACACCGTTTAAAGAAATAGACTTTAAAGAAATAGATCTTGAAACTTTATAAATTGTAAATTCTACAACTTCAAATAAATTATAAAACTATGTAAAGTCTTGGAAAATATTTTACTAAAAAAACAAAATAGCATCAAAGTTTGTACCAAATGGTTATGGAAGTTATGAAAACTGGGTGGAGGGAAAAATATTCATGTATAAGATACTCAATTAGAAGTGAAACTTTGAAGACATTTATAACCTATAAATTACCTATAATTATCAAATCTAAAATCTTCAATTGCACCAAATATTGATTTCTCACCTTGTGAATCATGTAAATATGTTGTGACGACATAAAAATATGCCTCTAAAAGATTACTTTGCATGTCAAAAATCCCAAAACACTGATTATATACGATTCAATTATGAATAATGAGCTACATGGTTGAATCCTATTGACTATGTGGTCTAGAAAACTAATTGGGAGTGCTTCTCGTTATTAATTAATTAAAGAAGTCAAAATACAACAATCAATAATAATGATCCTAAAACGTAACCACTAAACATATGTTAAAAATTGTAAGCACAATGTTTGGCTAATGTCTATTACGCAAACAAGATATCAAAGGGGAATTCAGACACTTCCAAACCCACATCAAGCATGAGTATCCAAATATGTAATTGTATGGATACAAGGAAAACACTCTCTGCCTCTAAATGATAACTATTTCCTCCCACAAGTACTTCAACTAGCAAAGGGGTGTGAAGAAAAAAACCTCAAAGAAAAAAAAACTGCACATTACAAAAACTCACTTTATCCCCCCTCTTCCTTTATAGAATAGATCTAGGGGAATACAAAAAATATCCATAGAGAATAGGATTAGAGTGGGAAAAATAAATATTATAAGAAAAAAATAACCAGCAACAAAATTTACTAATTTGAACATGTTTGAAGTACATTAAATAGAGATGGAACTCCATAGTACATTAAAGTGACATTAGTCAATTTTGGGATTGGTCAATCGTCAACTATCCATAGTGCCACCAATCTAATGAACTGTAATAGAAGATGTTCCCATCAATGGATCAAAATGTTTAAAGCTCACATTGTTTGTTGATAACAATTGTCTTTAACTGACAACCATGCATAGTTGTAGCGCATAACTAGAAAACATGGACAAAAAAGTGAGCATAAAGTCCAGAAGCCCAATCTACCTTAATGGAACAAAAAGGAAATCAAAACTTACATACAATGTACCAACCATTGAAATGATAGAAACATGAAAGAAAATGTCATGATACTTCTCATCAAGGATAAACAAAATCATATCACTTGCAATGATGATTTTATAAACCTTTTTGAGAAAATGGTGTTAATACACTAACTATAGTTGGTTGGCAAAAATAAGTCAAGGATATATATAGTTGGTTGGAAAAAATTCATCCTTGAGGAAACCAAGCCTGTTCTAAAAAACTTAGCCATTAGAGAGTACCATTTAGATATGGATCTTGCCATGTGGTGGGTCACCTACACTTAATCCAATATTTGAGGAAATAACCAACTAATTGAGGGTAAACAATTGTTTTTTATTTAACTATATTAAATATATCATCAAGTAACTTAAAGAATTTCCTACATCCAACCCATGTATCTTTTCCAATAGTTCTTGAACCTTAAAATAATCAAGCAAATAAGCCAATCTGATCAGACAATAAATTTTTTAAGAGCCTCCCTCATTGGGGGTATAAATGGGAAACCAATGTTGCATAAAAGGACCATTACTCTTGAAGAACCATGGCAACCCCATTCTACTAATTTAATATACTCCCGTAGTTGAAATTCCAAGATGAAAATGCCTTTCCCTTTATGTTAAAAGAAAAATTCTCCCTTTACAAATATTTTTTGAGGTAGATATGCATCTCATCATTCCATCACATAAGGCATAAAGGTCACTCCATTGAAATTTCCAATTAATGTTCTTGCATGTTGATGCAGGAGCATCAGATTACCATGTTCTAGATTGACCTCGTGGTCAAATGTTTTTTTTGAAAGAGTTTCATCTGGGTTGTGTAAATTTCACTATAGAAGAAGCAATAAAGATGAGACATTTCATTTTCTGAAAATGCACAGAAGATCTGGTCAATTTATCAAATTGACTATTCCGGCACGGAAACTGATTTCAAATCCTATTTTTATTGCGTGATGAACTAAGTTGTTAGCACAGGTGTTGAGTATAGCAATTTATTAGGGATCGTGATCAAATCAACATATACTTGATTGTAATCTATTTTATTGTGTGTAAAAGTAGGATAGGATCATTTTTTCAGGAGAGATTAGCGTAGGCAGAGTAGGGTAGACAGGAAAAGAAAACAAAGTTTAATTACTCAAAAAAAAATGAGAAGAGACCACTTGCAAGTACGCAGATAGGAGTGGGTTGCAACTTCTATGTAATCTGAATATTTTTGTTTTAATGTGAAGGGAGAAACAAAGTTAATACCTATACAGTATGTGTGGTTGATTGTCAATGTGTGTGTGTGTTTTTTCTTTTCTTTTCGTGTGTACAATGTTGAATAGTGTATTCAAAGGATAACGTTATTACATGCTATATGAAAAGTGTGGCAACAAAAAATACGTTTTGAAGACTGTGTATTTTTTCTTTCTCCAACAATTTGCAAACAACATTCTTTTAAATAAATTCTATGACAGAGCGTAGTGATTATGGGTTAATTGACTCGGCATAATGGTAGAGAGATTAAACTCAGTTTTTTATTAAGAATTCGAGACAAAATTCCATCACATGTGCATAGATGCAAATAATATCTCCTCAACCGAGAACTCCAGCATGATTAACACACTAAGGTCATAGATTTTCCTAGGGAGACTTGATAGCTTATCCAAGCTGATAGAAGATTGGTTTAGAGGTGTCATTAGAAATTGAACTGGATATTTTATTGGAAACTTTCCAGAAGCAAGGAATTCCTTCAGGGATTAGGGAATATTAACCTATTTTTTTCAATTAATCCCAATTCCTGTTGTCTATTACATATCTGCACCTTCTAGCATGCACCTACCTCCTAAAGAGATATATTAGTATGATAAGTTGATTATACAAATAAAATTAAGATGCAAATAAATAATTCTAGATTACTCCATAACCCCCCAGCCTCCACCCACTCACATAACAAAACTAAAGCATAATAAAAACATAAACAACTATGTGCCACATATATGTGGTTCTAAGTTATAATTTTTTATATTGAATTTAACTTGAAGGCATCTTTAAAAAACCCTTGATATATTATATATTATGCATTGAGAAAACATGTTGACTGGCTTCTAGACAATATACTATAATATTTATTTTAATTTTCCTTTTACTATAGAAACAAGGGAGATGTAGGGAGACCATAGTTTTGGAATTTCTACTAAATCTCTGCAACATCTTATAGATTTTCCCCTCATTATTCGTTTCTAGAAACCTAATAGTCAAACATTACAAAAAATGATAGTTTCAACCATTTTAACTATATACTTCTTTGAAGTAAATTTCAAAATGTAGATGTTACCCATTCTATTAGATCGCTGAACAAAAAATTTAGTAGTATTTTATCTATACTTTAGTAGATGTTCTTCTAATTTTTAACAATGCATTCATATAATATTACCATCACTAAAAAATTAGATATGCTCCCAAGTTTCCTACCAATGTATAGAAACAAGTCTCTTCATGGATAAAGGTATTTGATTTGGGCTTCCATATCATGAGTGAATGATTTTGGCATGGATGACAGTCTGAAGGTTCACGAGAAATAATATACACTGCAAGAAAAAAGGACATTGGTGAGGGGCGAAAAATTTCACCATAAGCTCATTAGTGACGGTCAAAAGAGCCTTTTTCACCAAAAACTGAACGCCACCAAAAGTGGTGTCGCCGAAAGTATAGGTGTTGTGGTGATATTCAAGGTTCGTCACCAATAATGATTTATAATGACGGATATTGACCGTCACCATTTCATATGAGAAATGGTGATGGAAAATAGTCTCGGTCACCAAAAAAATGAACGTCACCAAAGGTGGCGTTGCCAAAAGTATGTGTTGTGGTGACATTCAAGGTTAGTCACAAATATTGATTATAATGACGGATAGTGACCGTCACCATTTCATATGAACAACAACGATTTATTGTGATGGACCTTTCATGGCCGTCACTATTGGTGCATATATATGACGACATTCGTTGACCGTCACCATTTCATATTTGGTGAGGGTCAAAAAATATCATGATAAGCTCATTGGTGACTTCAAGATCCGTCATGAATAATGACTATAATGACAAACAATGACCCTCACCATTTCATATCAACAACAACGATTTATGGTGACGAACCTTTCATGGTCGTCACTATTGATGCGTATATATGGTGGCATTCGTTGACCATCACTATTTCATATTTTGTGAGGGTCGAAAAATGTCACCATAATCTCATTGGTGATGGTCAAAAGAGCCTCCGTCACCAAAAAATAATCACCTCTATTGCATATGAACATCAGGGCAGGACGGAATCGAACCACCAACCTCCTTCTTGTAAAGCAGGTGCTTTTCCATTGAACTAGCACCCTTTAAAGAATTAGACTTTTAAAAATTATATCTTGAAATTTTATAGATTGTAAATTCTACAACTTTAAATAAATTAAAGTCTTGACAATATTTTACTAAACAAGAAACACATCATCGAGGCTGTAGGTCCCTACCTAATGGTTATGGAAGTTATAAAAAGTGGGTGGAGGGAAAAATAATTACGTATATGGGACTCAATATGTTTAGTTGAATACTCAATTAGAATTGAAACTCTGAAGACATTTATAGCCTACAAATGACCTATAACTCGTAAATGCACCAAATATTGCAAAGGAAATGTTATAAGTGGACAACATAAGGAAGAAGAGCATTGATGAAGACAGATGCAATATGTTACAGGTTGAATGAAATAAAAATCTCAATTTTGTTGTTATTGGATGACTTTTTATAATTTGGACCTGTATCTTTCCTTTATCACATAAATATTCAAATTTAAATGAGAAATTTTAGATATTTGAATGATATCTAAACTTTTATGCAAATGTAACACGGATCTTCAAGGAACCATAGGGAAAATAAAAATAAAAAGTATATATATATATATATATATATATATATATATATATATATATATATATATATATATATATATATATATATATATATATATATATATATATATATCCCCTTCACATAAAGCGACATGCGATTTGGAATTTCACAAATACGCACTCAAAACATGGCAACAACCAACAAATAAAAAATATTGAAACTTATTACAGTAAGAGTATCTCTTTTCAGCAGTGGACACCAAACAGAAACACAGTAATTAGTTCACTTTAAGATTGCAAAACATTGGAAAAAATCAATGTGTTCAATTATCCGTTAGTACAAAATGGAATTAATTCTAATAAAGAAAAAGAGTTGATACTAAATCACAAATTGTTATGTATAAGATACTCAATATGTTCGGTTGAATACTCAATTAAAAGTGAAACTTTGAAGACAATTAAAGCCTATAAATAACCTATAATTATAAAACCTAAAATATGAAATTACACTAAAGATTGATTTCTCACCTTGTGAATCATGTAAATATGTTGTGACAACATAAAAATCTACCTTTAAAAGGTTGATTTGCATGCCAAAAAATAAAAAATAATGAGTATATATGATGCAGTCATTAATAATGGAAAATATGATGATCTCTTTCGTAGGATTCATAAAGAAGAAGATGCCTTATATTGTTTAGCTTGTAAATATCAGCAACAGGTCTTCCAACTTTCCCATCACTAATGATGGCCTTTTACAACAAACCCTGTTTGAATTTGATAGATTGCATTAAAAGAATGAATTAATCTATGAAGAATTTATTTCCAACTAAGCAATTTCTATAAACAAATATGGAAATATTCATTAAGTAGAAAGATTATTCTAGCATAATATCATGTTAGATAACCTAAAGTATACTAAACATCTTTATATACATCTATAATATCACCTCAAATTCAACTATCTCTTTATGCAACATTCCTTCAAGCTCTGCAATTTTCCTCCTTGATTCAATAACCTTAATACCAAAATAAAAGGATCCAGATGTGGCGAATTTTTGTCCTATCTTACAGAACAAATTAAAAACCTCTCTGAACATAATTTCCACTTTATCTGCAACCTATACATTTGCATCAAAATGCACATTAGTTTGGATCTAGGGGGTCCTATGCCATAGGTATGATAGGCATATAAATTAATTTGCAAACGTCTACCCATATGTGTAATCTGTATCATAAAGTACCTATGCAACGTCCTTTCTGAACCAATCTTGTTGATGTGGATCATGGAACTCTAATTTTGAAGGTGGCAAATGCAGAGACAAAAAATTTATGGAGGAATATCAGAAACATGCAATCATACTGCCAAACCTCTAACATTGATTTTGAGAAGAACGCAGGTCCAATATATTAGTATAGAATAGCCATTAACTGTCATACACAATTATGGGTACTCCAGAAAAAACATGAGCTACATAAATTATGTAAGATATCACAAGGTCAAAATAAAAAATAATAATAATATGAAAACTGCTTCCAAAATATAAAGCAGCCAAATTTAGTGGCATAAGAAGAGAGAACCGTTGTGGCAATGCTTCAGGTGTCGCTTTAAAGTTTACTTCATGGTTTAGCATATTTCTTAAAGCATGGTGGTTGAAAGGGTTGGTAAAGGGTAAGTGGAGAGAGGAGTCAACACTGCATGGTACATTTGATGAAAGACAAAAAATTAATTTTTTTACAAGCCCACAGAGGAATCTTTGAGGCCCTAATTTGAAGAAGTTCCAGCTATCTTAGATGGAGAAGGCAGCATATAATTGTAAAGAGACAACATTGTTGGTACATTTGGAGAGAGTATTGAAGATCCACAAGGAAGACACCACGACATCCCTAATGTAGAATGAGATCTAGATGCTCTTCTCAAGAAAAAGCGTCTCAAATCATATGTGGTGTGTTTCAGTGGTTCTCCCATTTATAACACCTACAAATATTATGATAAATAAGTTCATGGAAAAATAAAGTAGGCTAAAAATGAGGATCGCGAACTATGGTGAATGGCCCTGTCCTGGACATCTTTTGGTAGAAATTCAATTTGATCATTGCAAAATGAGCCACTACCTTATGTCCAGGTCCACATTCAGACACCACTCCAGCTTGAGGTTACTCTTGTAAAGTTAAATAGTGAACTCAACAGTGAGCAAGTGAATGTTAGAAAAAAAGGGAGAGTGGTTAAATAGAAACAATATAGTTGAATTTTCTGGGAGGACTGAAGAAAACTCTTATGGTTAAATCATCTCAGCATCTCTGAGAGAGTAGTAGACAAGAAATCCATTTTTAATTTCAATAAGAGTGAAGAGATAAAAATGACACTCAATAATTTCAATAATTTATGTAACTCGTGATTTTTCTGGAGTACCCATAATTAGTTTTCATACACAATTATTGGTACTCCAAAAAAATCATGAGTTACATAAATTATGTAAGATGTCACAAGGTCAAAATAAAAAATAATATTAAAATTGTTTCCAAAATATAAAGCAACTGAATTCGGTGGCATAAGAAGAGAGAACATTGTGGAAATGCTTTAGGTGTAGCTTTAAAGTTTACTTCATGGTTTAGCATATTTCTTAAATCATGGTGGTTGAAAGGGCTGGTGAAGGGTAAGTGGAGAGAGGAGTCAACATTACATGGTACATTTGATGAAAGAAAGAAAAAATCAAATTTTTTTACAAGCTCACAGAAGAAGCTTTGAGGCCATAATTTAAAGAAGTTGTTGTTATCTTAGATGGAGAAGGCAACATATAATTGGAAAGAGACAACATTGCTGGTAAATTTGGAGAGGGTACTGTAGATCCAAAGGGAAGATACCACGGTAGCCCTTATGTAGAATGAGATCTAGACGATTTTATCAAGAAAAACAATCTCAAATCATATGTGGTGTGTTTCAGTGATTCTCCCATTTATAACACCTACAACTATTATGATAAACAAGTTCATGGAAAAATAAAGCAGGCTAAAAATGATGGTCCAAAATTATGGTGAATGGCCCTATCCTAGACATATTTTGTTAGAAATTAAAGTTTATCATTGAAAAATGAGTCACTACCTTATGTCTAGGTCCACATTTAGACACCACTCTAGCTTGAGGTTACTCTTGTAAAGTTAAATAGTGAACTCAACAATGAACAAGTGAATGTTGGAAAAAATGGAGAATGGTCAGATATAAACGATATAGTTGAATTTTCTGGTAGGAATAAAGAAAAATCTTGTGGTTTGTTAGTTTCAGTCTTTGCAGCCTTCCTCCAGTGATCAAACATGCTCTTACAAGGTGATTTTAAGGTGTCAAGGTCAAATTTTGTCATTTCAGTGAGTCTTCAAGCAAAATTTGGTCACTAGGTATTAGGTCTAGGGTTTGCTTTTACTCTTGTCAAAGTTGTTCAAATGTCGGTCCATGCATCTCAGGATTCGGTTAGTGTACTATCAATCAAGGGGTTATTAAATGTTTGATTCCAAAGGGTCATTTTACACCTTGTTCATGCTTCAGTTGTGCCTAGGTAAGGTTCATTTCCCTCTCCTAGGGTTTTGAAGGTAATTTCTCTTGGATGGTCAAATCATCAGCAAAAATTATATCCTGATGTTAATACACCTTCCCCTATCCTTAATGTACCTTATTAAACACTTCCCATCACTGAGATCCCCCAAATTCCTCATTTTCGCACAAACCCTAGTTTCTTGCTACAACTTGACAATTTTCTAGGCTAGGCCTGTGTTTTTCACTTTTGGACCCCTTCCCCTCACTCAGTCTTTGAAATTCCACTTTCCCCTACTTCCTAACATCCCTCCCTACTTTCCAAAATGTTCTCAAGAATTTAGAAGCCCCTTATCCCCTTCATTTCACTTCATTTCGACAAATCCCTTGTTCCACACATCGGGATAGGTTTTACTCCAATGATTTTTATGAGCAATAAAAGATGAATTTGGGAAAACTGAGAGAGGTTTTTGTCTATAATATTCCAAGAAAGAAACACCTCCTTCAATTTTTACACAGGTGTCATGGTTTTAGAAACATGTCAAAAATACAGTTGCCTCAGGAGAATTGATGCACCTTTGAAGTGACCCTGGGAAAATCAAGCTTTCTCCTAGATTGGTTGGCCAAATGACTTGCTTGATGAGTCAAATGATAACTAAACAGAAATATATTTCCAATGAGCTATCATGAGCTCAATTTGGAGATGCGGAAGACCTTCAAACATTGACTGCAACAACACTCTTCCTTGAGGCAGCCTCATTTTGCACATTTTGACTAGTCTTTGGAGATTTGCTTTTTTGACAGGGAAAATGAACTCCAAATTGAAAAATTATAGTTGGGTTGGAAAGTAGACTCAATAATATTTCCAACGAGCTATCCTACACCCAAATTGGACACTGGGAAGGTCTCCAAAAGTCTCCTGCAAAAAGGCACGGCATGTTGGGTTTGTGGCGCGACGCATAGAGCTGCAAGCCATTTTCACCACAAATTCATTCAAATTCTCAATTTTCTTGGTTTCCTCTGGTCCAAAGTAAGTCAAAAAATCTTTAAATTCCAATGAAAGTGTGTCTTAAGATGTTTATTATGATTTAATAAAAAAATTTCGAACCCTACTTCCTTGCAATTTTTGCTCAAAAAACAATTGCCTAGGGTTTGTATTTATGTCTTTGCTACCAATTCTATTCCATCGCTCCCTTACTCTTTCACTCCATTCATTCTTCACTTTCATCCACTCATTCCCTAATTCCCATATCCCTAAATCCCACTATCCCAAACCCTACATTCCCTAAACCCTACTCACATCCCTAAAACTCTTACTCCCATCCCTAAACTCTGTTCAAAAATACATTTTTACACTCTCTTCCATACACTCTACCCATTTCATTCCTCCACCATATTTCACACTGTTATCCACAAAACCATCCATGTACAACCACATTTTTCAAAACCAAAGGAAAAAAATGGAAAGAGACAGTGATCATGGGTATGAGCAAGAGATTGAGCTGATCGTGAATCTTGTCTTGAGAGAACAAACATGCACCTAGAAAGGATGCTAGAGAAGGCCAACAACGAGAAAAATATGTTGAGGCACATGGCCCATCATTACTTGGCGAGAAACAAGGTGTTCAAAGCAAGAATCAAGATTTGAAGGCCAAGTTGAAGAAGGCATCGAGGAGGCGAAAAGAGAAAGATAGACTTCAGACCTTGGCTGAGGCTTCCTTGGCCCAACACAGCACTTGATGGAGAACACTCAGCCCAAATTTCAAAAAATTTGGGACACTTTTTGCAATTTTGAAATTTTTGGCTTAAAAAACAGGTTTTTCTGCCCAATGCGCTGCGCCACTTGGCACACGCTTTTGATAGGGGACTCCTTTTGATGCAAACTAAAATTTTTTGGATTTTTCATGGAAAAATATGCATGCCTACCAATGGCCAAGAAATTTTGACAGGTTTTGGGCTTCCAAAAGGGTCAAAAACACCCCAAAAATGACCTTTCTGCCCCTTTTTTGACACACAGGAAGCAATCTTGGGAGAAATCATTTTGGAGGGGCAAATGGAGGCCAAATTCAAAAATTCCACTTGTGATGGAAAGTAGATAGGAAGAAATTTCCAAAAAGCCCACTTGGAGAAAATTTGGACACCAGGAAGGCCTCCAAAATCAGCTGCAAACAGGCACGACGCATAGGGAAATCAGGCGCGGCGCATTGGAGGATTTTGCTCATTTTTGGTCAAAAAATCTGTTTTTCACCTAGTTTTTTCACAGTTTGACTTGTTTTCCTTCTAGTTGTCAAACTCATGATGTAATTAAATGTAACATGATGGATTTTGATGTAATTTTTCTAAATTTTCACTCATATAGGTAGATTCATCCATCAAAGGGTAATTTGCAACTAAATGAATCAGTTTCCTAGTTTTTAGAGGCAA
Organism: Pinus albicaulis; assembly: GCA_034641835.2. NCBI lineage: Eukaryota > Viridiplantae > Streptophyta > Pinopsida > Pinales > Pinaceae > Pinus > Pinus albicaulis. Next base: position 790,037,035 of record CM076584.1, on the reverse strand, counting down.
GCTGTTCCACTGCCTACTATCTAGTTCTCAGTTTAGATTTTTTTGGAGCAGCTCCTAAACTCATGAGCTTGACCTCTAGAAGCTTGGATGAGTGGTTGTTTTTCTATATCTTGTTATTTTTCAGTCATTAGCATGGTTGGACTTTTGGGAATGCTTTGAGCATCATTGTACATTCATCTCTGCATTTGGGCAAAGCAATAGACCAGGGTTTGCAGCACTCTATGGGATTCAAGTGGAATTTTTCTTTGATAGTGTGTTTCTCTCTGTAAATGTGAGTTTACTGGTGTTTTATGTATGCCATTTTCTCTCTTATTTCTTCTTAACTAAAACCAACAAGGATAAAGGTAGAATCCATTGAAATTGCAGTGCTCTGCCTAGAGTTTGTTTAGTTATTTATTTTTTCAGTTGTTTGAAGAGGATCCCTGAAGGTTTCTTTCCCTATTCAACTCCTCACCGGTCTAAAGCTCTCTATTTATTTCAATTGGAAGTGTCAAATCAATTGCCTACCTTGCCCCATTGAGATCTCTGCAAAACTGAGTCTCATTCCCCAGACCCAAAATCTGCTTTTCCATTCGAGCCAACAAAACACCCTTAAAATCAACCAAACTCTTTTGCACACATACCTAGCCTAAAATCAGTCTTTAAATCAAGTCATCTCAAGCCTCATTGATTATTTTTTGCTGAGATTGACAAGGAGAGAGCCCTCTCCCGATTTGGTAGGGCTAGCTACCAGGTTAAGCGTGGTTTGATGTTACCCTAGATTCTGCCTTTCTCAGCCTGAGGTAGATTTAGGCCCTAACATAGTGGTGACCATACTGGGGAAGAAAATTTTGTTTTTTGCTTTATAAACTACAGACGGAGCCTAAAGTTAGCCAGGTAGCCTTCGAAACGCTCTTGCTTTGCATTAGTGAAAGTAGATGAATGCTGCTTCAATCAATCTTCGGTCTAGTTTACGAACTGAACATCTGGTTTCCTCAGTAAAATCTAATCAAGTTCAGATCTGATTGTTGATGGTGGACAACGATCAGACACTGCAAGGCTGAAATCATTCACCTGGTGACTCTAAATCAGTTTCGAGATTAGATCCAAGGACTCCACTGGGGGATGAACCTGACCAACAGAAACATGAAAGGACAATATGGAAAGATCAGGTATTCAAGTTGGAATTTCATCCAAGACATTTTGTTCTTTGTCATAAATTATTTCTTCTCTTTTCCCGAGAATGTCAAGAAGGCTTTGCAAAGAATATTGTATTTGAGAAAATATCCTCGGCCTGCATTTGATTCCTTCCCTTTGAATATTGTAAATACCAAAGATTTGCATGCTTTTGAGCTTGATCAAGACCTTTCTTCCGAATATTGTGATGACCGTCTTCAAAATGATGAGCCTCAAGAGACCACGACTGATTCTATACCTTTTTTGCATACCCCTATACCTTGTAAAATTCCAAATAGATACAAGCCTCTGATTTTACCTCCTATACCCCATGCTTTCCCTAAAAAGCATGACCTATATCTACCAAGATTTGACGGTGAACACGACAACATCACTGCTGAGAGACATGTTCTGAATTTTGAGTCTTTTCTTGACCTTTTTGAAGTTGATGAAGAGGATGTCAGTATTAGGCTTTTTGCTCTTTCTTTGAAAGGCAAATTCAAGAGTTGGTTCAAAACCCTGCCTGATGCGAGCATCTTAGATTTCCAGCAGTTTGTCAAAGTTTTCCTCGACAGGTGGGTGATCAGACAGAACCCTTTCTTGATTATAGAAGAGTATAACCAGCTAAAAAGACTGCCAAGGGAGACAGTACAATAGTTTTCTGCCAGATTTAACAAAGTATATTTTTCGATGTCGATTAATATAAGGCCTCCTCCTGGATCTGCTCTCTTGCACTACCCGGGTGCCTTTGATCCGGAAATGGAGTTTCAGCTGAGAGAAAGGAACTTAGCAACACTTGAAGAGATACATAACAGTGTAGTAGATGTAGAAGCTCATTTTCTGATCCGAAGGGAAAAGTTGAAGGAAGAAGAGATGAAAAACATAGATTCGGAGGAATCAACATCTCTAGAGGTAAAGCTTGACATTTTGGTAAGTGCAGTGGAAGATATGATGCAAAGGATCATCACAAGGAATGAGTATAATGTTCAAGCCCATGGTTCGCTGATTGAAGAAGAACAAGTTGTTGATCCAAAACATTTTGTTTCTTATCCCAGTTGTCATAGATCTGATAATGACTGTTTTATAGATCATCTTGGAGAAGAGAGAGCTGTTGATATGACATGTATGCTTGATGATGTGTTTTATACTGATGATTTACCTCAGTTTGATCAGTGTGATGATGATTATGTTCTCCAAACAGAAGCTAATCTTGCAGAAAAATCAGCAGCTAGTTTATGGGAGGAAGAAGTTCACTTTCAGTAGTTCGAATACAATGTTCAGCCATCACATATCAGCTATGGAAATGATGAGGAAAGTGCAGAAAATTTTGAAGTAAGTGAAGGATCTTTGCCTTTTTGTTTTGATTCGTTTCAGTTCATCAGAGAAAACTTTCATGCAATTCGAAATCAACTGTCGAAAAGTCTTGATTTGGACCATCTTGAGGGCAATGAAAACCTTGTTCAAAACTTCTCAAATCCAAATTTGCAGCCCCCGAATGCCATTGATTTTCAAGTTACAGATGAAGACTTGGAAGCTGGCACATACGATCAAATGATGCAAGATGATTCTGTACCTTTCTGTTTTGAATCATTTCATTTTTTGAAGGGAAATTGGCATCGTAAATATTCAAATGAGCAGCCTGTAGGAAATCATGTAATCTCATCGGAACCAATATAAAATGGGTTGCAACAGTCTTTTCAAGTTTTTCACGATCCAATAGCTGATGTGTTGGATGATGTCTGCAGTCAAAGTCTTTCTCCATTGACTACATGTGAGCTTGAAACGTGTGCTGATATAAACTTGATTCGGCAGCTGGTTTCTTTGTCATTTTTAGCAGGAGTTTCATCACAAAGCTCAAAACAAAGTTTACATTCATGGTATGAGAAGAAGAGAAGTAATCCATTGGATGAGCTAAGTCCCAGTGTGCATGAACTTCAAGATCCTTATGCAGTGTTTTTGGAGGCGGATAGAGAATCCATATCATTCAACGGATCTGTTTCCAAGTTTTCATGGGAGTTGCCTTTCGATAGTTCTCTCTTTTTGTTCATAAGCAAGAACTTGTGAAGAATCCAAACAGCAGCCGAAATACTTACTTGGTTGCATTGGTTGTTTCATTTCACTTGATCAGGTGATGAATGGAACAACTAGAGTAGGTTGTATTGAATAAGCTTCATATTGAGCATATTTTATAGTTTTTCGGTTGTGTTTAAGTATCGAGTCAGTTTTTAGTTGAGTGAGAGTCAATTTGTGTTGTCAAGTCGTCATTTTTCAGTCATGCATTTCAGCTTGAGTTTTTGACTCCATTTCCCAATGGATGAAGGCACTGTCTGCTTTCCAAAGATCTGTAGTTCTTGGCACCTCCAAGGAGCTACCATCCCCATTGGAGCCAATGTTAGTGTCAGTATTTGAAGCCATCCTCCAGTGATCAAACATGCTCTTACAAGGTGATTTTAAGGTGTCAAGGTCAAATTTTGTCATTTCAGTGAGTCTTCAAGCAAAATTTGGTCACTAGGTATTAGGTCTAGGGTTTGCTTTTACTCCTGTCAAAGTTGTCCAAATGTCGGTCCATGTCATGATTCAGCTGAGTGTACCATAATTCAGATGGTTGTCATCATCATGCCAGATTCCAAAGAGTCATTTTACACCTTTTTCATGCTTTAGTTGTGCCTAGGTAAGGTTCATTTCCCTCTCCTAGGGTTTTGAAGGTAATTTATCTTGGATGGTCAAATCATCAGCAAAAATTATATCCTGATGTTCATACACCTTCCCCTATCCTTAATGTACCTTATTAAACACTTCCCATCACTGATATCCCCCAAATTCCTCATTTTCGCACAAACCCTAGTTTCTTGCTACAACTTGACAATTTTCTAGGCTAGGCCTGTGTTTTTCCCTTTTGGACCCCTTCCCCTCACTCAATATTTGAAATAACACTTTCCCATACTTCCTAACATCCCTCCCTACTTCCCAAAATTTTCGCAAGAATTTAGAAGCCCCTTATCACCTTCATTTCACTTCATTTCGACAAATCCCTTGTTCCACACATCGGGATAGGTTTTACTCCAATGATGTTTCTGAGAAATAAAAGATGAATTTGGGAAACCTGAGAGAGGTTTTTGTCCAAAATATTCCAGGAAAGAAAAACCTCCTTCAGTTTTTACACAGGTGTCATGGTTTTAGAAAAATGTCAAAAATACAGTTGCCTTAGGAGAATTGATGCACCTCTAAAGTGACCTTGGGAAAATCAAGCTTTCGCCTAGCTTGGTTGGAAAAATGACTTGCTTGATGAGTCAAATGATAACTAGACACAAAGCTATTTCCAATGAGCTATCATGAGCTCAATATGAAGTTGAGGAAGACCTTCAAAAGTTGCCTGCAACAACACTCTTCCTTGAGGCAGCCTCATTTTGCACATTTTGAACAGTCTTGGGAGATTTGATTTTTGACAGGGAAAATGAACTCAAAATTGAAACATTCTAGTTGGTTTGGAAATTTGACTCAATACTCTTTCCAACGAGCTATCCTGCACCCAATTCGGACACCAGGAAGGTCTCCAAAAGTCTCCTGCAAAAAGGCGTAGCGCGTTGGGTTTGTGGCGCGGCGCATAGAGCTGCAAACCATTTTCACCACAAATTCATTCAAATTCTCAATTTTCTTGGTTTCCTCTGGTCCAAAGTAAGTCAAAAACTCTTTAAATTCCAATGAAATTGTGTCTTAAGATGTTTATGATGATTTAATAAAAAAATTTCGAACCCTACTTCCTTGCAATTTTTGCTCAAAAAACAATTGCCTAGGGTTTGTATTTATGTCTTTGCTACCAAGTCTATTCCATCACTCCCTTACTATTTCACTCCTTCATTCATTCTTCACTTTCATCCACTCATTCCCTAATTCCCATATCCCTAAATCCCACTATCCCAAACCCTACATTCCCTAAACCCTACTCACATCCCTAAAACTCTTACTCCCATCCCTAAACTCTGTTCACAAATACATTTTTACACTCTCTTCCATAAACTCTACCCATTTCATTCCTCCACCATATTTCACACTGTTATCCACAAAACCATCCATGTACAACCACATTTTTCAAAACCAAAGGAAAACAATGGAAAGAGACAGTGATCATGGGTATGAGCAAGAGATTGAGCTAATCGTGAATCTTGGCTTGAGAGAACAAACATGCACCTAGAAAGGATGCTAGAGAAGGCCCACAATGAGAAAAATATGTTGAGGCACATGGCCCATCATTACTTGGCGAGAAACAAGGTATGCAAAGCAAGAATCGGGATTTTGAAGGCCAAGTTGAAGAAGGCATCGAGGAGGCGAAAAGAGCAAGATAGACTTCAGACCTTGGCTGAGGCTTCCTTGGCCCAACACAAAACTTGATGGAGAACCTTTAGCCCAAATTTCAAAAAATTTGGGACACTTTTTGCAATTTTGAAATTTTTGGCTTAAAAAACAGGTTTTTTCTGCCCAATGCGCTGCGCCACTTAGCACATGCTTTTGATAGGGGACTCCTTTTAATGCAAACTCACCATTTTTGGATTTTTCATGGAAAATATGCATGCCTACCAATGGCCAAGAAATTTTGACAGGTTTTGGGCTTCCAAAAGGGTCAAAAACACCCCAAAAATGACCTTTCTGCCCCTTTTTTGACACACAGGAAGCAGTCTTGGGAGAAATCAGTTTTGGAGGGGAAAATGGAGGCCAAATTCAAAAATTCCACTTGTGATGGAAATTAGATAGGTATACCTTTCCAACAAGCCCACTTGAAGCAAATTTGGACACTGGGAAGGCCTCCAAATCAGCTGCAAACAGGTGCGATGCATAGGGAAATCAGGCGTGGCGCATTGGAGGATTTTGCTCATTTTTGGTCAAAAACTCTATTTTTCGCCTAGTTTTTTCGCAATTTGACTTGTTTTCCTTCTAGTTGTCAAAATCATGATTTAATTAAATGTAACATGATGTATTTTGATGTAATTTTGCTAAATTTTCACTCATAGAGGTAGATTCATCCATCAAAGGGTAATTTGCAACTGAATGAATCAATTTCCTAGTTTTTAGAGGCAAGCTGTTCCACTGCCTACTATCTAGTTCTCAGTTTAGATTTTGTTGGAGCAGCTCCTAAAATCATGAGCTCGACCTCTAGAAGCTAGGATGAGTGGTTTTTTGTCTATATCTTGTGATTTTTCAGTCATTAGCATGGTTGGACTTTTGGGAATGCTTTGGGCACCATTGTACATTCATCTCTGCATTTTGGCAAAGTAATAGACCAAGGTTTGCAGCACTCTATGGGATTCATGTGGCATTTTTCTTTGATAGTGTGTTTCTCTCTGTAAATGTAAGCTTACTGGTGTTTTATGTATGCCATTTTCTCTCTTATTTCTTCTTAACTAAAACCAACAAGGATAAAGGTGGAATCCATTGAAATTGCAGTGCTCTGCCTAGATTTTGTTTAGTTACTTATGTTTTCAGTTGTTTGAAGAGGATCCCTGAAGGTTTCTTGCCCTCTTCAACTCCTCACCAGTCTAAAGCTCTCTATTTCTTTCAATTGGAAGTGTCAAATCAATTTCGTGCCTTGCCCCATTGAGATCTCTGCAAAACTGAGCCTCATTCCCCAGACCCAAAATATGATTTTCCATTCGAGCCAACAAAACACCCTTAAAATCAACCAAACTCTTTTGCACACATACCTAGCCTAAAATCAGTCTTTACATCAAGTCATCTCAAGCCTCATTGATTATTTTTTGCTGAGATTGACAAGGAGAGAGCCGTCTTCCGATCTGGTAGGGCTAGCTACCAGGTTAAGCGTGGTTTTATGTTACCCTAGATTCTTCCTTTCTCAGCCTGAGGTAGAATTAGGCCATAACATGGTTAAATCATCTCAGCATCATTGAGGGAGTAGCAGACAAGAAATCCATTTTGAATTTAAATAAGAGTGGGGAGTTAAAAAATGACACCTTTAGTGAGGGACTGGTAGATGAGGGTGAGGCTGATGATATTCATTCGAACACTATGTTTTCATGTAGAGACAAAAGTTATGAGGATGAGTTTCTTCCTATGAAAAAGGCTCAACCTTATCCTACAACACTTGAATTAAAATTGAGGAAAAAAAACCAGTACTATATGCTCCCAGATAGTTGCAAGGGAAGAATTTCAGTTTCGGAGAGATATTCATGGGTTGGAAGTATTTATGATGGCCATTTGCAAAAATGTGCACTCATAAGTTATCTCCGTTTTGAAGTATGATCAAATTTGTGTTGGGTTGCACACCCATCAATGTGGGGTGTGACAAAGATCTTCGAACCATGTTCGTGCACAGGGAATTGAGGATTTCCTTGAATTGAGGATTTCAACACCATGTTTTCATGTGGAGACAAAAGTTATGAGGATGAGTTTCTTCCTATGACAAAGGCTCAACCTTATCCTACAACATTTGAATTAAATTTGAGGCAGCAAAACTAGTATTGTATGCTCCCAGATAGTTGCAAGGGAGGAATTTCAGTTTTGGAAAGATATTCATGGGCTCAAAGTCTTTATGAAGGCCATTTGCACTCAGAAGTTATCTCAGTTTTTAAGTATGATGTAATTTGTGTTGGGGTTCACACCCATCAATATGGGGTATGACAAGGATCTGTGGACCCTGTTTGTGCACAGGGAATTGAGGATTCCAGCACTATGTGCACCCAGAAGTTATCTCAGTTTTGAAGTATGATGGAAATTGTGTTGGGTTGCACATCCATTAATGTGGGGTGTGACAAAGATCTATGGACCCTTTTCATGCACAGGGAATTGAGGATGTCCTTGAATTGAGGATTCCAACAAAAATGTGCACTCATATCTTATCTCGGTTTTGAAGTATGTTGGAATTTGTATTGGGTTGCAAACCCATCAATGTGGGTTGTAACAAAGATCTCTGGACCCTGTTCGTGCATAGGGAATTGAGGATGTCCTTGAATTGAGGATTCCAGCACTATGTTTTCATGCAAAGACAAAATTTATGAGGATGGGTTTCTTCCTATGACAGAGGCTCAACCTTATCCTACAACACTTGAATTAAATTTGAGGCAGCTGAACAAGTAATGTATTCTCGTAGATAGTTGCAAGGGAAGCATTTCAGTTTTGGAGAGATATTCATGGGTTGGAAGTCTTTATAATGGCCATTTGAAAAAATGTGCACTCAGAAGTTATCTCAATTTTGAAGTATGATGGAATTTTTGTTGGGTTGCACACCCATTAATGTGGGGTGTGACAAAGATCTTTGAACCCTTTTCGTTCACAGGGAATTGAGGATGTCCTTGAATTGAGAATTCCAACACTATATTTTCATGCAGAGACAAAAGTTATGAGGATGAGTTTCTTCCTATGACAAAGGCTTGACCTTATCCTACAACACTTGAATTAAATTTGAGGCAGTAGAACCAGTACTGTATGTTCCCAAATAGTTGCAAGGGAAACATTTTAGTTTTGGAGAGATATTCATGGGTTGGATGTCTTTATGATATCCATTTGCAAAATGTGCAGTCATAAGTTATCTCAGTTTTGAAGTATGATGGAATTTGTGTTGGGTTGCACACCCATCAATGTGGGGTGTGACAAAGATCTTTGGACCCTGTTCGTGCACCGGGAATTGAGGATGTCCTTGAATAAAGACATCGGTGTAGAATATGAACAATGGACCTGCAACATACCGACTGTGAATATGAAGGCATGGAGGAGAATGTCACTATGCAGCAATAGATCTAGATTATGTATATAATAAATGCACCGAGGGCAATGCATAAATAAGAGGGGGAGGATGTAACATCCCCTATTCAACCCCTATGTTGTATTCACCATGTACATGTGAGATTATTAGGTTGGTGAGCCGAGACATAATTAATTAGGATGGTGAGTCAGGAGTTGCTTCTATGGAAATATGTCCATGTGTATGTGTATTTAAGTGTTAGGGCCAATGTGTGTATGTGCTCTTTATTCTATGAGACTAGACAGCTTGATATGGTGAATAAGTTTAATTTATGCATATTAATAAATACTTAATGGTTATAAGCAGCCCTAGACAAAAGAGTATGTGGGGCTGATGACTCCATGCCTAGTAAAGGTGTCTTGATGAAAAAGTAATGTTATAATATTATTACGCCGAAGGTGTTCCTTAATGAGCTTTGCTGGGATGAACAGTGCTCCCAGCCAATCTCATAGCTCCACCTATCGCCCTTCTACCCTATCAAAAATTGACACTTGGCAACCCTCCATCCCACCCTACTGCTCTCAATTCTGTCCGTGCTGCTTTCCAATCGACGCCGGGAGTTTATAATATTAAATAAATGAAAGATATGTTTATTAAAGGGGGGAGTCGCTTACCTAGTCAGGAAGGCAAGTGGATTATTTTGTGATTCATGGTTATGGAAACCAGTTGGTGAACCCTATACTTGGGTTCTAGAATCACTGGGGATTATTGTTGGTGAGTCCCGTGCTCGGACTCTGGAATCGAAAACAATTCTAGAAATCGGTTGGTGAACCCTAGAAGGTGAGCATTGCAGAGGGATTGGCCATCTCGGAGAAGGGTGAGCCACTTCGGTTTGGGACTAACCGACGAACTAAATTGGTTATGGCCTAAAGGGTGTTTGGAGCCCTGGAGCATCATAGTTGTTGGGTTGGCACCTTGGTTGTTATCTACAGCCTCAATGTAATAAATGACCACGGCTGAAATCTCTACTTGCTACAACATCATTAGAAAAACTAAGCTCTAGGAATTTTCCTAAGGATAAACCCCATGCAGCATCAGACAGGAAAGGTGGTGTTTATTGGGTTGCTTTTGGAACTCCATATTTCTATGCACCATTTAAGCATCTATGCTACATCCATATTTTTCCTTCAAGTTAACCAGGTAATGTCAACAATAAAGGTAACTATCTTACCAATATAATGAAGTTTCCCCGACGATGTGTGTAGCAAAGAACATGTGCTTTTGAGGAATCATTACAGAAATGACAACGATATTTTTTCATGTTTTTGGTATTTTTTACATCAAAATTTGGCAATTACTACGGTGTAAATGCAAATTCTACAAGATAGCAAGAGAAAACTACGTAAGAAGAAATATACATGAAGAAAAAAACTTCAAAGAAGAAAAAAACATGAAGAAAAAACCTACTTGGTCAAACAAATCATCCTGGAGGTACCTTCCTATTGGCTTGTCAAAATTGCCATAATACTTGATGCGAAAGAGTTTTGAATGCCCACAGACTCTCCCCTTAAACACATAGTGACTCGATAACAAAACCAATATTCCTGATGATCAGAAGGAGAAGGCAGAAAGTCTTCTTTAGAGAAAACATGTTCTTGGTTTATGTACCCTAAAAGTTTCTCATCCAGAAAAACCTTGGACTTCATTTCCTTTTCTGATACTCCTTGATTCTCCCATGCCACCTTCCCGGATAGCTCCTCTGTTGTTATTTGATAATTAAGATTAAACTTGGATGAAACAGAAAGAGTGAAACATTTTTCAAATTTGAATCTTTTGAATCCAGGTCAGACGTGACTACCCCATATGAACCTGGATCCACAGGAGACATAATGGCATTTGAATATGCCTTTATTGAAGCTAGAAATATAGATAAATCACGTGAAGGAGTAGTTGGAAGTGAAGGTCTCTATTCAGATGGATATGTATACCACTGTACCCCTATAACCTGTGCACATGTATCTCCTATGGAAGATTTCTTAAAAACAATTTCCATTTGAACAAGACTGGTTCCATCAAAACTAGTTTTACTAGTAACATGTGACATAGGTGGCCCCATCCTGCCACTAGTAAGAGGCAATTTGGACTATCATTTATTGTTCTTACAAAGTTATGCAATTCATTGAAATAGATTAAAATACATGTTAAAATGAATTTTTTTCCTCCAAAGGAGCATAGATTATCATAATAGTAGAATATGTGCTGGGAGGGTGGGCTTTTCTAAAGTTTGGTCTAGACCATAAATGACCCATTTGTTGAGTCTCAAAAGTGTTTTCCATATTCATACATATTTCCATTATGTCATAACCATTTAGCTCTTATTTCATAAGCCATCTGACCAAAAACCCTACATCAAGTAACCATTTTCATAAATATATGGTTTAGGATCCTTGTTTTCCAAAGTTATTTATTTTATGTATTTAAAGTGAATTTATGATTAGAAACTAGAAAATTAACATAGTTTCATATATCTATATATGTGTTGTGAGTTTTGTGACATGTGTAGGTCAAAAGGAAATTGGTTGTCACACAAGAACCAACCATTCAAAAAATGTTGCAATCAAATGTATTATACTTTGCCAAAAAGAAAATATCAAGAAGCAAAGTTTGGAACGAATCTATATGAGTCAAAGATCAACTCATGGACAAATGAATCATTGCAATAGTTGCATGAGGACATACAACAACTTCAGTTGAGGGGTAGGTTGAGTCTCAAAAGTGTTTTCCATATTCATACATATTTCCATTATGTCATATCCATTTAGCTCTTATCTCATAGCCATCTCACCTAAAACCCTACATCAAGTAACCATTTTCATAAGTATATGGGTTAGGATCATTGTTTTCCAAAGTTATTTATTTTATGTATTTAAAGTGAATTTATGATTAGAAACTAGAAAATTAACATAGTTTCATATATCTATATATGTGTTGTGAGTTTTGTGACATGTGTAGGTCAAAAGGAGACTTCTAGAAGACCATTATGTGGCACTCTAAGGCCAAATTCGAATTTGGTTCGAGAAGATTATGGGATCAAGAAGATATGTGTCTCACTTCCTTGTTGCATTGAAACTCTAAGAGGATATGTGTCTCACTTCCTTGTTGTATTGAAACTCTAAGAGGATATGTGTCTCATTTTTTAGTTGTGTTGAAACTCTAGAAAGACATGTGTCTTATCATTTCCTATTTTGATTGTAACTCTAGAGATGGAGGGAGAGATTCATGGACTCTCATTAATGAGATGACTCCTCATATTTTGTATAAATAGGAGAAGCTTTCTCCTATCATGGTTAATGAAGAAGTAGGAGAAAATAGGAGTCTTTTGTAACAAAGTTCAAGATGGAATGGGATGTAGATTTGTGAGATTTTCAATAGAGAAATTCAGTTTTTTGATGCTATTTTGATTACAACTTTAAGGAGCTGAAAGACTTCACCAAATTGGTAGCAGAGGGCCCCTGTTATCCAAGGAGGCTTCTATATGCTTTCTAGATAAGTAGTTTTTAATTCATGTCTTGCATTATTTGTTTAACTGAAAGATCCTCATCATCTTACAATCATTCTTTTTCTTAAAACGCTCTTCCAACATATCATTATTAGATGAAAATGATTTGGTTGTATCATGTTGAGTTAATTAGCATTTTCTGTTTTGCAATTAGATTAAAAGATCCTCATTATCTTACAATCATTCTTTTTCTTAAAACGCTCTTCCAACATATCATAATTAGATGAAAGAGATTTGGTTGTATTATGTTGAGTTAATTAGCATTTTCTGTTTTGAAATTAGATTAAAAGATCCTCATTATCTTACAATTATTCTTTTTCTTAAAACGCTCTTCCAACATATCATTATTAGATGAAAAAGATTTGGTTGTATTATGTTGAGTTAATTAGCATTTTCTGTTTTGCAATTAGATTAAAAGATCCTCATTATCTTATAATCATTCTTTTTCTTAAAACGCTCTTCCAAAATATCATTATTAGATGAAAAAGATTTGGTTGTATTATATTGAGTTAATTAGCATTTTTAGTTGCAATTCCTTTCGTTAATCGTCACAGTTAGACTTATTTTAATAAACTCTTCCAAAATATCATTATGATGGATAAGGCATAACTGTGGTATTGTAGGTTTTAGTTGCTTGTTTACACTAAGTGGCATAGCTATTCTTACTCTTACAAAGCTCTTCCAAAATATCATAACAATGAGTAAGAAATAGTTGTGGTGTCTTAGATTTTAATTGTATTTGCTTTCAGTTTTACGTTTATGTTCAATTGCATTGAATAATACAGCCATGATTGTTTTACAAACTCTTCCAAAATATCATTCATCACGAACAAGATGGGCTATAGAATTCCATAGACTAGTTGCATGTTAATTTAGTGAGAATACTCCGGAGGTAGATTACATTTCTGTTCCCAAAAACAATGAGAAAAACACATATAACAAAGTAAGGAAGAGGTCACTTAAACACATATAGTGCACCACACTTCATCAGTTTACTAGCCCTGGTTGATAATTTATGTTAGCAATTTAGGACGCTAAATTGACTACACATTTTGACGCCGTTGCCGAGGAAGTGTAATTAGGAGACCTTATTTCTTACATCTAAATTTTTTTTTTAAAAAAAATTAATAATTCTTGAGTATGCTCTCCTCCTGCACTTCGTGTGATCTCGAGGATCAGAAAAAAGATTGTTATGTAAAAAAAAAAAAATTAATAATTCTTGAGTATGCTCTCCTCCTGCACTTTGTGTGATCTGGAGGATCAGAAAAAGAATTGTTATGTTTAAAAAAAAAGAAAGAAAAAAAAAGAGACAAAATAAACTTCATCATTTCAATTGATTCAATAAAAAAAATAAAAAATAAAAAAATTCCAATACATTGCTTTGTTTAATGAAATATATATGTGTATTTTTAAATTTTTGAAAATATAACATACATAATTTTATTAAACAAATCAATTATAAAAAACAAATTGATTAAAAAAAAAATAAAAAAAAATGTTTTATTATTAAGATATATATGTATATTTTTAAAATTTTTGAATATATATATATATATATATATATATATATATATATATATATAATTTTAATAACAAATCATTTAAAAAAAATAAAAAAAAAAGATGAAAAAAAAAATAAAATTCAATAAATTGTTTTGTTTAGTAAAATACATATGTATATTTTTAATTTTTGAAAATATAACATGTGTAAATTTATTAACAAAAACAAATAAAAATTAAAAATTAAAAAAAATCAATAAATCATTTTGTTTAGTAAAATATATATGTGTATTTTTAATTTTTAAAAATATAACATGTAGTTTTATTAACAAAACAAATAAAAAAAAAATAAAAAAAATCAACAAATGCCATAACATGGCCCATGACAAATTGAAAACAGCGAACGATAATGGCCATGGCATTTGGGTAAAACGAAACCAAAAAAACATATCCAACCTTTGCAATTGTTAAACAAAATCTGCGATCGAAGGTTCCACAATGCTGTCCAGCACTCTGCAAATCTGATGAAAACCAGATGTGTCCCTTCAGAAAGATCCCCGTTCCAAAACTGCAGCTCAAAGGTATCATGCACATTTATATAGGAATGGCACAATTTGTGACCTTACAAACGAGCCAAGAGAGATAGAGGTGAGATTTATGTGTGCAGACTCTGATCAACCATCAATTAATTCCATTAAAGAAGTGTCCACATGAAAATATGCATTGATAGTTGAATGTCCAAAGCTTTGCAGCCACCCGTTGTTTCAAGAAGAGCGGCCTTCTTGGTATACTATTAACTGTAATACGCTGTCAAATAGCGAGACAGAGCATCTTTCCGTCCATTCCTGTAGATGAAAAGGGAGATTGTGCTTCTGAACAGTCCAGGGATGAAAACAATGATACACACGAAACGCAATTTTGAACCACGTTATGAGAAAAACGATTTTTGCCAGAGCATCTCCAGAAACGCAACTGTTATTGACACATAATTTTGAAACACATTTTCTGATCAAACCGAAATGATTTTAAAAAAAATAAAACATGGGTTTTTTCGCCAACGTGGTCAGTTAGATAACCCAGAAATCGTTTTACGAAATTCGTGGCGGTCTGAGAGAATTTCTCGATTCTTTGAAGCCCATTTTTGCTTGCCGCGTGAGGAAAAACGGTTTTTGCACAGTGGGTTTGGGCATCTTGACTCTCATTGTCATCAATGGTGAGAGTTCTCGTGTTGACTAGTGACATCCATTAATGGCCACTAAGTCAACAATTTCCTACTATGTTCGACATCAGAACATCTTTTCACATAGTAAGAATTGTGCCAATGAGTTTTGAAGACATGAAGATTATTATTTTCAGCATTTTGGAGCAGATTCAACAAGTTTTAGTAGAAGCAATAAAAATTCATCTTATCTCTTTATCCATGACTCCTCTTGTTCAGCCACTTGAAGAAGAATATGATCAGAATTTTGCAGCCACCACACATACACAACTCATCCACATTTAAGGTCAGTGAAGGTATGTTGTTTTCTAATTTTTAGTCATGTAATTCATTAGAATGTTAAAATTGTAACTTTGGAAAAATTCCTCACTCCCTTTTCCACATTGTCATATCTTTATTTGGGGGGAAGGGACATCATTTCATATCCATATGTCATACACTATCACACATTTTCATTTCATTTCCACCCACATATACTTCCCAACCAACTATTGTTGCAACATGATCCAAAAGATTATATGCCTTGCAAATGATCAATTCATTGATGAAGTAATTGATTCTAAATGTTTTCATGAACTTTGATGCAACAAAGAAAATAAAGCATTGTTACACAAGAACCATTGCTCAAAAAAAAAAAAAAAAAAAAAAAATGGTTGTCACACAAGAACCAACCATTCAAAAAAATGTTGCAATCAAATGTATTATACTTTGCCAAAAAGAAAATATCAAGAAGCAAAGTTTGGAACGAATCTATATGAGTCAAAGATCAACTCATGGACAAATGAATCATTGTAATAGTTGCATGAGGACATGCAACAACTTCAGTTGGGGGGTATGTTGAGTCTCAAAAGTGTTTTCCATATTCATACATATTTCCATTATGTCATAACCATTTAGCTCTTATTTCATAAGCCATCTGACCAAAAACCCTACATCAAGTAACCATTTTCATAAATATATGGGTTAGGATCCTTGTCTTCCAAAGTTATTTATTTTATGTATTTAAAGTGAATTTATGATTAGAAACTAGGAAATTAACATAGTTTCATATATCTATATATGTGTTATGAGTTTTGTGACATGTGTAGGTCAAAAGGAGACTTCTAGAAGACCCTTATGTGGCACTCTAAGGCCAAATTCGAATTTGGTTGGAGAAGATTATGGGATCAATAGGATATGTGTCTCACTTCCTTGTTGCATTGAATTCTTACTCTTACAAAGCTCTTCCAAAATATCATAACAATGAGTAAGAAATAGTTGTGGTGTCTTAGATTTTAATTGTATTTGCTTTCAGTTTTATGTTTATGTTCAATTGCATTGAATAATACAACCATGATTGTTTTACAAACTCTTCCAAAATATCATTCATCATGAACAAGATGGGCTGTAGAATTCCATAGACTAGTTGCATGTTAATTTAGTGAGAATACTCCGGAGGTAGATTACATTTCTGTTCCCAAAAACAATGAGAAAAACACATATAACGAAGTAAGGAAGAGGTCACTTAAGCACATATAGTGCACCACACTTCATCAGTTTACAGCCCTGGTTGATAATTTATGTTAGCAATTTAGGACGCTAAATTGACTACACACCATTTCCTCTCGTTGATTTCCCATTTTATGTTGTGGTGCATTTACAATTATTTATTAGCACATGCCTTTAGTAAAACCTCCTTGCCCTCCTTATAGCATAGCATCTCCTCCATTTCATGTCACCAAACTCCAGTGGCTTCATATATATATGAATAATTGTGTGAATAAATTAAACCTGTACAGATCCCTCTACAACATCATTCCCTTGGGGCGAGGCCCCGTAATCAGGGCCAACATTTTACCATCCATGAAATGTGGGGAAGTAATCTATGGTTTACATACGGAATGGTAATCGTTGGCCCTGATTACGGGCCTTCCCCCCAAGGGAATCAAAGAGAGTCTAACTCGTGATACACAACAATTAGCAACAATATCAAAGAACTTCACGTTTGGATCCAGACCACTTGCGCTAACCCTTGGGGCTATATTAAGGATGGATCTATCAAGCTTTGAGTGGGATTAAATATGTGGAAATGCAAAAGCTTCTTCAAAATTTTTCACTCTAAAAAGTGTTTGCACTTTGAAAGAGTTAATCCCCTCTTTGCGCTTGATGGATCCACATTTAAGATGGATCCATATTGTTTAATTTGTGTATATGTTTTGTATATACCATGTAACCCATGTTATAATGCTTGATATATAGAAAATATATGTAAGGAAAGGTAAAACTAGATGTATGCTCGAAACAGAACAAGGTTCCTGCAATGTTGAAAAACATATGCATTCTGATGCAAAATACAACCTATTTTATGGAAAAATTCAGAGGATTCATGCCCACAAAACAATGTACAAATATCAATAAATATGTAGAGATGATTTGATTGAAAAATTATAATTCCAAAGTATTCTCAAGTTGCTGTCTGATGGAACTAGAAGAAGCCAAGCAAATCAAATTCCTGGCAAAAAGGTGAATCTAATTTGATTTATTTTCCTCGGCAATCTAATTTTATTTATATTTATGCAAATCTATTTTATAATTTAGATTACGTGGTTAAAAATTTGACCATGACACGGTTGATCCTTCAAAACACAAGCATTTAAATTAAACACGTAATGCTGGGGGAAGTATCTTAAAATTATAGTCTTTAGATAGCTCACCCTTACATTAAAATACAAGTACAATATTTTTGAAATGTGGTGCGCTTCGATAAATTTTTCAGATTTTTTCCTTGTTTACAAGCCCTGATAATCCAATGATTATTTTGTATTTAGTCAGTAAAATAAATTATTCCTTGAACCTATAAGGTTCAATCCATTTCAGAGGTAACAAAGTGTATCAATGCCCTGGAATTATGCCTTAAACCTCTAAATTTCAATCCCTTTTAGATGTAGTGATGTGTATCAGTGCTCTACAATTCATAGCCTTGTTCACTTTAATAACCATAAGCTCTGGACTACTATCTAAGTGTCACCAAGTGTTTGCCACAGATTTATAAGAAAATCATTAGAGGAAGAAGAGATACAAGAAGAATGGGCTTTGGTGCATTATTAAAAGAACATAAATTCAGATCAAGAAATTTTTTTATATCCCTCTTCCAGTCCTAGATATAGAACTTCAAAAGTGATAGTGTAAAACACCAATAATTTTACTAAATTTCAACAAAAAACCAAAAAATTAGGCCAATGAGAATAAAAAGTACAATCAAAGGTATATAAAATGTGGGAGTGCAAAAGCAACTCCCAGATTGATACTGAGAGTAAAAAACAAAAGAAGGGAAAACATAGCTAAATATCTAGTAAGGAACTTTAAACTAGATGTTCAAAAAAAAAGATGTAAAAGAGTATGGTTATGTGATAAAATAGGAGAACCCCCAGGGGAAAATGCGAATGAGAGGACCAGAGACTAAGGATCTCAGTGTTGTGCCGTAGAGGGAAAGAAAATTTCAGATACTACAGATATAGCTACCCAACTTTCGTTGGCCCAGGTAGGAGAGTCTAAACCATTTCATTTCTCAAATATTGCAGAGCAACCTCACTCTCTCCTATATTCCTCTAAGGATATATCAACATTTAGTGGTGACTATTCAAAGGATGCTATGGATTTCTAGGATGACTATTTTCATAGCATAAGGTTGTTACGAATAGTTCATCTTGATGTATTATTTAAATGTTTTATTGTCCCTATGACCAAATATGCCTCTGGATGGTTTGAAATCTTTCCTAATACTTGTATTAGTAAATTTTAAGGTTTGTGTAATGTGTTTCTAAATATATGGACAACTAAAATGGATGTTCAATTTCTATTAAATGCTTTGACTGATGTTAAATAGAATGATGATGAAACTGTTGAAGAGTTCAATGACATGTTTGACAAAGTTGTAGAGAGAATATCACTGAAAAATAATCCAACAACTCAGGCCACATTGACATATTATTTGAATGTTTATCAAGGAACGTTCAATTCCTTCCTAAACCAGACCAAGCCAAATATTTGGGCTGAGGCCAAAGCAAATGCCAAATATATTGATGATAATTGGACATTGTCTGGAAATCCGAGCATCACCTGCAACAGAACCCAAACCAAAGGCAAGAGCATCCTATTCAATAGAATCAACAGATCTAATGACGATCTTGACCAAGGAATTTAAAAAATTGTAGTTTAGCATCAGTCAAAACCAAGCAGTGTTACAAGACCGCATTGTGAAGTTAGAGAGAGGATGGCAAATGCAACCAAATGGTTTCCAAAGAGGAATGCTCAGAGCTCCATTCAATAAATATAAGCCCTCATTGGTGTAGGCCCTTTCAAGCTTTCCATGCAATAGTAACTTGTGTTATAGAAGAAGGCTTCAACAAGGAAAGCTCATATATAACTAGTTGCATAAACACATGAAATATGATGCTTGGGGGTGGTACTAGTATAATGGGACAAGTTATTGCTCCACTGGTTGACTAAGTAACAAAATTATATTGAGAGTTGCCATCACCAAAGGACATACAGAGCATGCCTGAAGCCAAATTCAAGGGTGTGATTTATAATTTTATAGCAGGAGGAAAAAGGGCACATCCAATTAAGGTCAAGAAGAACCATCTCCTCCTCCTGAGAAAAGTCAAAGTGAAGTTCCTAAGAGAATTTAGAGTACTATAGAAACATCAACTTTGAAAAGTTCAGTTTATGATATTTCATGCTAGACAACAATTGTGAACGTTCTAATGCCTTTGGTTGAACTTGTGAAGTTTCCAACATGCAAGAAGAAAATTGGAAAGACATTATGATTTGAAGTTACAAAATATCAAAGATCGAAATTATATGGGAAAGAGGATCTTCATATTATCCTTGCGTAAACCTATTGAAGATCAAATATGAACCCTTTGCATGAGCCCTTCTTCATTTCATTGATGGTAATAGTTTGGATTTTGCACAGCTGTATGCTAGACTCTGAAGACGCCATGAATGTAATGGAACTTGAAGCTCCAAAGAAAATGGATTTGAAGACTTCAAGACCCTATCGAAATGTATGTGCCTTTTATTCCCGTGAGATTCCTTCAGTGGGTTTGATCAAGAACCTCCAAGTCCATCCAACAGCTTACCCTAATGTCTTCATCATTATAGACATAGTAGTGTTTGACATTCGTGCGACAAGGGAATGCTGTTGTCACACAAATGGGCATCAAATATGGACACATACAAATGAATTTCTCATATACTACCATCCTAACTCCTTTTGTTGAGACAACTATATTGTACAAAGAGCCTTTCAGTGAAAACCATGTTGAAGCCCAAGGAAACTTGAGAACTATTTCACTTGTTTGGAGGAAAGCATGGGATCATACATTGTACTTGCAGTAGAGCTGGCACCAAGGACAAACTCTCGAATATTGTGGAAGATGAACTTTGATTTTGAAAGTTCCAAACAAGGTAATGGTGCAAGTATAATCCTAACCTCTCTTGATAAGGAATTGATTTATTTAGCTATAAATTGGAATTCAAAGCTACTAACAGACATTTCCAAGTATGAGGAACTTTTGCTTGGTATAACTACATCTAGACATCAACTAATTAAAATTTTAGAAGTAATAGGTGTTTTTCACCTCATTGTATGCCAAGTGAAAGGGTTGCATGCTTGGAAAAATGAAAGGTTGAAAAGATATGGACAAGAAGTACCAATTTCCATAGAGAAATTTGATATCTTGGGATTAGAAGTCATGCCCAAGGCCATGAATGAAAAAACCAATGCTTTAGTGGTTTCAACCAACCTTGCCCAAAGCTAGACCAAGGTGGCCGAATTGAGACGATTTACACACCTTCAATTCCAGACAACATCAAGCATTGATAAGTTTTTGAAGGTGATGCATAAATAGTTGGGTTCCTCGACAACAAAAAATAATTTTAAATGTATGAGATTGACATGAGGGAAGATGATTCAATAGAACAATGAACAACCAACAAAATCCCTTCAGGTATGATTCCTTTGGAAGCAAGCTTCAACAGAGACAACATTTTTACAGGTAGAATTGAGACAATAAAACCAAATGAATATGAAGATACCAATGTAAGGATAGAGACAAATCCAATCTTGAGCAAGCTTCAACAGAGACAATGCGTTTACAGGTAGAATTGAGACAATACAACCAAATGAGAATGAATATACCAATGTAGGGATAGAGACAAATCCAATCTTGATAAATATTGGAAAAGTAATCACTTCGAAAGAGAATGAGAAGATTGGGTCTTTGATCAAAATATACAAGGACATGTTTGCTTAGTCATATGATGACCTTAAGGCTTACAAGGGTGATATAATTCAACACACCATTCCTTTGCTAGAAGGTGCCAAGCCATTTTTCCAAAAACTAAGGCAAATAAACCCCAAATTGGCACCTCTAGTAAAGCAAGATTTGGAAAAGTTGCTACATGCAGGTATCATTTCTCCAACTAGACATACATCATGGTTGTTTAACCTTGCGGTGGTTAGAAAGAAGACATGGAAAAGAAGGTTATATGTGGATTTCCAAACCTTAACAAAGCTTCCATCAAAGACAATTTCCCTTGCCTAACATGGAGATGTTATTGCAGAGAATTACAGGTTCCAAGCTGATGTCATTCTTGGATGGGTTCTATGGATATAATCTAGTATTGGAAAAAGAAGAAGATAAAGCGAAAAATGCATTTACTACTCATTGGGGCACTTTTGAGTATATCAAGATGCCTTTCAGAGTGTATAATATGGGAACTTCCTTTGAAAGAGCCATGGATTATTCTTATAGGGACATAGTTAAGAAGATCATAGAAATCTACCAAGATGATCTTAGAGTCTTCTCAAAGAATAGGAAGGATAATCTTAGCTACTTGAGACAACTTTTTGATAAATGCAAAAAATATGGTATATCTCTCAATCTTAAGAAGACCATCTTGGGGGGTTATAGAAGGAAAGTTACTTGGACACATATTACCCAAGGAAGAAATAAGAGTTGACCCTAAAAGGATCCATGTTGTCCATCAAATTCTTAAACCAAGAAATTAGAAAGAGTTGCAATTTTTCTTTGGCAAAGTAAACTTCATCTGAAGATTCATTCCGAATGTAGAAAAGATCACAAAACCCCTTAACGAGTTGATAAAGAAATATGCAGTTTTTATATGGGATGATTAAAGCCATACAACATTCCATAATGTCAAAGTTGTTATAGTCAATTCTCCAGTTTTGGTGAGCCCTAACTTTGAAAAATATTTTCTTGTTTTTTCTTTTGCTTCTAATTATACTATTGCAGGAGTTTTTCTTCAAAAGAATGAATAGTGAAATGAATTTCCATTTTCTTTTGTGAGTAAAATGCTAAGGGATGAAAAACTGAACAATGCCATCATGGAGAAGCAGGCCTATGCTTTGGTAAAATCACTAAAGCATTTTAGAACCTACATTGGGTTTTTAAAGATTATAGAATTTGTTCCTCATCCAAAAGTGAAGGATATCTTGTCGCAACATGTTTTCTTGGGATAAAGGGGTAAGTGGGTTGCTAATATTTGAGAATACAATTTAGAGATAAGATCCACAAAAAATAGTAAGGTTCAGAGATTAACAAATATTTTGACTAAGGAAAATGAAGAAGCTCTTGGAATCAACTTGGTTAATGCAGTTACATTAACTGGCATACATAGATCATCTACTACCTTAGGCAAGTGACTAGACCCAGACACCTTCCCGAGCACAAGAAAAGGGCCTTGAGGTTAAAATATTAAAGATACTTCTTCATAGAGAAAGGTTTGGGATTGATAAATCACAATGGTTTTGTTTTGGATGTGTTAGCCTAAATGAAGCAACAAGCTTGACCAATGAAATCCATCTAGTTTTGAGAGAGAACATCACATAGAAAAGAAAATTGTACATAAGATTCTTAGGGGTGGCTACGATTGGCCAAATATATTGACAAATGTGCGCAAATTTGTTAGAGAATGCTAGCCATGCCATTTTTTCATAGGACAATAGAAGTTAGCAACAAGTCCTCTCCAACCAGTTGTAGTTGAAGCACCATTTCAACCAGTGTTCTATACTCTTGAAATGGATATGCCGATGATGATTTAAACATCACTTGGTATTCCTTAGAAAAAATTTTTGATTACATTTTCGGCCCTTAATTTCAAATTTTTATCTCTTAAATTTAAGGTTTGGTTGAGATATCATTTCAGAAACAGAGTGATGTTGATCCTATGAATATATTGATATGTATGCTATCCCTATCTGTTGAAGAACTGTGCCCTAGGGGTCCTATGACAATTCTCTGAGGTAATTGAAATAATAGAAATGAAAAGCCTCGAAAGAAGAAAGCAATGAAGCTACCAAGGACCACAGATCAACCTCTCTAAAGTGTTTAACGAGGGTGATTTTGTTAAGTCCATATATTAATAGTGCAGTCCCTTATTATGTTAGTGTAGCCCCACTTATCGTTATTGTTGTACCCCTGTAACCCCCATTTTTTTATTATTGTGCCCTTAAATTATTATTGTTAGGTCGGCTAGGATTACATTGTGGCCCACTAGGATTACATTATGGCCCCATGGACTCCTATATATAGAAAGGAGGTTTTGTGAATTGTATCATCGAAGAATTGTTCATTTATGTAATGTATTGGAGGTTTCCCCCTCGAAGTGGCTCATTTATAAGGCGTTGATATCTCTATTCTTCTATTTTTGGAGCTGGTTACACAACATTTGGTATCAGAGCTTTGGATTCTAGGGTTTCGCTGTTCCAAACAGGTCATTGTGGCATTTTCGCTATAAATTGTTTTCTACAAAGTTTCAGAAGATGAAATTTTTAGGGTGCGAAGCAGAAATCCTGAGGAAGCTTGTCTAAAAATTTTAGAGCTTGGTTTGCAATATTTACGGAGATATCATCTGTGTAAGTTAGGTCTTGTTTTAGGCTCCCAAACAGGTCATCGTGGAATTTTCGCTATAACTTTTTTTGTATGAAGTTTCAAAGTCTGAAATTCATATGGTGTGAATCTGAAATCCTGAGGAAATTAGTCAAAAAATTTCAGAGCTTGGTTCGCAATATTTTTGGATATATGATCTGTGGAAGGTAGTGCTTTTTCAGGCTCCTGAATTTCATCTCGAAGAGGTGATCGTGGGAAAAGTTCAATAACTACCTCTCTAGGAATTGGATTGGAGTGCTGTAAAAAGTGGCCGCAAGTACACGGACTGTAGTTTCTTGGCTATCAATTTCAGAGACAAAAGATGAAACAGTGACACGTGGCAAGTCGTACAAGTTTTCTCTACTGAACCAGTCCATAATTAGGTTATTGTGGGAGATTGGACACAACTTTGCCTTGGAGAATCCAAATCAGGTTAGACTTGTGGCATTCAAAAGATAATTCAGAGGGATATTTCGTTGCTTAATTTCAGATATTGAAGAGTCGCAATCACAGAGATAATCCAATTCCAATATCGAGCTTCTCAAAAGCAAGTAAAAGGTGTGTATTGTTTTTCCCGAGTTGCATAAATCTTGTTTGAAAAATCAGTTTGAAGTGATTCCAAGGGCCTATTGAGCATATATTTCAGTATTTCATTCTGAAATGCCTCCTAAAAAGAATTCAACACCCATTAAGCCCTCAGAAATCTATACTATGATGCATGAAGTGGAAGAATTGCAGTATGAGATATCAAAATTACGGTACCAAGTGCAACAAATTTCAATCTTACGAACAGCAACCGAAGCTGACATAGATGGTTTAAAAGAAGAAATGGAGGCTAAGTTGGATGGTTTGAAGGATAAAATAATAGCTAATATGGATGATAAATTAGTGGAAGATTACATCGAGCATCAACAACAAGTTCTCCAACTCTCAAAGGATAACCTAACTTTGGTGCAGAATCTAATGAAACAACAGGAATATCAACATCACATCGAAAGAAGTTCTGAAGTGGTCACAAAAACAAGAACTCTACAAGAATGATCAATTTCAGAGTATCTCAGCAAGTGGAAGAACTTTCCTGTAAAATATTCCACATGGGAGGATGAGAATTTTATACAAAAGCATCAAGAAATAATCAAGCGTTGAGGACAACACTTGTTTGAAGGAGAGGGGCATGTTAAGTCCCTATATTAATAGTGTAGTCCCTTATTATGTTAGTGTAGCCCCACTTATCGTTATTGTTGTACCCCTGTAACCCCCATTTTTTTATTATTGTGCCCTTAAATTATTATTGTTAGGTCGGCTAGGATTACATTGTGGCCCACTAGGATTACATTATGGCCCCATGGACTCCTATATATAGAAAGGAGGTTTTGTGAATTATATCATCGAAGAATTGTTCATTTATGTAATGTATTGGAGGTTTCCTCCTCGAAGTGGCTCATTTCTAAGGCGTTGATATCTCTATTCTTCTATTTTTGGAGCTGGTTACACAACAGATTTCTTGAGACTTTACAAAACTACTTACAGAATAACTTAAGGCCCTGATCAGTGAGTATTTTTTTGAGAAAATAAAAGTCCTATCTCGAGAAAGATTCTAAAGCAAGAAGGACATAACAGGAATAGCAGAATTGTAACCTTTTGAAATTTTTTGATCTATCATTAAAATAAAATGCAGCTCCTATTGAATTTGGCGTCTTGGACAAGGGCTATAGCACTCTTGAAGTGCTCATCCATGAAGAACTGTTAGAAGAAGAAGCCACTGATAATACATTTATGTGGTAGAAAAGTCAAGAAAATATGACTTGGTCTCATATATATATATTCTATCCCTATCTTCTAAAGAAACCAACTTATCAAGGGTGGCTGAATAGGCCGATATTATTGTTGCTCCTTGAAGAAAAGGTCCTGAATGTGTTAATTGGTAATAAGGCCGAGAGCATGCGTTGAAATATTCTCAGAGGATTCATTCTTGTATGAAATCATACAATGAGAAAAATCCTATTACAACTTATTTCACATGTATTTGAGTTGTTATAAACCTATAATTTTTGATACAGTGCAGACCTGAGATATAGAGACCGAGATCCTGTGTACAATTCCATATCTTATGCAGTGAGAAGGATCATCTGACCAAGAGGGAGCTGGTGCCTTGGTTTGATCAAGCCTCAAAAAAGAAAGGATTTCTCTATCTCATTGAATATTTCCTTGAAGAGGGTATTAGAAATTTTCCAGACCCTCCTCTATTATCAGGTACAATTCTTTGTTAAGATCTCTAATAATGAGTGTTGTGACACCTATCCAAGTTGAGCTGAGACTCGTATCCAAATAATATCTCTAAGGGATCTAAGAAGACATGTTATGGCACCGTTCTAAGGCTTTCTAACTAGGATTGCAATAAATAGGTAACTTATATTATTCTTGGCTAAGGTAGGTTGTCAGATGATGAGATTTAAAAAGACTACATCAATTGGTTGATGATCTTGATCTAAGTAGTCCAAGAGATACTCTACATATTTCTAAATTTATAGGTGATTGAATTATCGTAATATGTGACATCCTAAGTTACAGTATGACACCTGAGGATATTTTGAGATGTACTAAGGATATTTTATAGAAATGCTACAGGAGATCGGAATCTATTCTGTTGAGATTGTTCATAGTTTTACTGAATCGAAAGAAATACAATATGTTGAAGTTATGGTTATAGGTTAAGGTATGATAACTAAAATAAGGGTATGTATGAATCAGTTCACCAAGGCCCTTCACTAGATGAGGTATATACTATAGTTGTAATCAGCATACCATGCCTCACTTAAAATATGTCTTGCTGAGAATATTCATACTAAAACTAGTTGACAGTGACAAGTCTAAGGATGTTTTACTATATAATATTAACAAGATGCAAATCTTATACTGAATCCTTATATTCAATATAGTACTCAGATTTTGGTACAACTATAGTATAGCCCAGATAATTAATTGAATCATTGTGTTAAAGACAACATAAAGAATACAGATCAGCCAGATTGTATGAAAAAATCATATTTACAAGTTACACCACTATCACATCACACAAATCACAATGTCACCTCTAGTATTGGACTAATGATGAATACCTTTGCTGGAAAAAGTACTTTTTCGAAGGTGAAATGTCTTACATTATTGTAGGTTGCTTTCTTTAAATGTTGATGACACTTTAATTTTTAATCCAAGATTGTAGTGATGCACAGGCTTGCTACTCGACCATGGTAAAAGACACAATACAAAGCCTTTTTTAAGGATTTTTCATACCCTAACTTCTTTAATAAAGACAAGCCCTAACCATAGGCTTAACAAAGATCTAAATACAAACTTTAACAAGGTTAAACATACCAAGAATGATAACTAAAATAAGGGTATGTATGAATCAGCTCATCGAGACCCTTCACGAGATGAGGTATATACTATAGTTGTAATCAACATACCATGCCTTATTGAAAATATGTCTTGCTGATAATATTCATATTAAAACTTGTCTGACGGTGACAAGTCCAAGGATGTTTTACCATATAATATTAATAGGATGCAGATCTTATACTGTATCCTTATATTCAATACGATACTCATATGTTGGTAAAACTGTAGTATATCCTGAATAATTAATTGAATCATTGTGTTAAAGATAACATAGAGAATAAAAATAAGCCAGATTGGAATAAAATAAAAAGCCTAGACTTTGGAGTAAGATTGGAAGATTCCTTGATTTACTACAAGGTTAGGTCTATGATATGATCCTCTCATGAATTTTTGGTTACTGATGATGAAGCTCTTTTAAAGCTACCTTCGGGATTTAAAGAAAATAAATAAGATACTAATGATTACATTTTGATTTAAGGCATGTCTATGACATTATATGAGAAACTTACCTCTATCATGGATGTCTTATCCCTCCCTGCAAGTATAGCAAAAGACATTTCTGTTTTTCAAAGTGAACTTCCAGAATCGTACCGTGCTCGATTGCATTTATAAATTATCTTCAAATTTAAATGGATCTCATACTGAGAAAATTTCCAGATAGATACTTTGGGGGAAAGTATAATCATATGAAATATTATAGAATCATCTCTGGGAAGACAAGATAAGGATTATGGTCTCCCTGAGTAAGAGGGAGTAAGAGAAGTTAAGTATTTTCTTTATCAATATTTGGAATCTTAAAATGTAGAAGTCCAAAGATTTCTCAATGATGCTAAGATATCTGCTGCTCGAATGTCGAGTTGTAAGTCAATATGTCTGTTGAAGCTTGTTAGTAAGCTATGTGCCTTCATATATACATATATATGCTGCTAGGTGGAGAAATGAGGCTCCTATTGACATACTAGTCATCAACACAATCATCAAGAACTAGTCTTGGTTTTTAGAAAGCAGTCTGGCACTATTCCCTACATGAAGGGATCGTTGATTGAAGATTGAGCTCTGGAAGCTCCTGGGGGCTTGGGGTACGTATTGAGCCATGAGTGACCATAGGGTGACTGATTCACCTTCCCCTGTGATACCCCATGGTGGTTGACATGTGTGTAGGGTGAAGGGTTCACCTTCCCCTACGATTGCGGACACATGTGTGTAGGGTGAGTGGTTCACCTTCCCCTATGAGTGATGAGATATGCATAGAATGAGTGATTCACCTTCTCCTATGGCATATGAGAAGGGTGAGGATTTCTAGCATAGAATTGTATGCCTCTGTGTGGTGCAAGAATTTTGGTTTATGAGTTTCCCATGTGAAGAAAGGCATTGCTTGTTTTGGATCTGTATATGATTTATAAACTTGTGCAACATGGTGTGTTTTCCACTCTCCCTGTTATATAAACATGTGGAAAATTTTAGTACTTTCATAAATCAACCCAAATCTTGAAGTTGTTTGAGTGGTCCTTTGTTTGTTTTAGGCCCCATTGTACACAACATTATGGTGAGAACAAGCCATTAAAGTAGATATTTTGAAAGGTGAACTGATGGCCATTTTTACAAGGTGGACGCTGGTGGAAAGTAGGAGACACTGTTGAAGATGAAAGTCGGGTTGTCACTTTGATATCTGCACTGTGGCGAATATGGATGCTTATAGCTCTCGATAAGATCGTATTATTTGTTGCATTTTCTTCTCTACAAAAGTAGTACTAGATACCAGATTTGGCCTTCCTTCCTGTTCAACAATTTCTCGTGTGGGCCACATCTTGATCCACTTGTGGTCAAGTTTAGCACAGAGAAGTTGAAAATTTTTGGGGTGCCTGCAATTGGGCTTCCATAATAATTCACAACAATGGCTCTCAAAAGATTCCATGCTTCATTCTTAGGATCAACTGCAGGTGATGATGCCGTCAGGACCTCCTACCAACATAGACATAGGTGTCAAAGAATTATTTCAAATCTTGTCGGAACCGTCACCCTTTCCCGGTTATGGATTTCGACGCGACAACAAAGAAGCTTTTCAGGAACTATTTAGGAGATTTGAAACCCTTGAATACTCTAAATAGGCACTAATTAGAGAGGTTGATGAACTCAGGAACAAAGTAGTTGTAATGGAAGGCGAGAATGGTTCACTGAAGCAGTTGTTGAGGGACAACAAGGAGCAAGCACTTTACCACCACCCCTCTAATGAAAAAATACACACTGAACTTCTCGATCTGAAAAACAAACAGGAGGATATCAAAGCTCATCAAGTGACCTTTAAACAATAAATAGAAACACACATCAAATCATGGGCACAGGTTTCTAGAGGGAGGGATAGGCCCCTCGCTCCCCCTCTAGCCGCAGTTGAGGAGGTGGTATAATCTAAAATCATGAAAGAACGCACTAGAAAAGTGCGAGAATTGAACCTCAAAGTGAGAGGGCTTCCTTTTCCTCTCACATCCTCAGATCCCATGATGGTTGGGACCCTGTTCCTCAATGAAAAAATAGATATTCAGGACGTGACCTTGATAGAGCTTGGCTTGGGTACGATTCCACTCTCTTTCTCCGGTTCAGGTCAGTGGTTGATTGCCTTCGGGCTCTTAGAGCTAAGAGAAAGCTATTCTCACTTCCTAGTAAGATCTTCCTTGATGAAGATCTCACTAAAAAACAGGTTGCTGAGCTCAAACACTCTAGGGAGTTGGTTATAGTAGCACGTCAGGTAGGGAAATGTGTAGTTATAAGGAACCTCAAACAAGTGATTCGGGACACTTTTCCACCTAGGTGGAAGCCCCATTCCAGGTCCTCCAAATGACTAGCTCGTTGGGGGAGGAAAAAAGGGGAATACATTTCCATTAGTTGTTGGAATGGGAATAGGTATTTTTGGGCATCACCAGGTCTATTATATGATTCTATTTGACTATCAGATATCTTATTCATCCTCGAGATGCATGAGAGCCATGTTCAACCTCTCCTAGACATTATAGGTTACCATAAGTTCTCAGCTTGTAGGCAAGAGACGAGGGGTTCTGGTGGTATCAGAGGTTATGGGGGAGTCACTTGCTTCATCAGAGATTCCTTTCAGAGCAAGATTTCTTTGTTGGTTCTGGATGAGTTTGCGAGGTTAATGTGGGTTCGGGTTCGAGGGGTCTCTCCTCTCCCCAGGGACATTTACATTTTTGTTTGTTACTTCCCTCTTGCTTCATCATCATATGCCATTCATAATGGACCTGACAAGGACCCCTTTGTTGATTTGTATGTCGACATAGCCCAATATTCAATAGTTGGGGAGGTTATTCTTCTAGGTGACTTCAACTCCCGCACTAGAGCCCTCCATATCCCTCTTCAAAATCGGTTTGAGGATGTGTACTGCATCCAGAAGATCGATCTAGAGTCAGTGGGATTTCACAAGATGTCTGATGATGCGTTGGGGCCCCTTACTATCTATGGTCAACATATTTTACACTTGGGTGAATCTCAGGAGCTGTGCATTTGTAATGGCCTCCTGCGTTTTAACATGTCGACCTCATGGTGGAGGAGAAAGCGTTGTTGATTATGTCCTCTCTAGCCAGAACCTCTTCCCCTTCATTCATCACTTTTTTGTTTCCCCCATCCCCTTAGCTGACCATGCTCTTCTTTCTTTCTCTCTTCATGCTGACAACCCCCCCATTCTCACCCCACATCCCCCTAAGTGCTCACCACGTACTACTTTTCATTTTGATGAGGGTGACCCATACATATTCTCTTCCCACCTTCGCCAGATGCTCCCCTCCATGGACCAATTCTCACTGTTTGACTCTGCATCGACCAAGTACAACTGTTTCTCATCCATAATTTTGGATGCTGCCCTTAAGTCCTACCCCCACTCTCGTTGTCCCACTTCCACCTCTCATAAACCAAAATCTTTCCCTATGAATCGATGGTATGATGAGGAATTCAAATCTCTCCACTTCCAGCTTCGACATGCATTCATCTATACTCACCCCTCCTACCCCAACATCAAAGCCTCATATCGTCGCCTCGTCCATTGCAAGAAATGTCTCATTGTCTAATAGAGAAGACATGACTTGTGTACCTCTCTTGCTCACTCCCCTAGAAACTTATGGCGTACTGTCCTCCCCTACCACTCTCCCCTCCCCTTCGACCTTAACCCCCTCTCCATGTTCTCCCATGTGTCCACCCTCTATGACATCCCAAGGCAACCCTAGATTCAGGTGACCTCTCCACACTCTCCAGGTTTCATATTCTATGATAGTGACATCAAAGATGCCATTTGGGTGATGAATAGCAGCAAAATAGTAGATGAGGGTGGTTTCCAGGCAGATTTCTTTAAACACGGTCTTCGTGCTCTGGTTCCCTACTTGGTTGATCTCTTCAACCATGTGGTCTGTACAAGTTTCCCATCGACATGGTCTCAGCACATCATTCGCCCGATACACAGATTGGGGCCCAGCTTAGATCCCAACATTTATAGGACTATTATGGTGGGCCACACATTCTCCAAACTATATGCTACATCCCTCCACCTCGAAATA
Organism: Pinus albicaulis; assembly: GCA_034641835.2. NCBI lineage: Eukaryota > Viridiplantae > Streptophyta > Pinopsida > Pinales > Pinaceae > Pinus > Pinus albicaulis. The sequence continues at coordinate 790,005,021 of CM076584.1, read as the reverse complement.
TCCAAGGAGCTTGAGCGGAAACAACTTAGAGCTAGAGTATAGGCTGGATTTCGAATTAAGCACCAGAATATTGACCACATCCTTACACTTAGAGTCATCATTGAGGAGGCATGACATTGTTCTTCGAAAGTCTATTGCTGTTTTGTAGACTTTCGAAAATTTGTTGACTCGGTCCATAGAGAAGCATTATTCCATAGACTCAGAGATATTGGCATCTCAGAGACCCTCTTGTCAGCCATCATGCGCTTATATGAGTCGGTTCTTGGTCATCTGTGCACAGTACATGGGCTATCAGATTTTATCCAGAGCACTATTGGGGTAAAACAAGGTTGTCCCTTGTCCCCCACACTATTTGGGATCTATATTGATGAGTTGGAGTCCTTCTTGCGTGAACACATCCAGAACGGTGATGGTTGCCTTCTACATCATGTCCTGATTTCTATCTTGTTATTTGCAAACGACGTGGTCCTTCTAGCCCCATCCCCAGATTGATTGCAGAGGCAGCTAGATGCCCTAGCCCTTTTCAGTGAACTTCGATAGTTGACGGTTAACCTAGGTAAAACCAAGGTTGTGATCTTCAATATGTCGAAGAAGTTCCTCTGTGACCTCAATTTCATTTTCAAAGGAGAGGATATTAAGATCACCAGCTCATACACCTATCTAGGGGTACTATTCACAAGACCTCGCTTTAGCTTGTGGCTTGCACTCCAGCCTCAAATCAACAAGGGCTATGGATCCTTGGCCCTTCTCGAGAGACAATGTTTTCGGAATCATTTTCAAGACATATCAGCCGAGATGTCACTGATGGACAGTCTTGTTCGACCCACAGTTCTATATGGTTCAGAGGTTTGGGGTCCTAGCTTACTAGAATATTATTGGTCTTTTGCAGAGAGAGTGCAAATCACCCTTCTTCGTTGCATCATTCGGTGCAAGAAAACAGTTCCTCGACCCATCATTCTTGTAGAGTTTGGAGCTCACCCTTTTCGCCTTGAGACAATGTTTGGTATCATCTCTCTTCTTCACCGTGTTCAGGGTTTTGCAGATATAGTGAAGGGGTGGGACCGATATATATATATTTGGCCTACCTTCATCAGAGTCCATTGTAGTAGCGAGTCCTTCGGCTCTATCCTGATGTTGGTATGCTAGAGTCTTAGATCTCCTTGCTTCATTTGGTATCAAGATAGAACAACTCCCTCCATTCAAGTATTATTTGTGTGCACTGGGCCACCTCCTACCAACCAAACAAGAGATGAATAAAATAATCCAAGAGGATATTTACAGGAAATATGTACAGGTTATTTGGATAAACCCTCAAGATGGGTTACATCCAAAGATGGCTTTCTATGCTCAACACTTCATGTTGTTGAGAGATGGACTCATTGTTCGACCCCATTACACGCTTCGCCATTGGATGCACGTACTTCAGATTCCCTTGGCTTAGATCAAAGTAAGTTCTCATAAACTGCGGATTGAGACTGACCATCAGATTTCCCGGTTAGACAAGATTTGCAAGTTGTGCCACCTCTGAAAGACTGAGTCAGAGGAGCATTTCATCTTCTGTTGTCCCATTTACTATGAGATTCGTGGGAGATTCCATTGCTTGTTCAAAGGGAGCTAGACCTTATCTAGCTTCTTTCGATACCCATACTAGATATGTCTAGCCTTGCACATATAGGAGGCCACGAGACTTCGCACATAGATTCTCCAGCCTCCTCCTAGAGCAGATCGTGTGCAGCAGATTACGTCATTTTTTACAGTGCTCTCTTCAGCAAGAGGCATGAAGCGACAAGTTAATAACATTATTGCCTCAGACTCTAGATCAGTGTGGGCTAGAGGGGCCATCCCCCTAGCACAAGGACCCCTGAGTCATTACCAGACCAAATCTCTTACTAGAATCCAGTTGAGATCGTCCAGTCATCAACGACATATCACTTCTTCTCAGCAGCAACATAATAGAGGCTCCAGATCCTCCCCTAGCCCTCCCTCGGGACAACACTCCATCTTGAGTTTTTTTCATTCGACCTCAAGTGTTAGGAGAGAGATCTAGTGGACCATTATATTGTGCCCTCTGCACTTGGAGTCTAGGACTTTCCTCATTTTTTTTTTCAGGCATTATGTCTTTCTTGCTTTATTTCTTATTTATTTCTCTTTATACAGGAGACCTTTTGGTACTCCTCCTTATATCGACATCATTGTACTCTGCAGTCCCATTGACCTAATTTTGTATTCATTCGTTGGACATTAATATAATCATCTTATCTTATCTTATCTACATATCTTATATCGCATGCTCCTAGTGTATAGAGCTCCATTGTTTCGGCCTTCTATTCCTCACCTCCAACCATATAGTCAATGAAACTCAATCTTTGCTCTCTTGTTAGCACTTAAATTTGAGCCTATGTTAGCACTTAAATATGTACATTAAATTTAAGTCACATGATTTAATAGGGTATGTATCAATTATCGACTTTAATGGATGCAATGTTTATCCTCGATTCCATTTTTATTTGTGCTTTCCCTAGTGTGTTTGAACCTGATCGAACAATTGTGAAAAATGTAGGAACGCAGGGGATGTGAGGACAGATAGTTTTCAATTGAATGTGAATTTTGGGAGGAAAGATAATGATTAAGGAGAATTTCTCCAAGAATTATAGGATTTGGCACAAGTACAGGATCTGGCACATCTGGCACATAAGCGAAAAGAGTTCTGAACTTTGTGGTGCAACCCCTCAAATATAAATCTTCACTCAGTGTGCCCTAATGCTTCTACATCCCTTCAAATAGATAAAATGTTTGTAACATCCTCAATAGGTATCAACAACACCAGTAATAGATAATAAGAGGCCATCAAATCCAAATTATATATTTATAACCACCCAAAAAGCATGCAGAAAAGTACAAAGACACAAGGATATTGAATGCATACTTCTTGTCCCATCCATGAATGTCTTGGAAACATGCAGTGGAGTTTTATTCAATCCATCTCAGTTCACATTTTCTCCCTAACTCTTGAAAAAATACCGTCACAACAGCCACGATGGTTGGGTTCGAATTTGATTTGGCACTATTGTCAACATGGACTTCCTCGTATTTCCTTTTGCTTGCATTTGGGTATGGTTTAAAATTGAGATCAATTACAAGAGTAGTGGGTTCAACCCCTTGCCCATCCACATTAGCGGAGGCAACAACACCATCACAACAACGACGATGGTCAGGTTTGAATCCAATCCCGCATTGTTGTCAACATGGACATCCTCGTATTCCTCTGTGCTTGCATCTGAGTATGGTTTAATATCGAGATTGATTGCAAGAGTAGTGGATTCAACCCCTTGCCCATCTACATTGGTGGAGGCAATTTCATTGCCAAATGTACAGAAAAAAACATTTTGGGAATGTTTTGGGTTATGGAATTCCAAGACAAGGGACAATGTAGAGATATGGCTGACATGCAATGGTGTTCTCATACACATTACACATAGAGAGTGATAATAATTTAAAAATTTAGTGTTAAGAGAAATAATATTAGAGCGATGTAATATTTTTAAAATTTACTCAGAATGATAAACTTTAATATATTTTTTTTTAATTTTTTTTTTTTTTAGTTATTTAATGTCATCTAAGTAGAATGTCATAATGTGAGTAATGATGCTATCATCTAATGTCATATTGTGAGTAATAATGCTATCATATTTTTTTAAGAAACTTTTCTTTAGATATGCACCTCATCGAGCATAAATTATTATAATATATACTTTTGAATTAATATAAATCATTTTTGGTGTAAGGCGGTACGTGTTTTTTACAAGAGTTTGTTAATTGTCTGGTATGAGCTTTTTATAGGAGTTTGTCAATTTCTCTTTATGCAAGTCCAACAATAACTTGTCACCAGCCTTAAACTTCTGTGGAACCCAATGGATTGTGTATCTGATTGTACTTGGAGTCAATGACTTTCTACAAAATATCATGAACTCACTATTGAATTTTCTGGACACGTTCCTCAAAATTGGTTGCTTTACTTACCTCGTTCCAAGTATAGGAGGTATCTTCATGTGTTATACCACGAATAGAGCTACATCAATTTGTCTCAATTGTTGGGACCCTAAGCACACCTAAAATGTCTCGTGGCCAATAGAAATATGAAAAGCTATGTCGAATTTCTGTTGAAAATATGGAAGGCTTTCAACACCTATATGTGGATGCTCGCAATTGTGTACTCTAAAGACATCTATAACAATCATATTAACTACTTTTATTATCAATATAGGGATGGAAGGTAGTGGAATTAGTTAATCTTGATCTCCATCATGGACCAAAGGTTAAACCAAAAAATACTAAGGAACCTACTATTGGCCCTATCAAGAAATATGGTCTTTGGAAACCCAAAATGAACCAAAATATGCTCGAAGAAGAACTTATGAGTGGATTTTTGTGCAACAATATTCTTACAAGGTGCCAAAATTCCCATCCTAAGGAAGCAATCAACAACAACAAAAACACATCTGTTACCATGCTTGGTTGAGGGAAAAAATGATATAAAATCAAGGGGCACTAACTCCCAAGGCCTAAAACTAGTGTGGATGGCCATTTCCTTTGGTAGAATATAATTCTTCCACTGATTTCATGCTTCGGAAATCGAATCCAACTCGTTGTCATAGGTCGGGTATCTATGAAACCCATCATAGAGTGTTTGGCTATGATAGACCATCAAATGTTTGTGTCATGTGAGCACTACATCGACAACATGAACGATTGGCTCATAGGGTTCCTGTTGTGTATTCATTCATCGAAGAAAGCTACTTCCCTAGGGGGGTGCTAACACGTGCCATATAGTGCCAAGGGATTATTATACATGCCAAGTGTTATGGCATGCCAAGATGTAAACTATGTTGCTCAGTTGTTTTATGGCCACGATTGGACATGAGCCTTGACTTGGTAACTTGTTAAGTGGGTTAAGTTGAAATTGTACATGAGTAGCCTAAGTTGATTTATACTCAATTCTTAGGTGAAAAATGCATAGTCTAGTTGTAGTAATCATACCTTGGGAACACCAAGTTAAAATGCAAATAAATGAACACGTATGAGGTTTAATAATTTAGGCCCTTACCTTTTAAAGAGGGGCATGCTAGGCATACCAACACTAGTTTCAATATATGCCAAGGGCCAAGTTTTAGTGTGTCTTAAGTGCCAAATCATCCCCTATTACTTCTCTCTCAATTATGAATAATTGATCTCAAATAAATTTTGTCTTAAAGCATGCTAAGGAATTCCGGGGCATCCAAACACATGCCAAGATTTTTCAAGTGCCACTAAGTGCCAAGAGCCAATATGTGTAAGGGAGTTATAGGGCATGTTATGGAGTTCCAGGTTTGCTAAGGAGGGAGTGACAAGATATGATAGATGTTTCCAAGGCATGCTAGAGTGCTAGGGAAGTATACCAAGATGTGCTAAGTGCCAATGTGTTTCGAGTGTTAGCGATTTCTAGGGAAACATAAGGGAACACTATCTAAAAATGCATGGAAATTAATGAATAAGAGTGTGTGACAGGGAGTGTCAGTGAGTTCTAGGTGTGCTAAGGAGAGAGTGAAATGGTATTCTAGGTAGTGCTAAGTCATTCTAGTGTGCCAGAGCGGCATGTGGCCAAGTTGTGCCGGGTGCTAGGGTGTGGCAGCACATGCTAGGAAGTGTTAGGGAGTCTTAGGGACACACCAGGGAGCACTAGGTGAAAATAATGCATGCAAATTAACATATAAGAGAATGTGACAGGAATTGTCAGTGAGTTCCAAGTGTGATAAGGAGGGAGTGACAAGGTATGCTAGGCAGTGCTAAGGTATGCTAGAGGTTAGGGAAACATGCCAATATGCGTCAGGTGCTAGGGTGTGCCAATGCATGTCAAGGAGTGTTATGGAGTGTTGGGGAAAAAAAAGAGAGAAATAGTTTAAAATGCATGGAAATGAATGAATAAGAGTGTGTGACAGGGATTGCTAGTAAATTCTAGGTCTGTTAAGGAGGGAGTGAGAATGTATGTTAGGTAGTGCCAAGGAATGCTAGAGTGCCAGGGTGACATACCAAGATGTGCCAAGTGCCAGGGTGTGCCAATGTGTGTCAGGGAGTGTTAGGGAGTGCCATGAAAACATAAGGGATAACTAGTTCAAAATGCATGGAAATGAGTGAATATAGAGTTTGTGATAGGGATTATCAGCGAATTCCAATTGTGTTAAGGAGGGAATGACAAGGTTATATGTTAGGAAATTCCAAGGCATGCTAAAGTTCCAGGGTATGTCATGGAATGGTAGGGTGCGTTAGGGAGTTCCAAAGCATGCCAAGGAATGGAGGGGATGCTAAGACGTGCCACATAGTGTCAAGGGATTGTTATATGTTCCAGGTGTTATGGCATGTCAAGATGTAAACTATGTTGCTTAGTTGTTTTATGGCCACGATTGGATGTGAGCCTTGAATTGGTAAATTTTTAAGTGGGATGAGTTAATATTGGCCATGAGTAGCCTAATATTAGTTATAATCCATTCTTAGGTGAACAATGCATAGTATAGTTGTAGTAAATGAAACTTGGTCTAGTTGTTGTAGTCGAGGAAGGACTTGGTTGGGTTCCCAAGTCTAAAAAAATAAGGGTAGTTATGAGGACATGAAATTTAATGAGTGCCAAGGAATCCCAATGAATTAAAATGTGTGCTAACACATGCTATTTAGTGTTAATGCATGACAAGGAGTGTTTGGGAGTGTCAGTGCATCACAAGGGAGAACTAGTTCAAAGTGCATGAAAACAAATGAATAAGAGTGTTTGTCGAGGAGTGTCAGTGAATTCCAGGTGTCCCATGGACGAAGTGTGTTAGGAGAATTTCATAATATGAATTTCAAGAGGAAAGCCTATGATTTCGATAAGGGGATGGGTGAAGTAGTTTTAGACAAAGGGAGACTTTGTGCTAGACACAACACTATTTTTTAATGACTTAGTTTAGTTCCCAAGTCGTAAAAATGGTAAGGTTATCTATGAGTGCATGACAACTAGGGAGTGCCAAGGTGTGCAGGGAACCCTAGGAAGTGATAACACATTCTAGAAATTTCCCAAGGCATTTTATGCATTCCAATATGTGGTAGGTGCTAGGGTTTGGCGCCAATGCATGCTAGGGAGTGCCAGGGAAACCGAATGGAGGACTAGTTTCAATTGCATGGAAATGAATGAATAAGAGTGTGCGATAGGGAGTGTTAGAAATTTCTAGGTGTGCTAGGGAGGGAGTGACAAGGTATGATAGAAAATTCTAAGGCACAAGAGAGTGATAGGAAATCATGCCAAGATGTGCCAAGTTCCAGGGTGTGCCAATGTGTGCCAAGGAGTGTTAGGGAGTGCTAGAGAAACACAAGGGAGAACTATGTCATAAAGCATGGAAATGAATGAATAAGAGTGTGTGACAAGGAGTTTCAATGAGTTCCAAGTGTTCTAAGGAGGAGCGACAAGGAGTTTCAATGAGTTTCAAGTGTGCTAAGGAGGAGTGACAAGGAATGCTTGGCAGTGCTAAGGAATTCTAGAGTGCTAGGGTAGAATGCGGCCAATATGTGACAATGCATGCAAGGAAGTGTTAACTAGGAGTGCCAGGGAAAAATAGGGGAGGAATACATCAAAATGCATGGAAATGAACAAATAAGAGTTTTTGATTGGAAGTGTCAGTGAGTTCTAGGTGTTCTAAAGAGGGTGTGACAAGGTATGCTAGGCAGTGTTAAGGCATGCTAGAGGCCAGGGTGACATGCCAAGATGTCCTAGGTGCTAGGGTGTACCAACACGTGCCAAGGAGTGTTAAGGAATGCTATGGAAACACAAGGGAGCACTAGGTAAAAATGCATGGAAATGAATGAATAAGATTTTGTGATTTGGAGTTTCAATGAGCTCTAGGTGTGCTAAGGAGAGAGTGAAAAATTATGCTAGGTAGTTCCAAGGAATGATAGAGTGATAGGGTGGCATGCTAAGATGTGCCAATTGTTAGGGTGTGCCAATGTGTGTTATCTTTAGATATCTCTATCTTTAGAGAACTTTGCCTGCTTCCGTGTATATTTCTCAACCAGTGCTTTGAACTCACAAAATTTTGAGAACGTCTGATCTTTCTTCTACATGAAGTAGATCCAACACTTTCTAGAAAAAGTATAAAAAAAAATCACATAATACTTGTGCCTTGTTGTAGAAGCTGTAGAGAATGGTCCACACACATCTGAGTGAACTATCTTAAGGTTTTCTGCTTCTCGGTACTCCTCGTGAAAAGTGGCCTTTGTATACCTCCCCATGGTACATCCCTTGCATGTGTCTATCTGCGCAAGAGTACCCTTTTGAAGCCTCATAGAAATCTGTTGCATGACCTTCAAAGCACTGTGGTGTAGATGGCCCAATATCCTATGCCATAACTCACCCTCATTCCATCTCACCACTCTATTTGCTTTAATCATCAATTTTTCACAACCATATACATCAAGTTTGTAGAGGTTCTTCACACAAACCCCAATCTTCTTAACTTGTCCTGTGGATTTGTGACGAAGGAATGCTTTCCCTTCACTGAAAACCACAACATATCCTGTATCCTCCAACATAGCAGCTGGAACTAAATTCTTTTTCAAGCCTGGTACACGCATGACATATTTTAATAAGAAAGGTTTACCTGAATATCTCTAGAAAGTAACTGTACCAATCCAGGTAGTGCTATACCTCCCGTCATCACCCATCTCGATGTGCATCTAAATATCCTTCTCCTCCAAGCTACTAAAGAGTTATTTTTATCTCGTCATGTGGAAAGATGCACCACTATCCAAGTACCACACTGATCCCATCACAGTAGACACTATGCATGCGATGAGTGAGAAGTCCAACTCGAACTGTGAACCCAAAGCATCACCCGCTGCAGATCTTGAAGCGTTGTTGTTGTTGTTGTTCTTCTATGGACAATTAGTTGCATAATTTCCATGCTCTAGACAGTGAAAACATTTCACTCTGGACATGTCACTCTTCTTGCCTTCTTTTCTAGTCCCATATTTGGAATAGGATTTATTTCCCTTCCCCTTCTTTTCCTTACCAACCAAGGCGCAGTTTTCCTCATCATCTATCTTGCATGAGGATCCATCCATGATATTCTTCCTAAATTATTCTTGTACCAAATCCGACCAAAGTCTCTCCCAATCTGGTAGCTTCTCCCTCCCATTGACAGATTCCTGATAACTATGCCAACTCTTGGGAAGGCCTAAAAGTGCTAGGCTCACCAAGTCATCATATGCTACAGTAATCCCGACATTTCCAAGTTCATCTCGACATTGGATGAACTTGGTCAAGTATTTCAGCATAGTGTCACCTTTATCCATTTTGATTTTCCTGAGCTTGTCCTTCAATGCCAATTTTCTGTGGTCAATGTTGTTCTGAAACAGATCTTTCAAGGCCTTCCACATTGCATATGGAGTCGCCTTGCCATGGAGACTTGAGAAAATGTGATCTTGAACTCCCTCTAATAATATCCTCCTCGCCTTTGCAACCTTATTTTTCCAAGCATCAAGAAGAGTGGCGTCTGCTTCTGCGGGCCTTGGAATATCAGTGTCGATAAATTCTTTCAACCCGTTGTCCTCCAGAACTGCCTCCATTCTGTATTTCCATGCAATATAATTAGAACTGCCCTCGAGTGCATATTCCAATCTTAATCCATTGAAATCCATCTTGATTTTCCTGTCACTCCAAAGAATATTTTTGCAAATTCGAATGTTGTTCAGCACAAACACAATTTCTTCTCCACTATAGTGATTTTTGGTGCTCTGATACTATGTAGAAATTACACCAATGGATTCAATCCAATAATGTAATATACTAAAACAAGATACTGAATCCTTCTACAATATTTGCAGAAAATAAGCATGATCGCAAAATCACACCAAGTAAGAGAAAGCAACAAATTAGTCGCACAACACAGATATTTTACTTGGGGAAACTTTTCTCCTCAAAACCCTTCTATCTTTATTGTATAATCAAACAAGGAATCATGAAACAATACAATGCACTCTTCTTGCAAGAGTCTGTTGCACTCTACCAACTGTCTCACACAGATCCTAACAAAATGAACCAAAAATTAGCCAATTTCCTGCCTATGCTCAACCTTCCTTCCTTGCACAATTCTAAGAACAATTGATCCCTATTAATTAGTAAATTCAACCTTCCAAAACTGTGCAATACATAATGGGAAATCCTATGGTTGTATAATTGTGTGCCAACAATTTACTAATAATAAAACTGATAGATAACATCCCTTTAAACTCTGCCTCAACTGGGTCTTCATTAGAACTGACATGCATGTAGCTATTAATAGTAAATAATCAACCACTTGGCAGATAACTGCATGTGAAGTAAATTTGATTTAATTCACTTGACCTCTTACTAGTGCAACAATCAGTTACAACTAGTTATACTCACTTTAACTCACTTAATTGAGTTAACTGATTTCTCATGCATTAAACTAATACACTAACTGCAACTTTGACTATAAAACAAATAGAATCACTATACATGCCTCACCAACCACCCTCAACTCGAATTTCACGAGCTAACTGAGTCTATCACACTCAGTTAACTATTACAAGTGATTATGAGATAATATTACAATTTATTGTCCAATTTAATTAAGGGAAAATTAAATTAGACACACATTTCTTGTTGACTTTTCAACAAAGTCTTATTCTTCTCCCTCAACCCTTCAATCCCCCTACTCTCTCCCTAGAAGATCAAGTCCCTTGATTAAAAGGAAAGCATGTTCCACTCTTTATTCTATCTTAGGGAAAGGGTTTCTAGGGTCACTTCCCACCTATTCATTGACCTATAATCTACAAGTGACTTCCTAAACTACTGGGACTTCTCCCATCAGTGAAAGTCTGTGAAGAGTAAGGAGCCTTAGTTGTGGTGACAATGAGCTAAGCCTCCACTGTTGCCCTTGTTGGGTATGTTTTACTTATATTATATTACTTTTATCTGTTGCTGCTGCATTTGATTTTGAGGTAGAACAGATGGATGTGAAGACAACATTTCTTCACAGGGATTTGGAAGAGGAGATCTACATGAAACAACCTGAGGCTTTGTGGTGAAGGGAAATAAAGAACTGGTATGCAGGTTAAAGAAGTCTCTATATGGGTTAAAATAGTCGCCAAGGATGTGGTATATGAAATTTGATACCTATATACAGGGACTTGGCTTCACCAGAAGCAAGGAGGGTCACTGTGTTTATTTTAAATTAATTGGTGACCGTGTTATTTATTTGGTCTTGTATGTGGAGGATAAGTTGTTGATTGGAAATGAAAAAGAAATTATCCAATATTTGAAGACCCAACTATTCTCCAAATTCAACATGAAGGATCTTGGTGCTGCAAACTATATTTTGGGCATGGAAATTAAGAGAGATCGAGCAAAGAGGAAGATTTGGTTAAACTAGAGGAAGTATGTCGAGACTATATTGCAGAGGTTCAATATGCAGGATAGTAAAACGATGAATTTTTTTATTCCTGTAGGTGTAAATTTGTCTGTTGAACAATGTCCCAAGACACAAGAAGAAGAGGAGGACATGTCCCGTGTTCCATATGCAAGTGCAGTGGGTAGCCTGATGTATGCAATGGTATGTACTAGAACAGACATTGCACATGCAGTGGGAGTATTGAGAAGGTTTATGTCAAACCCAGGGAAGGAGAACTGGACAACAGTGAAGCGGGTTTTTAGATATTTGCGTGGCACTAGTGATTATGGCTTGTGCTACCAGGGAAGACCGGGATTGGAAAGAGTGTTGGACATTTGCGGTTTTGTTGATGCATACTGGGCTGGAGATCTGGACCAAAGAAGATCTATTAGTGGGTATGTGTTTAGCCTATTTGGAGGTGTAGTCAGTTGGATGAGTAAAAGACAGTTTGTAGTGGATCTTTCAACTACAAAGGTAGAATACATGACAGCCACTCATGCAAGCAAGGAAGCAGTTTGGTTGCAGAGATTGTGTTCAAGTATGGGGTTGGTGTAGCAAGCTATAAGGATAGACTGTGATAGCCAAAGTGAAATTTTCATGGCTAAGAACCTTGCTTATCATTCAAAGACAAAGCACATTGATGTTCAATATCACTTTGTGAGATATATGGTTGAGGATAAAAGGGTGTTGCTGGTAAAGGTGGACACTTTGAAGAATGTTGCAGATGCATTGAAGAAGTCTATGAGCACTCAGAAGTTCTCTTGGTGGAGAGAAAAAATGGGTGTTGCAGAGCTGGGCTAATGACTAAGCTCTCCTGTGCCCCCCTACGGAAAGAAAACAAAAAGTGGGAGAATGTTGGGTATGTGTTATATTCTTTCCACGACTACTCATGTATAGGGGGGTTACAGGGGGGGCGACAACCCCCCCTGTACGTTGAGCCGGGCGTAGCAGGGGGGTCATAGAGGGGGCGATAGCCCCCCCTGTTCGGGGTCTGGGGTAGCGCCCCGAGAAAACTTTTTTGGACCTTATTTTTCGGTGGGCGGATGCACCCATGGTTTTATGTATGGGTTTGCACATGGTTTTGGGGCATGATGGTTTTCAGCCCCTGGTATTTTTTAGATCCAGTCAAGGGAACTACGGTTATGTTCTAATCCAGGGTTAATGGATTTGGGTTTATGTATGCTTCGACATGTATATATATGTGGTGTAGCACTAAATGGAATATAATGAAAAATCAACTTGGTCGTCCCGATTTGGGATCTAGGGGAAAATCTCTGTGTATATCTGTTTTATGTTTTATGCTCTCACTATTGTTTATTTTTCTATTTTTAAGATTCTTTTGCAAATAGTTTCTGTACAGGGTTAAAACCTACATTTGGTATCAGAGTTGTTTTGGCTTCAAGGGGACGCTTTTGCTGCTGAGAGGTTTTTGTTCAGGACGGTGGTAGACCCTATTCAATGGGAGATCTACGGGATCGATTCTTGTGGTGAAAGAAGATGGTGAGTAGTGGAAAGATAGAGATTGAGAAATTTAATGGTCAGAGTTTTGAGTTGTGGAAGCTCAATATGGAGGATCTACTGGTGGATAAAGACCAGTGGATCGCGGTAGATCCAGATACTAAACAAATGGAAATGTGAGATGAAGACTGTAAAAGGTTGGATCGGAAGGCGAAGAGCACAATACGGTTGTGTGTCTCAGATTCAGTATTGTTGAATGTATCTGGAGAAGCTACGAAGAAGAATTTGTGGGACAAAATTGGGACTTTGTACCAATCTAAGTCTCTGGTGAATAAATTGTTCCTATGGAAAAAGCTGTATAACCTGAGGATAAAGGATGGAGACTCAGTGAAAGAGCATCTTAACACCTCCAATACTGTGCTAAGTCAGCTGTCATATGTTGATATTAAAATCTCAGATGAAGATAAGTGCATAAGTTTTTTGTGTTCTCTACCGTACTTGTGGGATAGTGTGGTTATTGAAATAGGTAGCAATACAACTACCTTGAATTTTGATGACATTATCTCAGCCTTGCTGTCGGAGGAAATGAGACGGAGAAATATGGAGGGTCGGAATGGAGATGCCTTATCTGTATGAGGAAGGTCCCAGAATAGAAACAATAATAAGGTTTCGAGTGGGAGATCTAAATCTAGAGGGAGATCTAAATCTCCTGGAAAGTTTGTAAAGGTGTGCTGGAACTGCGGAAAGGGAGGGCACTACAAAAAGTACTGCAAATCTAAAGCTCCTGAGAAAGGAAAGAGATCTGATGATGCTCCTTCTACAGAGGCAAAAAACACCTCGGATGAAGGTGGGGATGAGTATTTGGCTTCTTCTTCAAATACACATGTATATCATGAGTCATGGTTGATTGACTCGGGTGCATCCTTTCACTTCACTCCCCATAGGGAGTGGTTCTGCGAGTATGAGAAATATGATGGTGGTGATGTCTTCTTAGGTGATGATAGGAAGGACAGAATCATCGGACATGGAAAATTTAAGCTAAAGCTACAAGGTGGAAGGATTAGAACATTTCCTGGTGTTATGCACATTCCTGCATTGGCCAAAAATTTGATTTTTGTAAGCAATATGGATGATGCAGGTGTAAAAACAGTGTTCGAGAAAGATACCTGTAAAATGGTTTGGGGAGCACCGGTATTAATGCGGGGAGTTCAGATTGGAAATCTGTACAAGCTTCAGGGCAACGCTGTTATTGATGGGTGCAACAGTTTTGTGGTTCCCCAAAGTGGAGCGGAAAGCCTAGCAGTCTCTGGAGAAAAGACCATGCTATGGCATCAAAGGCTTGGACATATTGGAGAGAAGGGCCTTCGAATATTGCATGGAAATGGTATGGTAGAAGGTATGTATAATAGCTCTCTGGATTTTGATTTCTGTGAACATTCTGTATTTGGGAAGAAGAATCGGGTGATTCTAAGAGGGCGAACAAGATATTAGAGCTTGTGCACAGTGATGTGTTTCGACCTATGTCAGTTCCAGCACTGGGTAAGTCTGTGTACTATGTTTCATTCATATATGAATTCTCAAGGAATACATGGATATATTTCTTGAGGAATAAATCTGAAGTCTTTGACAGATTTAAAGAATTTAAGGCTCTGGTGGAAAACTAGACAGAGAAGAAGATAAAGGTGTTGAGGACAGATAATGGTGGGGAGTTCTGCAAGAAGGAATTTGAAGAGTTCTGTAAGAAGTGTGGTATAGCACAACAGAAGACCACTCCATACAAACCTCAACAAAATAGAGTTGCAGAAACAATGAATAGAATGTTGATGGAAAAGGCAAGAAGCATGCTCAATGGTAATAGGTTAGGATGAGAATTCTGGGCAGAGGGAGTGGATACTGCATGTTACTTGGTTAATAGATCACCTTCATTAGCGTTGGAGGATAAGACTCCACATGAGGTATGGACTGGTAAGAAACCATCTCTTTCACATCTGAGGGTATTTGGATGTGATGCATATTTACATGTTCCAAAGGAGAAAAGGACCAAGTTGGATAATAAATCTGAAAGGTGCATCTTTATTGGGTATAAGGATGGTTTAAAGGGTTACAAGATTTGGAACCCGGAAACAAGGAAGGTTGTGTACAGTCGAGATGTGGTGTTTAGAGAGGTGAAAGATGTTGTTAAACATGAATTCATAAAAAAATAACCTGAGAAGATAGAGTTTGAGCTAAAGGAGGATGAATCAGACTCTACAACAGAAGAAGACTCAGAAGAGGAAAAGCCACAAACTCTAGCTGTGAGGAGATCAGTTCGGGAAAGAAGACAACCAGAAAGGTATAGTCCATTTGATTTCTATTCAAATTTTGCTTTAACTATAACTGATGATGATCCTAGAACCGTCAGGGAGGCAGTAGATTCAGAGGATGGACAACTCTGGAAGGAGGCCATGGTTGATGAAATGGCATCCTTGCATAAAAATGAGGCATGGGATTTGGTGGAGTTGCTGGTTGGAAGGAAGCCCATCGGGAGAAAATGGGTGTTTAAGAAGAAGATGAATGTAGAAGGCAAGGTGGAGAAATACAAAGCTCGATTGGTAGAAAAATGTTATTCCCAGGTGCCGGGAATTGATTTTGGTGATATTTTGGTGATTTTTTGTCCCGATTTGGGATCTAGGGGAAAATCTCTGTGTATATATGTTTTATGTTTAATGCTCTTGCTATTTTTTATTTTTATGTTTTTGAGATTCGTTAGCAGATAATTTTTGTATAGGGTTAAAACCTACAGCCCTTTTCCTAGTAGTTTCCCTCTTAGGAACCCCTTTTAGGTCCACTACTAGTTTGAATGGTAACAAGTTTTTCACAACTCCATTTGTGAACAACTCTTTGGTATGCCCACTTTTTCCATACTATGACTCCAAGATGAGAAGTCTAGGACTATGAGGGCTTCCCTTCTTCTCACTGAATTAATCATCTACATTATAGTGAACTAGGGGTAGTTGGTTGGCCCACATGACTGCTACTTTAGTCCTTCAAAGTCTGCACATCCTTAGGCCCTATACACCTGCCCTTCTGCCAATCTTGTTGTCCTTCACAAGTACAAGATTTAGGGCTCTTATTTGAAAGTCATCTAAAAACCCTCCAACTATACTTGGACTACCATCAGTCTGCCCAACCATAGTCAATTATTTTTACTAATCTAGGGCTCACAATATTGTCTTCATTTAGGGCTCTTCAAATCTTCCACCTAACAACAGTTTGAGTCCTCTCAAAATAATTGTTCTTTTGTATCGACAATTTGATCTTTGTTGTCCAATCTATGAAAAAATCTGAACTACTCCTCTTATCATCCTTCTAACAATCTGTAGATGACTAAACTAGAGTCACAATCAACCACTAACATTCCATTGACTAATTTTTTATAGGTTGCTTCAGATCTATATCTAAAAATCCATGGATAGTCCACCAAAATCAACTCCTTTGCATGTCATTCCATTCTTCACATAGCACATTTCTTCTGCATGCTCAATCTTATGCTCAAGTTCCACCCTCCTTTGGATCTTCTATCTCCACACATACTAAATCTGAAAACCATCTTCCAGATCTGCGGTCTATATTTCAGAAATAAACCTCGCTCTGAGGGTCACAATTGCTCTTCTTCTACGAAATTTTTTCACAGCCTTAAGGGCATACCTTATGAACTAAACATGCTAGGAAACTATCCTAACTAGGGCACTATACTTATGTACTTCTAATTGTCGTAGAACAAACCCTATCCACCCATAGAAAAAACCGTGACTCTTGCCTCCATAAGAGACTCGACCTAGCTCATATGGATCCATAGATTCTGGGCATTTCTTTGACTGAATCTTGACATGAAATTCAGATCTCAATATCATCCCTCAAACTAGGATTAGCTCAGTCAATATTACGCCTGCATATACTTCTGTTTTGGCTCTAAATTATAGTGCAAGACCTCCATTTATGCTGGTCTTTATAACCATCATAAAACAAGATCGTAGCAACTCTCTCTTCTATTTCATGCAGAAAATATAACCAACGGGATTCAATCTGATCTTGTAATGTACTAAAACAAGATACTGAATCCTTCCTACAATTTGCGGAAACAAAACATGATCACACAATCACATATAAAGAGAAAGAAATTATCAATCACACAACACAAGATGTATATGGGGAAAGAAACTGCTCAAAACCACTCTATCTCTATTGTGTATTAAGTCAAGGAATCATGAAACAACACAATGCTTAATCTCTCATGAAATTCTCCAGCACTCTGCCAATTGTCTCCTACTAATCTAGGCAAAATTGATCTAGTACTTAGCCAATTCTCAACCTTCCTTTAGCTTGCCTTTCTCATGCAATTCCTAGGGAATTATCTCCCTATTAATTAGGAAAATCAACCTTCCTTGATTGCGCAATCCATCATGGCATCCCAATGACTTGATAATTTCACATGGGAAATTTTGTATAAATAAAACTGATACTTATGTTCCCTTTAACCTTTGTCTCAACTGGGTCTTCCTCAAAACTGACATGCTTGCAACTATTAATAGTGAATTATCAGTTATTTGATTGATCACTCACTGTGAATTAAATATAATTTAATTTAGTGGACCTCTCACTAGCTCATCACTTAATTATAACTAGTTAAACCAATTTTAACTCAATTAATTGAGTTAACTAATTCACACCTACACCCTACTAATGCATCAACTGCAACTGGACCCCCAAAATATTAGAATCCATCTACTTGCCTCATCTTAGACCCTCATGATCTAGAAATATGTAGGACCGCAATAAAATACATAAATAAACATAAACATAGAGATGCAGTAGGAATAACGCTTCATTTCATTAATATCAAATACTGGAAAATGATTACAGACAGAATGGAAAACAAACTAGCTCGGGTGATGGTAGCTTATCTCTAAGAAGAGATGTGGCGACTACATGCCTATGAACTGTGTTACAATAAGGCTCAAGGGAATTTTTATTATTGAAAATAAGAGAAAACCATAACCTGAGGAGATGTAACACCAAGAGTTTATGGGCCCCATTGGGGGTAGTTGGGAAACCAATTTCTCGGGGTCGTAACTTAGTCATATGATCTCCATTTGATGCACATGATATCTTGTTAGAAAGATCTCTTTGAGAACTACAACTATTAATGTGATTTCTATGAAATCACCAAACCATCCATGCCCAAAACATTTTGTTTGGGGCCTAAAAAATGCTCCAGAAGTGCAGGACCCGAAAAACTAACAAAAATAGTAAACTATGTTATAATTAAGGAAAATAAAAAACTGAAAGAGACACTGGTAAGGGCCCAAGTGGAATAGGAAGGTGGCCACCAATATCCACCTTGATCAACTCAACTCAAATTTCTTGAGCTAACTCAATCATCATGACGTAGTTAACTGACCCAAGTTGTTATGAGATGAAATTACAATTTATTTTCCAATTTATTTAAGAGAAAAATAAATTAGATGCCTCACATTCCTCACTCCTAGTACATCTAAATTCATCACTAGTGTGGGTGCATTTTTTTTGTCCTTTATGGTTTCCAATTTCACCATTTCTTGTTTCAAATTTCAACACTCCCTCTCAACAAGAAAGGAATTAAAATTATCCCAATCTGATACCTTTAGAATTTTGGATGCAACACTTATCTAGTGTTTTTTGCACCTGCAAATCTTGAAATTTAATAGCCTCCGAACAACTGAATCAGTATAATGCATTTGTCAACAGGGTCTTCTGACTGCTGCTAGCTACTGCACTTATCTACTGGAATCTCTACGTTGCTGCTGACATCTACATATGTTCCCTTTGCACTGTTGCCAAATCTGATCTGTGCTCCAGTATCTGACATCTGTCACTCTAATTTCTATCTTCCTGACATATGATTGCATCAATCTAGCTGATCATTCCTGCTACTGTTGTACTATGGACTCCTCATAGCTAGGTTCGATCCATGAGACACACCATCTCAATGGACCCTGCCCAAATTTCTTATCTTGGGATTATGTATACACATCAATCCACCTTTCACCTAAAGGTATGGTTGCATGTGCTCCCTCTGCCCATTTGGCTTGAAATTTCCCCCTCATGGAGGCCTCTGCTTGAGTGGAAAATTCCACTCAGTCTCCTATCTACTTCTCCAATTGTGGCTTCTCCACAATGTTCTGAAACTGCTTCTAAGGCTGCATGTTGAGTGGTAATTTGTACTCCATCTCAACATCCAAGTCTCTAACCTCTGATTTTCTCCTCAAAGCTTTGCATTCATTTGGTACCTCAAGTGCATATAGGTTCTTGACTCGCACACATTGTAATTGTCCTGCCATTACAAATTTTTCTAAAAAAGAGTTGATTTTAAATCGACGACATCTCCCTCATCCGAGCTTTGAATTGATTTTCCATTTGAGTAGTTTTTCACAAGGAATCCAAATATGCTATTTTTTTTTGAAAATTTTACACCAAAATCTTTAGATATTCTCTGCAAACTTTCCGCCCAGAAAATTCCTGCTCTTATACCATGTAGAAAATCTAACCAATGAGATTCAATATAATCTTGTAATGTACTAAAAAAAGATAATGAATCATTCCTATAATTTTTGGAAACAAAACACGATCGCACAATCACATATAAGTAAGAGAAATAAAATATCAATCACACAACACAAGATGTATTTGGGGAAAGTGACTGCTCAAAACCCCTCTATCTCTATTGTGTATTAAGTCAAGGAATCATGAAACAATAGAATGGTTAATCTCCCATGAGATTCTCCAGCGCTCTGCCAATTGTCTCCCACTGATCTAGGCAAACTTTGTCTAGTACTTAGCCAATTCTCAGCCTTCCTTCAGCCTGCCTTACTCATGCAATTCCTAGGGAATTAGCTCCCTATTAATTAGGAAAATAAGTCTTGATTGCAATCCATCATGGCATCCTAATGACTTTATAATTGCACATGGGAAATTTAGTTTAAATACAACTGATAGTTATGTTCCATTTAACCTCTGTCTCAACTGCATCTTCCTCGGAATTGACATGCATGCAACTATTAATAGTGAATTATCAGTTATCTGATTGATCACTCATTGTGAATTAAATGTAATTTAATTCAATGGCCAGCCTCTCACTAGCTCATCAATTAGTTAGAACTATTTAAACTGATTTTAACTCAATTAATTAAGTTAACTAATTCACACCTGCACCCCACTAATGCATCAACTGCAACTGGACTCCAAGAATATTAGATTAATACCTCTACATGCCTCATCTTAGCCTCAAATCGAATTTATTGAGCTAAATCAGTCATCATGACTTAGTTAACTGACACGAGTTGTTATGAGATGAAATTACAATTTATTGTCCAATTTATTTAAAGGAAAATTAAATTAGACGCCCCACATTCCTCACTGTGCATTTCTTTTTTGTCTTTTCTGGTTTCCAATTTCAATGTTTCTTGTTGCAAATTTCAACATTTCAAAATTTGATGCGGCCTTCACACAAAGACACCATTGAAATCACATGCCCAAATTCTCATGAGAAACCTCTCTTAAGCTCGATCTTCCATAAGAGAACTAGCAATATGCCATCCTACTTCCTAGCTCACATGATGATATTGCTCTTGGAGGATGATCATGGCCTCCCTTTAGCAACCCTTACTCGACCCTCTCACTTGACATACTTTAGGACTACATCTCTCTTCGCCCCCTTGATAAAATGAGCTCCTTCTCACTTGATTTTCTTTCCTTCATCCTAAGGCCTCCTTAAATAGTTTTTCCTAGACCTCTTAGGAACCCTCTAGAACTTACTGGTTTTATCCACTTAGACCTTAGGAAATATTAATTTTCATTTTTAATTTTCTTTTAGATTTTAAACCCCATATTGGGTCCAACATCCATTTTCTTGGATTCTTTTCCCACAAAGCCTTTTGTGACCAAACTCACACAAAACCATCTCACTAGGCTTGTGGAGTACCTCCCAAGCTACATAATTCAACAACATCATCTAGTTGTAATAACCATAACTTATTCAAGCTCTTGTATTCAAGTGAGAGCTTGGTTGTGTTCCCAAGTTGCAAATTAAGTAAGGGTAGTTGTGAGGGCATGATAGCTAGGGAGAGTTAGGGCGTGCACATTAGGAATGAAAAGGCTAACACATGTCAGACAATGTCAATTACTGAAGATTTTTAGGGAGTGTCAAAAAACATGGAAAGGAACGAATAAGAGTGTGTGCTATGGAGTGTGAGCGAATTCAAGTGTGCTAAGGACAAAGTGTGTTAGAGAAGTTTAGAATAGGATTTATAGTAGACTAGCCTACGGTTGTTATATGGGGATCGACATAGAAGTTTTGGACAAATGGAGATCACTTTGTGCTAGGCACAACATTGCTTTTCCTTTAGCTATTTTTTTATATGATATGTGGCACACTTTGGCTACATGCTCATGTTTTAAACTATTCTAGATAATTGCATATTGTACATTGTTGTGTATTAGTTTTGGGGCACTCAACTTGTGTTGACTTATATCTTGTGTGCCTTGTGCATATTGTGGTTCTTGCAAACTCTCAATTAATGTTCTACTGTTATATGAATTGAACATACATGTGAAATATTTCCTATGTAAGTTATGTTTCTTAGTTTTTTTATGGCCATGGCTAGATCATGTGATCCTTGTCTTGGTAACTAGTCAAGTGGGACAAGTTGAGATTGGACATGAGTGGCATAATATGAATTAAAGGCAGTTCTTATGTGAACAAGGCGCAATCTACTTGTAGTTGGTGCAATTTTTCAAGTTGTTGTGTTTGAAGCAAGACAATATTGTCACATGAACTGCAGTAGCCAAGGAATGGATTGGGTTCCCAAGTCGTGAAAAAATGTAAAGGCTAGCTATGAGGACATGAGTGCTAAGGCGTGTTAGGGAATGCTAAGATATGTTAGATAGTGCGAATTCATGTCAAACATGCTAAGATGTGCCAAGTGATAAGGCATGCCAATATGTGCAAGGGTGTGTCAATGCGTGCCAGGGACAGTCAAGGAAAAAAAAGGGAGAAACATGTTAAACTACAAGGAAATGAACACATAAGAGGGTTAATAAGTTATCAATTTACCTTTTCCAAGAGGGGCATGCTAGGCACACCAACACTAGGTGCCAATAGGTGCCAAGTGCAAAGTCATAGTGCATTCTAAGTGCCAAGTCTTGCTTTGTTGCTTCTCATCTACTTTCCAACAGTTGATCTCAAATAAATTTAATATTAAACCATGCCAAATTATACCAAGGCATGTCAACGTACCCATACATGCTAAGACTTTCCAAGCGCCAACACGTGTCAAGTGCCAATATGTGTCATGGAGTGTTATGCATGCTATGAAGTGGAAGAGAATGTTGAAGAGTGCTAAGGTGTTATAGAGAGCGCTAATGCATGCTGAGGAGTGTTAAGGAGTACTAGGACAAAACATTAAGGGAGTACGAGGTCAAAATTCATGGAAGTTAATGAATATGAGGAACGTGCGCCAGGGACTAGTGTTAATGACTGATAGTTGTCATGCCAAGGAGGGAGTGACAAGGTATGATAAGGATTGGTAAGGAATGCTAGGGAATATCAAGGCATGTCAAGAAG
Source organism: Pinus albicaulis (assembly GCA_034641835.2). Lineage (NCBI taxonomy): Eukaryota > Viridiplantae > Streptophyta > Pinopsida > Pinales > Pinaceae > Pinus > Pinus albicaulis. The sequence goes on along the minus strand of CM076584.1, from coordinate 789,982,452 downwards.
TCTCAAAGTGTGCTTGGGAATTCCAGGGTGTACTAATTATATGCGCCAAATAGTGCCAAGACATGCCAATACATGCCAGGTGCTAAGGATGTGCAGGGTGCCAGGGTATGTCAATATGTGTCAAGAAGTTTCAAGGAAACAAAAGGAAGAACCAATAAGAGGGTTAATAAGTCAGGACTTTATATTTTTCAAAAGGGGCATGCTAACAACACTAATAATAATACAAGCCAAGTGGTAGTGTGTTCCAAGTGCTAATGTATGTCAATGCATTCAACCAAGGTGTTACAGGGCATGCTAGGGACTACATGCATGCCAACACATGCTAGGAGAGTTCTATGTTGTGCTAGCACATGCCACCATGTGCTTGGGCATCAATGTCATGACAATATTTTCTAGTTACAAAGATGTTCCAATACATGTGAGGTGTTAAGAAATGTTAGTGTGTGCCAAATCATTAATTTAAGATGTGCCTAGATTTTTGAGGAGTATTAGGTCTTTCTCATTAATATAATTGATAGATCTTGATTATGTATTAAATAATATATTTCATACACATACTAGTGGGAATTTATCTAAAGTGAATTTTCTAGATAATAAACTTAATAGATATGAATCATGTGTTGACTCATAGGAAAACTCTATTTGACTAGTCATTACTTGAGGGAAATGATACACAATAATTACTTCTTAAAAAATTGACTGACTCTAACCACTATGGCCTTGAACATATTATAAAAAAGAATCCACAATAATGGTATTAAATTGCTATCTTTTGACAAAAAATATATTAACAAGAACATAACGTCATCAAAAACTCATTGGAATGATCAATGGCGACGAACATTTTTTGACCGTCACCAAAAGTAACAAAAATAACATCGGTGAGGGTCATTAAAGGTTCGTCACTGGAAGTGTCACCAAAGAGAGAATTAGTGATGGGCCTTTAACGATCGTCAAAAAAAGTGTAATTGAAAATGGCTTTGGTGACAGACCTTAAAGGACCATCACTATATACACTTACAACGACGCCTTTTTAAGGACCATCACCATATGTGACATTAGTGACAGACCTTAAAGGTCCTTCACAAGCATGACCCTCACCAATGACATTTTTTCTTGTAGTGATACTTGTTAGCTTGTTCAGTTGAAGAGCACTCCTCAATCATACATGTTATGTTGCAAGAAAAAAAATTCCATTGCTTAAAATAACATGCTTCTATGTCTCCACAAAAGGAAATGTAGAAAAGTTCTTAAAAACCAAAATAAAAAAAGGTTATAAGCCACAAATCTCTTTATATATTCAATTGAAAGAAATGAAATATTTTTAAATCATAGAATTCAATATACTCAGTGTATTTGAGAAGAATACACAAAGAAGACAAACTTTAAACTATGGTATTTCATTCCTAATAAGTGAACCCACAAAAAAACAATAAAAAATACATTAAGGGTTTAATGCTCATAGAAAAATACTCAACGAACCATGGGCCATCAATGCATCACTAGAGTGAGCTATCTCCAAATGTGATCAAATTCTTACAATTTGTTGGTTGCATGTAGTGCTTTCTCAATAGTTTCTGAGGCAACGTTATAAACCACTATTATGGTCTATGGATCTGGTGTAAGAAATCAGCCATACTCATTTAAGAAACTTAATGTTCAAATGATGATTCTTCAGCAAGCCAAATTTCCTTCTTGTAGAATGTCAAAAAAATATTGTCTGTGTGTGAATATTTTCCTTTCCCTCAAAAAAATATGCTGCTCAAGAATTTGGGTAAACATATTTGTAAAGAGCATCAAGCTTGATGCTTCACTTTAATTGGCAACTAGCGTTCATTGTGATAACCGACCATCAATAGTAAAGATCATAATCAACATATGAACATGATGTCATACAATGGGAAGATTAAAAACACAAGGAAAGTAATTTTTGGCTAAGGTATCTAATGGCTTAAAAAGTTGCTACCCAGAGGAAAAAGTAACATTCTTTTGTATATCATTTATTAATAATCAGAATTCCATACATGTCTTATCCAAGTGAAAGAAATATAAACAAGAATTATGGCCAAATCTCATGTACATCTCCATGCCATTTGACCCCATGCTTAGTTATGCTACCCCTTGCCAGACCCCTAATTCCGTAGTAAGATTTTTTACTTTTATTTTTTCTTAGGGGACTAGAACTAATGTGCCTCCTAAACGATCCTGATAATTTCCTCAATGAGCTTCTAGAAGTAGACAAAAAAGCAGATGTTGAAAGTGGTCTTTTTGTCTATAGTTCTTGTGTTTGGAGGGGACCTAAATCATAATCAATTATTACAAAATAACTACCATCAAGTTCATAATAAATACTATGGGGCCACTATTGACTAGATCCATCCTTGAACTCTATATCATGAGCATTAGACTCCTCTCTGTGACTAAAAATAGCATATCCACCTCCATTGCTTTCATTTCTATCATTATAAACAAGCTTCAAATCTTATACAACCTAGCCCATAAATGGTTGATGCCAAACTTTAGGCTGAATACACATGGACGAAATATTTTCAAGTTTGTTGTTGAAGGGGAGATTGTTACCCAATGCTTCCAAGCCCATTTTTCTTGTAAGGAGAGACATATCCCATGAAACTAGGTTTTCCTTCCTGGGTGGTTGTGACATATCAATTAGTTTCCTTCTAGTATGAAATTCTAGTAACACTATGCCATAACTATACACATCACCCTTCATAGTTAGATGCCCAGTCATTGCATATTCAGGAGAAACATAACTGCAAAAAAATTAATGACTAATTATACCAAATTTGTGAAAAAATTGAGATGGAAGAGCTTACTTGGAAGAAGAAAAAGTAGACCAACCAATATTTGTGTAGAGTTTGAAAATTACTATAGCTTTCTACTAATTGTGCCAATTTTATTACAACTACCATACTAGATCATTAGGTCATTTGAAAATATAGGGAACTGAGTAAATTAATAACAATAGGTATAAGAAAAATATATGTTAAACAATTAAAGGTCATATATAGGGATATCTCAAGAGAATAACATCGAAACTTAAACCCATCCTTAATTTAACATTTCCACTATGCTGTAGCGGTGACTAGCTGCCTCAGCAGATGAAAATTGCTACATTAATGCATGTTATTCCCTCTAACCCAACCATTAATACCATGATTTCAAGTAGACCCTTTGTAGCTACTGATCCACATATCCATTCTAAAAAATCATGATTGTATAATTGATTGTAAAGAGTGTGTTTTAAAAAATGACATTCAAAAAATAATCAGATGAGGATAATGTACTCATTGATTCAAGGGATGAGTAAACATGAAAAAAATCTCTTGCAGATTCTTGACCTTAAGGTATTGTTGAAAGCAGGGATGGACATGTCTGAGTATTTATATATAATAGAATCAATGTATGCCAATATGGAAGAAGACTCCATTGATGCCAATATTCCCTTCTTGCTTGATCATGCCCCTTCCTTTACCAAAAGAAAGCGAGAATGGTAAAAAAAGAGATTTTCTCCTATATTAACTTTAGAAAAATTCTTTAGAATAGGATTTCCAGTAATGGTGTGAAGTTTGAACATCATTGGAGGAAAAAGAATAATATATTCCTGTAATCCCATTCTGGCCTTGGGTTATCACTATATATCACTTATATTTGAGTCAAAATAGGTTTCCCACATTGTTCTACTCCAAGGAACTTGGAACATAGTTGGATCCATCATTTATGTACAATCCTTGAGTGAAGATTTCAATTCTTCCAACTTCAATCAAGCCAATTTTTCATTTTTCATTGAGTTCTCCAACATGCTAGATCAAGCTAAGAGGTATGTAGCCAATAACAAAGAATTTTGGGAGGGTTTTTATTCTTGTTGTCTAAGAGAGTGTTCCACATGTCGAAAAATTCCTCGAGTGTGTTTGTATGTTAGTTTGACAAAACCATTGCACCAATATAATAATATTTTTGGCAGAGGTAGAAATTTTAATCAACAATTGAGATATCTTAACCCTCCAAGTTCATGTTTTTCATGTCAGGTGCCTATAATCACGTCGAGGAATTCCCTCATAGAAGAGTGGCCAAATATGATTAGACTAGCATAGAAAATTCTTCAGAAAAGGTGTCTAAAATATCCCAGGGGAAACCTAGTTAGGCCCAAAGGCATACATGTCCAGAATGAAAGAAATAAGGAAATTTTGAAGACTGTTGATAATCAGACATAGAGAATCAATCCAAAATTGTTGACAATCATGATGGATTTAATATGAAATAAAATGGTAAAAGGAAAAGTTCTAGCAATGGACAAAAAATATCAATCATCCTCCCAAATCTTCAAATATGGTGAAGAATATTCCTTATAATAATGCAATAACCAATGACACATAGTATGGAAAACAAGGTGTTGAGGAGATGTTAATCAAAAATACGTTTGAGGCATTGAACATGAAAGGAAATGTTGCAGGATGAATATTATTGTTTGATCTTGGAATATAAAGGGTATAACCCTCCCCTCCAAACGAATCTAATTAAGGATATCATTCAAGAGGAAGAGTTGATGTATTGTGTTTGCAGGAGGTCAAGGCTACTGCCTTTGAGCTTTATTCAACAATCATGAATGGAATTTTTTGGCATGGTTCTTTCTAGGCCATTAACTATGAATGAGATCAATGTATATTATTCTTGGATTATCACCTCAATTGAGTTCAACAGTTGTACCCCATGGTATTTATTTCAATAATAAGTGTGTCTTTCCAGGTAGGTGAATAGTTTTTGTTCCATTTACGATGTGTCTATTGCAATATATTGTAGATGGTTGTTGGATTGGATTGATAATTCACTACTAGTTACTGAATGGATTATCTTGAGTGACTTTAATATGGTAAAGTGGGAGGAAGGTAGCGAAGAAAAATACTTTTTCATCCTCTCTGGAGGAGTAAAAAAATGTTGGTCAAGCTGTAAATCTTGATTTTTAATATCTGATGTGAAATAGATATGAAAACATATGGATTTCAAAGGCGCATTTTTATTGGTATGGAGGGATATTGAAAGAGTGAAAGTTATATTAGATGGGATCTATTCTGCAAAAGATGAAATAACATTTTATCACAGTAGTGGGTGGAGTGACCTTCCAATATCTCTTCCTTTCAAGTTGAATGTATCCTATGTTTCCTCTAAACACTGATGTACATTGATCACAAATGTCTATAATATGGTTCCTAGACCATGAGACAATGATGACTAGATACTATGGGAGGAGGAAGCTATTTAAAGAATGGTCGAGTTCCTTCATGGATGGGGGAGGACGATTGCTAGATAGAAAAGAAGACATAACAAAAAGGATTAAAATAATTAATTGAGGTGTGGATGCTTCTTGAGGAGGATATTCCTAATTCCATGTTCACCCTACAGGAAAATAATATAGAGCCAAGGGGGTCAGAATCAAGGATCATTTACAGTGGTGAATGGTGATGAAGCCTCTAAGAATTTATCAAGCACGAAAAATTATTTAGAAAGAATCACAGGATCAATAATCTAGAGGGAATTTTGGTTGAGGACCTAGAAAATATCAAAGATACATTCACCTTCCACTTAAAAAATATTTATGCAAAATACTCCTTTGACGGACCGTGTTAGTGAGGCTTGGCCCTTGATAGATAAGGAGTATTATCCCTACTAAGTTGTGGAGTAGAAAATGAGATATGATTGGAGAACATATTAGAAGATAATGTCCTCCTAGTGCTTAATGGGATGAATATGAGAAATCCTAAATCCTTGGGAAATATGGCCTTCCATGTGAGACTTTCAAGATATGAAGGCTATTGGTAATGACATGTTTTTCATGTCTTGGTCCTTGGGGACTATTTTGATTCTAGAATATAGGGAATATGGAATTACAATGATCAAGTTAATCCCAGAATATTCATATAGGTACACCATTAAGTCCTATATCCTAGAAATCAATTTTTTTTCTTAATTCCTGGAACAATATTCTAGGAAAAGCCTTAACCATAATAATTTAGTCAGTTTCAACTTGTATCGACTGAGAGTAAATGGGTTTTATTAAGAAGTAATTTATTTTGATATAGTGCTTGCTTCGTGGGAAAGTGTGGAATGGGAAAAGGAATCCATAAAATAGTTTATTCTCTTGAAAATAAAATTTGAAAAAATAGATGACAAAGTCCATCGATCGTTTGTACTGATACGCTTTCCTAGTACGGGGTTGGTACACAATTCTAAGTGCAAAATTCTATGTTGTTATCACAGTTGTTTGAATATCTTAATACTTTTTTAGGAAATTTATTTTTCAACTCAATATTTCGATCATTTCCATTATAATCATTCTCTAACCCTCATTCAACTCAATTGCTGATAAGTTTTTTCCCAATGACATACCCCTTTGGGGATGCCTGTGCTTATACTTTTGTGATTTATTTTATTCATGCTTACAATTAAGCTGAAGTGTGTGCTTAGGAAATTTTGGCATAATAAAATACCCTCTACCTATGGTTGATTAGCCAAAGGTTTCTAGATTTATTATTACCCCCAGGTAAACCTTGTTAAGGTCAAGCCAAACACTTAGAGTGAGTAAACCACCTTGGTGATCATGGTGTAAGGAACATAATATTTACATCCTTAGATATAGCAGCAACATACTATTTGTCAACCTATGGTTTGATGGAACTCTAGAACAATTGTTGTGACAATGACCCAAAATTAAATTATACCTGGCATACTCCTCCTTTATGTGGGGTTTACATGACGTGTCTATTGAATGATGATGTAGCCTTTGGAAAAAATTGTTAATTATTTCTATAGTGATGGAAACGTGCCACTTTAAGTGCAGAAAGATGAGGCATGCTTGTATTATTTGGAATTATCTTAAAAAAATTGATAGGATTTAAAACATTTTAAGTGGAAAAATTTGCTATTGTTGCATTGGTTCAGCGGAGAGGTTAACATATTCATGTGCATTATAAGCCATGGACAAGGGTATCATTCTTTCCATCATATTTATGATACATTTGTCATGAATTTCATTCAAATAAATGATACTGAATTTAAGTGCCAGAAAATTTTGATGGGACAACTACCCCTCAAAACAGGTAATTAACCCAAAGGAAATTTGTAGTTTGTAATACAAGCCTCCTTGGGCAATTTTCTTGAAGTAGTTCAAAAAAAAAAAATCAATGGAAGATTCCATTTCCTGTGGAGTGGGAAGTTTCCCCAAACTAGGTTGTTCAAATTGAAAGGAAGAATGATAAGAAATTTTTTTCCTTCATTACTTCATAGTCCTAGTGAAGCTCCACCTGCACCCGAACTTCAACAATTAAACTCATAAATTTTCTAATGGTACATTGGTTTCGTGGAGCGTTTAGCATACTCATGTGGCATGATAAGTCATGGACAGGGGTCCTATACATGCGACATGAATTTAATTTAGATAATTCATACTAAATGAAAGGGCCAGTTAACTTTGGTGGGAAAACTACCCCCCAGAACTGTCAACTAAACCAAAGGTAATCCATAGTTTGTAGTGCAGTTCCTTCGAAAAAAAACTGAAGGAGTTCCAAAAAGAAAGTTTTCTTTCATTTGAAGATATCATTTCCCACCAAGTGTGAAGCTACCCCAAATTGGATAATTCAGATTGAAAGGGTATATGAAGAGATATTTATTTCACTCATTACTCCACAGTCCCAAAAAACTTCACCTGCCCATGAACTTCAACAACCCTCTCCCCGCATTGGTGCCAATGAGTATATCATTGAGGTAACAACCAATTTTCAGATAATATCATACTTCCATTATGTTTTCAACTAAACCCTAAGTGTAGTAAATTAAACCCAATTTTCCTCATTTTTCTCTACTCTAGAATCTATATCGATATTTATATCCATCATGGATCCATGCTAAAGCCAAAAATAAAGGCTTCTGTTTGCAACAATTTGGATGAAAGCACGATACTAGAGTTTTTCTCACAAGAACAAAACCAAATCAAATTTTTATTCATGGCGATCAAGCAGAATTAGGTTTTAGTGAAGGAAACCAAGCACAATTAATATTTCAATCACGATTTCAATCAGGAGGCAAAAATAAATTAGGGTTTAAACACGACAATAGAGTTTTGTGTGTTTTTCTCACAAGGACAAAAAAAATCAAATTTGTATTCATGGAAACCAAGAAGAATTAGGTTTTATTGAAGGAAGCCAAGTACAATTAAGATTTCAATCATGACAAACTGAGGCAAAAGAAATTAGGGTTTTTTTACTAACCACAAAATAATGATTTTACAGAATTATGTAATAAAACTATCTGCAAGTAACAAAATCTGAGATGTAGGGTTTGTGCATGAAACCTAAGTGGGGAGATAAAATTGCAAAAGGGTCTCTAGATCAAAATATCCCCTCGCCATTGTAGCAGCCTTGACGTCTCATTTATTTCAATATTTCTACTTAAAATCAATGATTTAATCTCTATCATTTAAAAAACTACAACAACAAAACCTGATGGAATCGTCCGCGTTCTCTTTTTGAAATCCTGACCAAGAAACGAATTATCATCTTCTTTTCTACGTCGAAAATTGGGGGTTTGAACCCGGTAGAGACAACTTAAAATAGAAGTTTAGATACATAAATGTACCAAAATAATATTACTTGTATATAGAGAAACATAAAGAAAATGTTGATTATGTTGAGCTCGTGAGGGAGAAAACTATCTTAATGTGAAAAAAATTTAGCTGACTTCAGAGTTTCCATCATCCAATAGATATGGAATTCAAAAATAAATTCAAAGTTTCAATCATCTAGTAGATCTGGAATTCAAAATAAATTCATTGTCCATAGAAGAGTGAAGAATCTTAGTAAGAGCATAAAGAGGTTTTAGTGTTTCGTAGTTGCCATCATCCATTGGATCTGTAATTCAGAAATAAATTCATACACTTAGTAAGAGCGTCAAGAAGTGGCCAATGTTTTAGGAGGGAAAATGAAAAAAATAAACACTATTTATCAAATTTTTAAATAATAAAAATAATGATTTTAAAATTGGAAGTGAAATGTGTAAGGGTTTTCACTAAACATTTCACTAAACAAGCATGGTTATGAGTTTCAACCCAATATGGGGTAGATATCAAGTAAAAACTTAAACACGTAAACATTTAACATTTTTAATCTAATGTCGCCCTATTTAAAAATCAATTTATTTATTATTACGTATAAAAACAATATAAATTTAAAATATAAAGAGGGTTACAAACACAAATAAGAGGTATGGTAAATAAATAAAAATATAAATAAACCGAAGGTATGGTAAATAAATATAAATATAAATAAACTAAAGGTGTGATAAATAAATAAAAATATAAATAAACCAAAGGTATGGTAAATAAATAAAACCTATTTTTATATTTACTCCTTAAACCTCTTTATATTTAAGGAAACTCAAAAAGAAGAAGTTTTATTTAGGTGAAGCCTATGGGAAAAATACTATTTTAATACCATGGGCTAAATAGCATTGGCAAAATACCATATTTATAAAAGAGGTATGGTAAATAAATAAATATAAAAGGGTTATAAAGAAATATGGTAAATAAATAAAAATATATCAAATGAGATTAGAAATCATCCAACTATATACGAAGCCCATGGGCCAAATACCATGGTAAATAATATAGGTATGGTAAATAAATAAAATATAAATAAACAAGAGGTATGGTAAATAAATAAATCCTCTTTTTATATTTACTCCATAATCCTCTTTATACTTAAAGAACACTAAAAAAAATAGGTTTTATTTAGGTGAAGCCTATGAGCCAAATACCACGGGCCAAAAAAAACATTATTAACCATAATATTAATATTAAAAATTAATAATAATAATAATAATTATTATTATTATTATTATTATTAATTCTAATATTCATATTAATATATTATACTATTCATATTATTAAATTTAATAAATTTGGATTAATAAAATATTAAATTTTGTTATATTATAATATATATTAATATATCATTATATATATTAACTCTAGATATATATGAGAAGGAAGTACAAAGACATAGAGTGATAGAGGTGGAGAGATACTAGGAGTCACAACAGAAAGATGGAGAGAAACTCAAGGGGAGAGAGAGAGAGAGAGGTAGAGAAGGGTAAGATAGGGAGAGGGAGACACAAAGATGGAAGGGGGAGAGAGAGAAGTAGAGAGGGAGGGATATAGTGAGAGGATTGGAGGGTAAGAGAGAGAGAGAGAGAGAGAGAGAGAGAGAGGAAGAGAGGACCTAAGAGAGAGGAGGAGAGTGTTAGGGATAGAGAGATGGAGTTGGAGGGGGACAAAGGGGGGGAATAAGAAAAACATAGAGAGTGAGAAGTGGAGAGAGAGAGGTAGTTACAAGGTAGTGATGGAGAGATAGTGTGTATGTTTAGGGGTGAGATAAAGAGACAAAGAAGGAGAGATGGAGAGAAGGAGAGAGAAGGAGAGAGGGAGGGAAATAGTAACATATTTGGAGAGAGAGAGAGAGAGAGATGAGGGAAGAGAGAGTATTGGAGGGAAATAGAAATAGAGAGAGGAATGGAGGGAAAATAAAGAGAGAGAGAAAGAGGAATGGAGGAAAATAGAGAGAGAGAGAGAGAGAGAGAGAGAGAGAGAGAGAGAGAGAGATGGGGAATATAGAGGGAGGTAGGATAGAAAAGGAGAGAGAGGAAGGATGAGATAGGGGAGGAGAGTGATGTGGGGAGAGAGAGGGTTGGAGGGAAAAGAGAGAGGGAGAGAGGGAGAGAGAGAGAGAGAGAGAGAGAGTGATGGGAGAAGATAGATGTAGGTAGGAGAGAAAGGGAGAGAGAGGGCTTGAGAGAGAGGAGGAGAGAGGGAGAGAGGGAGGGAATAAGAAATACATAGAGAGTGAGGGAGTGACAAGGGAGAGATGGAGAGAGACTGTGGATCTTTGCAGGTGAGAAAAAGAGACAAAGAAGGAGAGATGGAGAGAAGGGGGGAGAGAAGGAGAGAGAAGGAGAGAGGGAGGGATATAGTAACATAATTGGAGAGAGAGAGAGAGAGAGAGAGAGAAAAGGAGAGAGAGGACATGAGAGAGTGGAGAGAGGGAGGGAAAGAGATATGAAGTTGGAGGGGTAGAGAGAGGGAGGTAAGAAAAAAGGCAGAGAGAGAAATGTGGAGAGAAAGGGAGTGATAAGGAATATGGAGAGAGAGGGAGAGAGCACAATCAAAGGAAATATAGAGAAGTAGGGGAGAGGGAGGTAGGGGAAAGAGAGAGAGAGATAGAGAGAGAGGGGGAGAGGAGGAGAGGGATAGATAGATAGATTGGAGAAAGAGAGTGTATGTTTTGGGGGTGATATAGAGAGAAAAAGGTAGATATAGATATTGATGGAAGGTGAAGAGATGGAAGAAGAGATAGATGGATAGAGCGAGGGAGGGGCAAAGAGATTGATAGATATGGAGTGAGAAAGCATGTGATTTTGAGGGGGTGATATAGATATATAAATAAGGAGAGATTAAGGGAGATATAGATGTAGATGGAGAGGGGAGAGATGGAAGATGACTTCTTGCACTAAATGCCTTGATTTTATAGTATATGGCAATTTATAATCCTATTTGATTTCTTGCAGTAAATGCATTGATTTCAATGTAGATTTTGGTTTCTAATCCTATTTGATTTCTTGCACTAAATGCATTGATTTCAGTGTAGATGGTGATTTCTAATCCTATTTGATTTCTTGTACTATATGCATTGATTTCAATGTAGATGATTTCTAATCCTATTTGATTGCTTGCCCTAAATGCATTGATTTCAGTGTAGATGGTGATTTCTAATCCTATTTGATTGCTTGCACTAAATGCATTGATTTCAGTGTAGATGTTGGTTTCTAATCCTATTTGATTTCTTGCACTAAATACATTGATTTCAGTGTAGGTGGTGATTTCTAATCCTATTTGATTTCTTGCACTAGATGCATCATTTTCAATGTAGATGTCGATTCATAATTATATTTGATTGCTTGCACTAGATGCATTGATTTCAGTGTAGATGATTTATAATCCTATTTGATTGCTTGCACTAAATGCTTTTATTTTAGTGTATATGGTGATTTCTAATCCTATTGGATTGCTTGCACTAAATGCATTGATCTTAGTGTAGATGTTGGTTTCTAATCCTATTTTCTTACTTTCACTAGATGCATTGGTTTGAGTGTAGATGTTGATTTCTAATCCTATTGATTGTTGCATTAGATGCATTGATTTCAGTGTATTTATAATCTTATTTAATTGCTTGCATTAAATGCATTGATTTCAATGTAGATGTTGATTTCTGATTTGATGTATGATGGTACATTAATTTTAAAGTGATTGGATTAACAATGCTCATTGATTTTAGTGTTAGCACAAAAAATTATTGGAAATGTACATTGATTTTTGTGTTATAGTAATTCAACCTATTACTATTGGAGAGCAAGAGAGACAATGTATGATGTTTACTGCAACATCTCAAGCTAAAGATTTAAATGGTTTATGATTTCAACTGTCCTTTTCATATAATCGATATGAGAAGATGACAAAAATAAAACGAATGACAATAAGAACAATAGAAGAAAATATTTTGAGATTGATAACAATGAAGACTATTTATAATTGACTACATTCTTATTATTCACATTTTCTATCATTCAACACTATTACATTGTCGCTTTGCATTCAAAATTTTTATTTCATCATTTTTCATCATTAAAGTTATTAACGATATTTATCATTTCAACAAACTGAGGTAACTAAGAAAATTTAAAATTAAAACGACCAAACTAATCTCAGACATATTTAGCATATTTAAAATTATTATATAAATATTAGATTTATTTACATATTATTGATAAAATTAATCATATGTTTGATAGATTTTCCTTGGCCGCACATGACTAAAACCAACCTAGATCCATTTTAACTCCGGATCTATCAAGTGCCAAGAGGGAACAAACCTCTCGAGGTGAAAAAATTTCCTCAAGTTTTGCACTCAAAAAAGAGGTTTGAACCTTGAGATATTTGATCCCTCTCTGTGCTTGATAGATCCAGAGTCAAGATGGATCTAGGATGGTATTAATAAATACAAAATATTAATCACATATGTGCAAGTTAGCTCATCCCATCAACTTATGGAAATGAATCAATTATATTTTATGAAGTTTTTTTTAGTTGCATTGTGTAGTTTATTATTATATTATTATCCAATTTTAAGGTCATGACACACATCAAATTGGTGTACGAGACCACCGTGTTTGTGGGACAAGGGACCTACCTCCATGTAGCGATTTGAATTTTATGTCTATGAAGGCATGCATACTCTAACCCCTCTGATTTTGAACGTATGACCTCTTAGGAGGAACCACATGCTCTTAACCATTAGTCCCACTCAAGGTTTAATTAAAATGTGTTTAAAAATAAGGTGAATTTAAAAAGTTTTATTTTTTGGCTAGAATTTGGTGATATGTTCTTTTTTTGGTTAGATTACAATTTATTATTGTTAAAATTATAATAATAATGTATAAATAGATTTAGTGTTTTAAATTTTTTTGGGGGTATTTGAATTGTATAAATTTAACAACTCAAATATATCATTTCAACAATATTGACCACTCACTTCTTACCATTCCCACACCATAAAAAAAACCATAAAATGTCATTCTTAATATATCTTGTGTAGTTTCGTAATGCCATTCAAGTATAATCTCACAATCACTTATGTCAGTAATGGTGTGATCATATTTCTATTCTCTTAAAGGAAATATTTGTAGACATGCACCCCATCAAACATAAATCATTGAGTCAAAATGAATGGAAATGAATCAATAAGAGGGCGTGTCACAAAGTGTCAACAAGTGTCAAATATGCCAAAGGGGGAGTGTCAAGGAATTCTAGGGAGCTTTAGGGCATGCAAAGAAGTGTAATGGCGTGCTAAGAGGTTCCAAGCCATGCCAATGAATGCCAAGACATGCCATGTGTTAAGGCATGACAAGATGTGCCAGGTGTTAGGGTATATGAACGTGTGTCAAGGAGTGTTAGGCGAAAAAATGGAATGACAAGTTAAAATGAAAATAAATGAACACATATGAAGGTTAATAATTTAGGACCTTACCTTTTCAAGAGGGGCATGCTAGGCATACCAACACTAGTGCCAATACATGCCAAGGGCCAAGTGCTAACATGTCTTAAGTTCCAAATCATCCTCTATTACTTATCTCTTAATTGTGAATAATTGATCTCAAATAAATTTTATCTTAAACCATGCCAAGGCATTCCAGGGCATCCAAACACATGCCAATAATTTTCAAGTGCCACCAAGTGCCAAGATGTAATATGTGCCAAGGAGTTATAGGGCATGCTATGAAGTTCTAGGTTTTCTAAGGAGGGAGTGAAAAGATATGCTAGATAGTTCCAAGGCATGCTAGAGTGTTAGGGAAGCATACCAAGATGTGCCAAGTGCCAATGTGTGTTGAGTGTTAGCGAGTGTCAGGGAAACATAAGGGATAACTATGTCAAAATGCATTGAAATGAATGAACAAGAGTGTGTGACAAGGAGTTTTAGCGAGTTCTAGGTGCGCTAAGTAGGAAGTGACATGGTATGCTAGGCAATGCTAAGTCATGCTAGTGTGCTAGAGTGGCATACGACCAAGATGTGTCAGGTACCAGGGTACGCCAACACATGCTAGGAAGTGTTAGGTAGTCCTAGGGACACACAAGGGAGCACTATGTGAAAATAATGCATGAAAATGAATAATTAAGAGATTGTGAAAGACATTAGGGGAATTATGAGGTATAAAATGGGCCTCCTAAGGAAATTATAAAATAATAATGGAGATAATAAAATAATATTAGATTACATATCAAATTCTAGAGGGAAAAAAGAAAAAAAAAAAATTTCAACTCATATTTCAACTTATATCCCTATGGGTTTACTAAAATTTCAAGCGAGAACACTAATTGTATGCATAATTTTATTTCAAGCGAGAACACTCATTGTATGCATAATTTTATTCCCCATACAAGGAGTACCCATGTTGCATACTTTAGATGGACTCTGCTACATGAAAAATGAGAAATACATGAAAAAAGTGATTGCAATCATGTTTTTTCATGTATTTCTCATTTTTCGTATAGCAAGGTCCATTGAAAGTATGCAACATGGGTACTCGTTGGATGAGGAATTAAATTTTACAGCCAAAGAGTACTACCCCTCGAAATGTGAGTAAAACCTTAGGGAGATAAGTTGAAAATACAAGTTGAAAAAGTAGTTTTATTATTTTATTATTTTTTAATCTTTTTACCTTTTAACCCCAAAAATGGTGAATCTTCCCCCATGGCTAAAATCATCATCTTGATTCCTTTTGGTTATTCTAAAGTTTATTTTGGTTGTACATTTTTCTTAGGAGACCCATTTTAGACCTCAAAATTTCTCTAATTAAGTGTTAGTGAGTTCCAGGTGTGCTAAGGAGGGAGTGACAAGGTATGATAGGAAGTGCTAAGACATTTTAGAGGCTAGGGAAACATGCCAAGATGTATCTAGAGCTAGGGTGTGCTAATGAATGTCAGGGAGTGTTATGGAGTGACAAGGAAAAACAAGGGAGCACTAGTTTTAAATGCATGGAAATGAATGAATAAGAGTATGTGACATGAGTGACCTAGGATGAGGTATATGCAGTTCTTAGGTGAGAAAGGCACAATCTTCTTGTAGTAGGTGCAATTGGTCAATTTGTTGCAACTGAAGCAGGCCAATGTCACATGAACTGTAGTAGAAAAGGACTTGATTCAGTTCCTGAGTCGTGAAAAAATGTAAGGCTAGTTGTGAGGGCATGAGTGCCAAGGCATGCTAGGGAATGCGAACATGTGTTAGATAGTTTGAAAGGATGTCAAATACACTAAGATGTGTCAAGTGATAAAGCTTTCCAAAATGTGCAAAGGTGTGACAATACATGCCATGGAATATAAAGGAAACAAAAAGGAGAAACAAGTTAAACTACAAGGAAATGAACACATAAGAGGGTTAATAAGTCATCATTTTACCTTTTCTAGGAGAGCTATGCTAGGCACACCGAAATTAGGTGGAAATAGGTTTAAAATGCCAAGTTTTAGCGCATTCTAAGTGCCAAATCATCCTTTGTTATTTCTCATCTACTTTCCAATAATTTATCTCAAATAAATTTAATATTAAACCATGCCAAAGAATACCAAGGAATATTAATGAATGCTAGACATGCTAATACTTTCCCAGCACCAAAACGTGCCAAGTGCCAATGTCTGTTAGGTAGTGGTAAACATGTTATGAATTTGAAGGGAATGTGGAAGATTGTTAATTAGGTGTGAAAAAGTGTGCTAATGCATGTTGAGGAGTATTATTGAGTAATAGAGAAACACAAGGGAGAACTCGGCCAAAATTCATGGAAGTGAATGTCTATTAGGGTGTGACAGGGAGTGTCAATGAGTGCTAGATAACATTCCAAGGAGGGAGTGACAAGGCATGTTAAGCACTAGTAAAGTGTGCCAGCGAATATCAGGGAATGTTAAGAAGTGCTAGAGTGCACTACGGAGTTCCATTGTCTATTACCATGTGCCAAATAATCCCAAGACATGCAAGATGCTAAGGCATTCTAGGATGTGTAGGGTGCCAGGGTATGCCAATATGTGTTAAGGAGTATCAAGGAAACAAAAATAAGAACCAAGCTAAAATCCAAGGAAATGAACACATAAGAGGGTTAATAAGTTAGGAATTTATATTTTTCAAAAGGGGCATGCTAGGCACACTAATAATAGGTTCAAATACATGCCAAGTTCCAATGTGTGACAAGTGCTCATGTATGTTAATGCATTCCAAAGTGTTCTAGGGCATGCTAGGGACTACACGACATGCCGAAACATTCTAGGAGAGTGTTATGCTATGTTAGGGCTCACCAACCTGTGCTTAGGTGTCATAGTCATGGAAAGATGTTTTAGGTACAAATATTTTCTAAGACATGAGAGGTGCCAAGGAATGTTAGTGTGTGCCAAAGCATGTTAAGATGTGCCCAGAGTGTTGAGGAGTGCTAGATCTCTCTCATTAATAGAATTTACAAATCTTGATTATGTATTAAATAATATAGTTTCTACACACATTAGTGGAACTTTATCTAAAGGGAATTTTTTAGATAGTGAACCGAATATATATTAATCATGTATTGATTCACATAAAAAATATATTATCATTACTTGAGGGAAATGATACAAACTAATTACTTCTTAAAAAATTGACTAAATCCAACCACTATATGGCCTTGGACACATAGCGAAAAAGGCTCCACAACAATGGCCTTAAATCATTATCTGTTGATAAACAATATAGTAACATGCACATAGCGTCATAAAAAACTCATTGGAATTATCAATGATGACGAACATTTTTTGACCATCACCAAAAGTAACAAAAAAGAGCATTGGTGAGGGTTAATAAAATATCATCACTAGAAGTGTCACCAAAGAGAGAATTAGTGACGGGCCTTTAACAACCCTAACCAAAAGTGTCACTAAAAATGGCTTTGGTGACAAACCTTAAAGGACTGTTACTATATGCACTTACAACAACACTTTTTTAAGGACCGTCACCATATGTGACATTGGTGACACGCCTTAAAGGTCCATCACTTTGTCTTGTAGTGGAGGTCTAGATATTGGGCTTGAGAAATAACCTGCTCTTCCGTGACAACGCCTCCTTTGGCTACATCTTTAGTAATTTTTGGGAGTAAAGACTTAATAAACCATTAAGCCAAAATTTGATCTGGAATAAAAAGTTTGACCAAAGGACGTCTATGTCTCCATTCATGAATGTGATATGAAATATAAGTAGACGTACTTTGTTTGAGTGAGGTCAAAAGTTTCATACCATTATCATAATGGACTGGTAACTGAAAATGAGTTAGGAAAGTAGTTACTAAGGCATTGAAATTGTTGAAAGAGGCACGTGGTAACTCAATGTACCACTTCATGGCTAAACCAATAAAGGTTATATGAAAAAGTCTTAATCAAATGGAATCATCGATCAAAGAGTTGGATGTGCACAACAAATGATAAGTCATGACATAGTTTGAAGGGCCCTCTCTTGATTTTCCTTCAAAATTCTGAATGTAAATGGGAAACATAGTAGGCATGGCCAAACAAAATGGAAAATAATAAATAGGACCATTTTTTAGCTGATAAAAGTCTGGTAAATACAAATTTACTATAAAAGGTAACCACCGGTTAGGGTCTTGCTGAGAAAATTGATAACCCTGAGGGACAAGTACGGTACCCAGAGGAGGGTATCCAAGATATCTTGGAATAACCTGAGCAGTTGGAATGTGCATACCTCTAGGGTATCCAGAATTAGCCATACCATATTGAGGTTGAGATGGTATTTGAAATGTGTGACCAGGGTATGGTTGACTCTGGAAAGGCAGATTTGGTCCCATTTTTCCTGATTGATATTGTCCCTAAAATGGTTGGCCCTTAACAAATTGAACTTTAAAATGTTGACCTATGAAAGGTTGCCCTTGAAAAGGTTGACTTGTTTGCATGGCTACTACACGTGTTTTTCCTAAAGATAATTTAGTTATAGACTGGATTGTAGGTCCAGTTTGATAAATGGTAGTCTGGGGGATGGCCTACGTGGTAGTCGGCATTGACATTTGAGGGGTGGTAGCAATAGAGACTTAAGAAACTCCCAGGATGGGTGTGTGAGGAGTACCAATTTGGTGAAAAAATGTTTTCATAGTAGGTTGGACGAGAGTATGAGGAGTACTTGGGCCAACTTGCTGACTACTTGGCACAAATTCCCCCCGTGTAATTTGAGGTATTCCCTAAACAGTTTGTTGGAATTGAGTATAACCAAATGGTCTAGTTGGCTAAGTAGGTTGATTGTAAGGCATCTGTGGGGTAGATTGCAAAGGATGTTGAGTAAACGAAGGATTCCATATAGTGTTCATCCCTGAATAAGGAGTTCCCATAGAGCTTTGTGACACATAGGGTTAACCATAACTATTTTGAGTAATTGGACTATAAATTTGATAATTCCCAGGTAAAGGTTGCCCTACAACCATAGGATATGCTCCAACATAATATTTTCCTCTCGAAAGAGGCTGTTGGACCCCAGGCAGAATTTAACCACCTGATGAGTTAACTTGAGGGGTATTACTGAAAAGCATATAAATATAGTCCATAGTCAAAGTTTGGGCAGTAGAATCTGTTAAAACAATTGACATAGTAGAAGCTTGAGGGGAAGGAGATGCTCCTGGAAAAGTTCTAGTA
Organism: Pinus albicaulis; assembly: GCA_034641835.2. Taxonomy (NCBI): domain Eukaryota; kingdom Viridiplantae; phylum Streptophyta; class Pinopsida; order Pinales; family Pinaceae; genus Pinus; species Pinus albicaulis. The sequence continues at coordinate 789,963,134 of CM076584.1, read as the reverse complement.
AGTGACTGGTACCCATCAAGAATAAAAGGACCATCGTATAATAAGTTTTTTGGAGAAGATGAGAACATGGATGAATCCATAGAAATGTTTCCAGAAGCCATATCAGATATTCTATATCTAGGTAAAGAGTAAAATGGGATTCGACAACGTGGATGAACATAACCCGATGAATGTATAAAGTCAGGGATGGTAAGATACCAAGGATCTGGTTCAAAAGGAGAAAAAGTTAAATCTAAAGGAAAGTTCGGTTCACTGGGCCGTAAGTCTAAAGAAATCCAACGAGTAGGAATTTATTTCTCTTCTTCATCGTCAATAATCTATTCTTCCTCTTTTAATTTTCTCCAACTAACCGGGTGTGTATTCAGGGGGTTTCCCCTACATTTTACGTGAAATTTTCGGTAATTCAACCACAATTAATTTTTAACACACAAGATCACAAAATTTCAAAAAATCACTCCTAAGGTCTGTAAAAATAAACAAACAAGTGAACAAGTGCTATAAATTCTAGAAGTAAAACCACACACAAAAAATATGTTTCCACAATAAAATCACTAGTTGGTGATGAAATTCATCCTCACAGAGATCAATGTGCAAAACTAGAAGTTGGAACAATTACCCTGACAACCTACTTAATGAAATAGTCTGGTGCAAGTAACTCCACTATGCCATCTCGAGTGATTATTACCCTCCAAAAATTACAAGTGAGTCTAGTCAACATCTGCTCCAGGTACATTTGGACCTTCCCTCCACTACCACCTTGGGAAAAATCCTAAGATTATAGCCACTAAGGTTACTAACTGAGAAAATCAAACCTGGGGGAACAGTTTGTGGCCTGATGTACATGCAAGAGCAGAGTAAATCCCCTTGAAAGCTCCTTCACATGGTAAATCCTATGTTTATTGACAAGTGATCCCAGGCTCCTTAACAAAGGTAAATTCAAGGTTTACCATTTGTAATGCATGCACATCTTCTATCTTTACCAATGAATTAAGTACGATTACTCCACTTGGTCCGACATGACCTCATGCTTAACTCTTTTAAGAATATTTTCCCAGAGAAAAATTGCAACAATTGGAAATTTTCATACCGCAAGATACTATTTGTTTGTTTATTTTCTCTAGAAAGTTAAGTACTTCCCTATTCCAAAGCACTAATCCTTATCTAAATTGGTGGAATGAGCCCTAAAAAATATAAAAATATCTAGATTAATTTTAATTAGCGTTGTGTTAATTTGGCTATTATTTACGCAAAGGGGTACGAAATTGAAACTTGATGATGTTGCAACCGACTCAAAATACTCTAATGCATTCAACGATGAATATGCAACTTTTCATTTTGATGGATTCCTAGTTAAGGGGAAGTTAGAGGTTCTTTGAACTTAAAAGGAAAATTTCCTAAAAAATCCCAAAATAGTCTTTTCATAAAGAAACCAATTCAGTTTGAAGTTTATTCAATGAAACTTTAATGAAAATTTTCGTTCACTTTAAGCCAAAACGTATGATTATTTTTCCAAACAATTGTTCCCAATTCCTCAAAAATTGATGAAAAACACAAAACCCTAAAATTTATGATTTTTTTTTTTCAAAACAAAAGTTTTTAATGAAATATTTAACTAATGATGCCTACAAGTGTATTTTTATGATTACTTCAAACTGAATGAAAAACAAATCACTTTTGCACTCAAGAAGAAGTAATTTCACAAAACACTACTTTTTTGAAACAAACCCTACTTCACGAATCTAGAAGCTTTATTTCACAAAATGAGAAAAACAAATCACTCAAATGAGCAAGATTATTAACACACCTAGTATATCTAGAATAAAAATATAGAAAAACAATAATCTAGAGATTCAATCTATCTTTCCCAACAGATATATTAAACCAACCATGGAAAACCCTACCCAAAAATTATAAAAGGGATGAACTCTCAAAAATTGACACTAAGGCAAACAAAATAAGCTCACAAACAGGTCCTGAAATTTGATATAAGAAAAAATGACCACTTAGAAATTATAAACCAAACTCTGACAAGCAGGATATTCATTTTTTGAAAAATTTCCAGGGGGTGCGTAGGTAACTAGTGTAATACAATGCACATGCACATTGTGTTACAATGCAAACTGCGCAATACTGCACACTGTTACTAAAAAAGAGCTGCGTAGGGGCAAGAAATTTTAGAAAAAATAAAAAATGAGGCACCCAACCCATAGGATCTAAAATGTCATCAATTACACAACATCCAGACATAGTCAAACCAGTAAAAAAGGAAATTTAAACCAAAGAAAACCAAGAGAACTAATACGTTCCCCAATGGATTCGCCAATTTGTTACCTAGATAAATCCCTCTTGCGGACAAGAGTGATCTCCCTATAATCCTAACAGAGAACTAGAAATAAACAAACATGTGAATATCTCTTTCCCTAAGCTAACAATTTTTAGATTACTAAAACTAGGAGAAGAGGATGATGCTCTTACCTTTTCCATGAAATGTTTGATGAAGACCCCACACTTTACTCCAATGAAGCTCCTCAATGCTTAGAATAAAATTACAACCACAAACATGTAAAGGATTAAAGGCATCTACAACATAATAATAATCTAAAAACCAACTTAACCTAATGATCAAGGAGATTAGGAAATAAAATTGTTTTAATGAGTATATAAACACAAATCATTCACAAATCCAAGAAAAAATGAGTTGGAAAATGTACCCAAATATATTATCAGAGAAAAAAGAGAAATACTACAACCAAGCCTTGATGTCATATAGGCTCCTCCTGAATGCCTCCAATCTTCCTCCTTGGTTAACAAAATCCCAAATCCAAAAATACCAACACAATACTACTATATGAGAGCTCCCCTAACCCTGAAGTCTCAGATCAATTTATAGGAGAACTGCGGAGGTTTCAGATCCACAAATGAGGAGATTAGGGTTCCATGATCCAAGGGAATTAGATCCATGATTGGAGGGGTTTGGATCGAATTGAGATTACTCAGAGGCTTCTAGTTTGGAAAAAATGCACCTAACTATGCTTCTAGAACTTACTTTTAGTTAGTTGCACAATTTTTAATGGAAAACAGAGCACAAAACTACACGGGGAATCTTAGTAGTATCAACGATGCATAGGAAATGACTATATAAAGTGCGCAAGCCATATTTAAGAGTTTAAAGAGTCATTTTCCCCAAATTTCATGACTTGGTCAAGGAATATAAATGTTTGAATTGCAAGGAAGTATGAGTATGGATGGTGATAGATCCATTTTGAGTGTCAAGTGTCATGGTGATAAAATGATGTGTACAAAATAGGTGGGTGGCCACCAATATCCACCTGGATGATTCCTCCCCCCTTAGGAAGAAATGGTCCCCATTTCATGCAGAGCCTCCACGAGGTGAGAAAATTTATGTTGAACCAAGTCCTTAGTGAACCACTTGCCCTAGTGAAGGAGTTGGTCTGCTTTGAAAACTCGATATAGCTGGATCTTTTGTTGGCGGGTGTTCTTGATTTGTGTGTCCATGGTATGATCAGTTTTGGATTGTTATATGTAGGCTGGGTTTAACTTCGTCAGTGTGAGTTTTCCTACAATGTTAGATTTGTCCAGTAATGGTGGAAAGTAGGGCCAAAGGCGGTCCACATTGAACATTAGTTGAAGACCAAGGAATGGTGGAATACTAAGCCTGAAGGCATTGTCCCATAAAAACTTGGTGATGGTGTATGGCCATATCAGAGCGGGTGAAGCTTGTGTTGGGGTCCAATGAGGTGCTCCTTCTGAAAATGTAGCCAAACTTTGTCACCCACGTGGAACTTGTGTGGCACCCAATGCTTATCATGTCGCTACTTGTACTTAGCATTGGTTCTGTCCAATGTGTCATGGACCTATTGGTGGATGTGCTGAATGCACTCAATGAAGTTGTTTGCCTTGTCAGCTTTGGAATGGATATGAGACGAATCTGCGTGAGTATATGTAAATGGTATGGCCACATCAAAGGGACATAGTGGCTAGAATCCAAAGCCCACTTGAAAGGGGTTGTAGCCAGTTGAGCTGTGGAGAACCGACTTATAACTGTGATGGATATAGAGAAGGATTTCATCCCATGTGCATGGATGATTTGAGTTGTACATGTGCATAATGTGTACAATCATCCTGTTGACAACCTCTATTTGGCCATCAGTTTGGGGGTGGAAATATGTGGACTTAGTGAGTTTGGTGTCCAGAATCGACCATAAACTTGAATAAAATGTGTTGAGGAATCTGTTATTTCCATATGAGATAAAGGACTATGGGACCCTAAAGTGTACCCACACTCGATCAAAGAAGAGTTTAGCAGTGGCTTATGCTATGATATTCTCTTGTAGGCCGCTATAATGGCCATCTTGGAGAACCCGTCGATGACCACAAAAACACAGTCGTTTCCATCCTTGGTAGAAGGAAGGCCTGAAATGTAATCCATGGAGACGGATCCCCAAGGCCGACTAGGGGTAGGAAGTGGAGCATATAGGCATTGCTTCTTGATGGTTAGTTTAGTGATGGCGTCGGAAGTGCATGATTTGATGTACTTCTTGACATCTTGTCGAAGGTTCGACCAATATAAATAATTTTTCAGTACTTCCACTATTTTCTCAACCCCAAAATGTCCAACGACTCAACTATAGTGCTATTCCCAAATCATCTTGGCACGCTCACTTGAAGGAACACAGAGGTGTCCCAGGTGGCACAATAATTCATATTGGAGGTGAAATTATAGAACCTTATTACCTTCTAGGAGCCTTTGGTATGTGCTGCTTAATTATAGATCGTTTTTGTAGATAAGCGGCCAACCTAAATTATCGTTCCCACAAGAGTTGAGCATAGTGGTTAGTTCCACGATCGGCAGTCGACTGAGGCAATATGAAACATTATTGGTGCTTCCCTTCTTGTATTTGATGTTCAAATGGAACTATAGGAGGTATGTGGACCATTTATGATGGCGACCATTCTGCAACTTTCCTTATGTCTGTATGAACTAGAGGGATCAGTGATCTGTGTGGATGATCATTTCCTTCCCTAAAATTTAATGCTTCCATTATTAGAAAGCCTGCACAATGGAATACATCTCTTTTTATAGGTGGGATACTTCCATACTATGTCTGAAAGTGTCTTACTGTGATAGGCCACTAGATTCCCCTACTGAGTAAGAAATTCCCCAATACCATAGTCAGAGGCATCTATCTCGATGTCAAATGGTTGATGTAAGTCTGGTAATGTGAGAACTGGTGAAAAAAATAGGTGATGCTTCAACTCTGTGAATGCCTTCTGTTGAGATTCAGACCAAAATAATTTGGATTTTTCTCCCCCTTTAGTGACTTGACTTAAAGGCCAAGTGATATGAGAGAACCCCAACACAAACCTACAGTAGAAATTGGCAAGGCCTAGAAAGCTATGAAGGTTTGTTAGAGTGGTTGGGGATGGAAAATCCCGAATGACAGGGATTTTGGCTGGGTCCACATGCACCCCTCACTCATAAATGATTTATCCTAGATATTGAATGTAGGTCATTCCAAAAGTGCATTCCTCTAAATTGGCACAAAAATTGTGTTGTCGTGGTGTTTAGAGGACCTGTCGAATGTGGTGGAGGTGCTCTTCCCAACTTTGGCTGAAGATCAGGATGCCATCCAAATACATTACCACGTATGAGTTGGTAAATGGTCGCAAGATGTCATCCATTAGCCTCATGAAGGCTGCAGGGGCATTTGTAAACCTAAAAGGCATGACAAACCACTCAAAAAGGCCTTCCTTGGATTCGAAGGTAGTCTTCCACACATTGGAGGGCTCGATTAGTACTTGGTGATACCTAGAATTTGAGTCAATCTTGCTGAAATATTCCCCCCCCTTGAGTTAGTCTAGAAGGTCATGAATCCACGGGATCAAATACCTATTCTAGAAAATGATCTTGTTCAATTCCTGATAGTCAATACAGAGTCTCCAAGGCCCATCCTTATTTTTTACCAACACGATCGGGCTCCCACGGGGTGATGAAATCAGCTGAATGCAACCTTTCTGCAACAGCTCCTGAATCTGCCTCTTGATTTCATTATTATCCAGAACATAGTGCCAATAGAGCGATCCTTTGGTAGTATAACGCCTAGGTCAGATCGATGGAGTGCTTGACTTGATAATGCAGAGGTACCCCTGCGGGTGAGATGAATATGTCCCCATACTCCTCCATGACCTTGTCCATCTATTTTTTCTATGCAGAGGAGCCCTGTCTAGAGGTCGTGGACACATTATTCTTATTTCCTTGAGGGTGGATCATCAGGAAAAAAAAATTTCCGGTTTTGGAAATGAGCTTACTGCATTGCTTTACAGTGATCAAAGAGATGGCAGTAGGTGGTGCTACCTTGGTATCATGTACAACTTATTGCCTAGAGTAACAATAAAAATGTGAGGCCTAAAATCATACACGACTTGTCACTTCTGCAAGTATGGTTGGCCTAATAATACATCACAAACATCAATAGCAGAAATATCACATAATGCCTCATCCATGAAGTGCTTGATGTTGTAAGGACACTGCTCAATGATGCGGAGATCCCATCTTTGGTGAAGCCACTTGATGGTGTATGATTGTGGGTGTGATGTGCTCAGCAGGCCCAACCACTTCACTACCTATGTTGAAATGAGGTTATTTTTTCTCCTACTACTGACAATGAACTGCTTCGGGGAACCCTTCAGTCACATCTGGGAATGTAATATGTGCTCACCCTCCTCTTGATCTTCTGGTTCCTCCTTATGGAACTTGGTGGTGGAAATGGTGGCGTTGGGCTCCACATCGTAATTTGATTCCCTTTGTCATTCCCCTTTTTGGGTTCTGACTCAGAGTCTGAACATGCATCTAATTCGGAAGCCTTCAGCTTGACGACCAATGACTGCTTGGGCTGACACTTACTTGTGTTGTGGGTGGAGCTCTTATGGAACTCACACCACTTTCCCATGTCATTATTTGGCTTCACAGTGTTGTTATTCGCTTGTGGGTTTGGAGGGTTGTACTAGGTTTCCTCACCTTGTCTTTGTCCTTTGTTCTACGGTTTGGGGGTGCCTTTCCCTTACTTTTGATTCACAGATCCAAAGTATCGCTTCTTGTATTTGGATTTATGCTCAATCTTGGCAGCATATCGATATGCTACATCAAGCGAGGAGATGTCTAGGAAATCCATTTCCTCCTAAATGTATTTGTGCATACAACTGCGGTACTTTAGCACCAAATTTTTCTCTGAATATTTGATACCCAACTTTGTGCACATGGTATGGAACTGATTCGTCAGCTCATGCACATCTTGATCCCTTTGTTTCCACAGTGTATTCCATTGTATGTACTTGTCCTCATGTCTAACCATAGGATAATATTGTTCCTTGATGGCATCTCGGAAAGTGGGTGCGACCGAGAATAGGGAGGGTTCCCTCTTGTCCTTTTGCTCATAGTAGGTTTCCCACCAGTCCTTGACATGGGGGGTGACTTTAAGGAGTGAAAAATTAATCTTTTCCTGATTGGAAAATTCATGAATAGAGAAATAACCTTCTAATAGATTCAACCATCTATCTACGACGTCTACATTTATTTCTCCTTCAAATATGGGAATGTCAAAATTTACTTTTACCTTGAAAGGAATGGCGCCTCCAGAGTGGCTACTGGATGAAGATGCGCCGCTGGTGGGTAGCCGTTGAAGGATTTGGTAAAATTTTTCCATCATCATGTTCCTTTGTTTCTCGAGGGCCTCCTTGAGCAATATTTTGATAGGATATCCTGCTCCCTCATCTTTCTTTTCTTCCGCCATGGGAGGCCGTCGGGGTTTGCGAGGTTGATCTTTCAAAGGTTTAACCAAATTGATCCCTAACTCCTTATACCCTGACCTCGTTGGGGACATGCAAAGAAATATCAAGAAAGACAAGGTCGCTCTGATACCACTGATCCATACTTATGCAAGAACACAATAAAATACATAAATAAACATAAAAGCATAGATTCAGTAGGAATAACACTTCATTTCATTAATATAAAATACTGAAAAATTCTTACAGACATGATGGAAAATAAAATAGCTCAAACGATGGTATCTTATATCTGAGAAGAGATGTGGTGGCTACATGCCTCTGAACTACATTACAATGCAACTCAAGGGAATTTTTATTATTGAGCAACATGGGAAAACCTTAAACAACTAAAACCCTAACCCCAAGAGATGGAATTCCAAGAGTTTGTAGGCCTTGTTGGGGTTAGTTGGACGACCAACTTCCCAGGGTCATAACTTCGTCATATTATCTCTATTTGGTGCATACAATATATCATTGGAAATATTTGTTTGAGTACTATAGGATTTGCCACAAGACCTTGCCTGTGGCTATTGGCCTGTAACATACCTAAAAAAAATGTCGTTTATGGGGTCAAAACTGATCCAAAATTTTAGGACCCAAAAAACTACTAAAAATAGTAATTACTGCTATAAACAAGGAAATTGATGAAACTGATTGGGGGTCTAGATGGAATAGGTGGGTGTCCACCAATATCCACATGGATAAAGACTTTCCATTGAGAAATGTCAATTATTATTGTATTGACAAACATATGGCTTATGGAGTGTTCTCCTTCCTTAAATATTAGTTATATGGTGTTACCCTACCTCAAGGGTATGATATTAATAAAGATCTGAAGCTTTTATCATATATTATGTTATTCATTTGGAATATTTGTATATTTTACATATTTTCAGGTCATATCTATTATAGATGATCTTGATGTGAGTGATGTAGCTGATCAATTGGTGTTTTCATGTCATTTCTGAATAGAGGTAAGGTTGCTTTGCATGTAATCTGCAAATACTCGAGAAAGATATATATATATATATATATATATATATATATATATATATATATTATGTAATCTGGCTTACTAATGCTCGATGATGTAGGCCATTCATTCATGCGGGTTCTATTTAGATTATTATGTTTCTATTTTTCGAGTGATCAAGAATCTTGTAGAAGATAACATAAGGTTTTGTAGTTTCTTGACAATCAGAGTTATCATCTCCAAATTCTCCGTGGTGGTTGGATTTTGGATCTAGTGCTCTAGCTATGGTCTGGCAGGGGATGTACATACTGCTAAAATAATGTGTCCTCCTGTAGCAGTCACATAGAACCTACTAATATCACAATTTCCTTAGGTTTTGCCTCTAAAAATATTGATAATTTAGGAATAACGAGATGACAATGGTGAACGGTATTTATGTGGTAGAAGAGATGGAAGAAGGGGTGAAAAGTGGTGTTTTGATGGAAAGAGGTGGAAATGAGAGTGGAGAAGAGGTAAGGTAGTGTGGAAAATGAATGATGAGGCTATGGTGTACCCCCTCCATTTTTCTTGAGTGGAAAATAGAAGAATTAACCCTCCTATTTGTACCGATCACAATCTTGTAGGAAATCTATAAAAATTGTGTAGCAGTTCTGGGACAATCTTGCAACATGTTTAAGTCATATATTTCAAATGGTAGCTTTGATACACCTGAATTTTTTTGAGCACGTTTCCATCATTCATATGCATCTCCTCATAAAAAAATCTTGGCCAATGGATGGAAAAATATCGAGAAAAATGAAAAATTGTTGTAGGTGATGGCGGCTAATTTATCAAAAAATATGCACTAGAATTTACTGAATTGTTTTAAGCATATTACCATCATCCTGATACACCTCTCCATGAAACAACTCGACCAATGGATGCACAATTTTTGAGATATTGAAAAAAGTAATTTTTGCTATGTTTTTTTAGCAATCTTGTAACAACACAAAAGTTTCTTGTAGCACTTTAGGAAAACAAGAAAAATGAATGGTAAAAGGCTTAAGAATGATGAGAAATGGCATAGGGATTCAATATGAGCATGATATGAGATGTACGGACTTTTTCTTAACCATGTTGTAGCATCTTGGTGCAGAAGGTGGAAAAATCAATGTTGACTGCCTTTGACTAGATGTTTGCTTTCCTCATCAACTTTTTGTTGCTTGAGAAAGTTGGAAAGGCCCTGTATATATCATAGATAGATACCTAGATCTTCAATGGTCCATATTGCACAAAAACCAATGTGCACAGTGGCCTTCAATAACCCAGAAATTTCCTCTCGGTGAACAGTTATTTGAGGAATTTTTTGATTTTTAAGAAAGGAAGATAGTGGTGGGATGAGGAGTGTGAATGAAAATTCCAACCCTGTAGATCAAAAAAAATATCTGCACACCACAAAAAGTTACTCTATTTTTCCAAACAACTAAAGTATGTTAACAATGTAAATTGAAAAAAAATTGAAATGACAGAGAAAGGATGACTTGAATTTCATTAGAAATATAACTATTGCATTGAAATACAAGCTATCTTGCAATCTACACAAGGCCTACATCCACTAGAGGTTATACTTCATGTGCTCAAAGAAAACTACAAATCCAATCACTAGTTTGCAAAAAATAGAAATGCAAGAAAATGAATAATTTGAGGTATAACTACTGCAAAGGAAAGTGACTATATATTTTTTTCTTGAAAACACAATATCTCCAAAAAAACTTCCCACACGAGAAGTGATTGACAAACCTGCACAAGCAATTTTCACAAAAGTCATTTCTTCTAAAAAAACTGAAATACTAATATGAAAGGAATTGCATGAGTAAAATACACGAAAGAGAGATACTAGAGCATATGGGTTGGGGCCTAACCCAAGAGGACTCAACCTTCTAATGATGTATCAAAATTAAAATAAGATGGCTTTCATTCACTGTCAAAATAGTTCATACATAACAAAATACTAGGCAAAGAAGCCTGCTACTCGAAGTCTATTCTATACTAATTCGAACTTACTATTGGGTTACTAGGCCCCTTTATTTATACAAAAAGAATTGAGGGGCAACCTCATTTAATAGGGGGACTACTTCCCTCCAAAAATCTTAGGAAAGTGTATTTGGTCCCAGACAAGAGGAATATTTATTAAATATTGAAATTTGGTTTCTCCTGTAACAATGAACACATCCCTAGATTTTCTCAATCAGGGGAGCTCCAAAAAATTTCAATGATTTTATGATCTTTTCTTCATTTATTGATCCATTCTATGGCATCTTATGGGAGTGAGAAATTCCCTAAATTATCTCATCTTCCAAATCTTCAAAATCTTCCCATTATTCTCACAATATTCTACAAAAACAATAATATTAGGCACATAATTTTCAATTATCTCCAAACCTTCCTAAGAAATTATTAAAGCTAAGAAAGTATTATTAAGTGCAAAAGGAGAGATTTAATATAGCCTTTATGTGTCTAAGAAAGGTTAGATGGGCCTTAACTTCTATCTAATTTGGAGGTCCATAAATTGTTCGAAAAATTATTTTGATAAAGACCTATGTATGGTATTTTTTGTAGCCAAATTTTCATTTTCTTTTATATTTTAAGAAAAAATAGAAAAAAATATAAAACAAGGAAAATATTTTTCTGGAATTAGGAGCTTAATTGAGAAATTTTGTAAAGGTTCCTACTTTCTTTTAAAAGGGGTTTTGAGAAAGAAAATTTCATTAAATGCATGTATGAGCCTAACCTTTCAGAGTAGGTTGCTAAGCAAGGTGGATCAAAGGCTTTGATTCTCTGAAGTGAGCAATAAAAATTTAGAAAAGTGGGTCTGGGCACAAATAAAACCAAAGGGTTAACATGTGTGTGGGTTTATAGTAGATCCACGTGCATCCAAATAGTGAAAAAATACAACTTTTAAAAAGTGGTCTCACACACAATTAAAATTAAAGGGTTAACAAGTGTGTGGCTTTGTAGTAGATCCACGAGCATCAATCAATGAAAACATCGTAGTGGAGTCTTGATGATATAACGTACTCAAAGGATAAATCCAAAGGTACCCCTGGAAAGTGGATCAGAGAATTAACTAATTGCAATATCAACGATGGAGGTTTGTTCTAGGGGGGACCCCAACAACTTCCATAAACCACGAAGAGGACCGCCAAAAAGTGGTAAATGGGTTTGGAAAAACCACTAATGATGAAAAATTGTACGTGATACTACTAGAAATATTTACATTTATTTTCTTCGAATAGAGATAATATCAATGGTATACTTGGAGTTCGATAAGGTAATAACTTGGTGTTGATTGAACAAGTTCATGATATGTTAAAGATTGTTTGGAAAACAAGAGGCATGAACCTCTAAATTGTACAATTTAGACTCTGTGGCAGAAACTTCTATTATCACTCTGCCAAATCTCTAAGGCTGAAGAAGAAATCCCAACAGAGGTAACCATAGAGCAATATTTTAGCTTGGTAGATAGCCCTACCAAGTCGAAGAGGGTTCTCTCCACAAATCACAGCCAAGAGGGCTGGATGAATTAGGGTTTTAGGCTAGGTATAAGTACAGAGGTTTGATTTGTTTGAATTGGATTGCTAGATAAGGATTAGGTCAAAGAGGCTAGGTCAGGGAAAATAAGATTAGGTTTGTAGAGATTCAATGGGGCAATGTAGGTAGAAAACCTAACACTTTAGGGTTTCTTGAGTGGGATGGATCAAATAGGTGAGGAGCTAGACAGAGCAAGGCTAAGCATGAATTCTTTCTAAACTGAAGAGGATGGAAAAATTATGAAGGTTTTCCCAAAATTGAGCATGAGAGATGTATTCTATTTGTCAACTTAAAAACCAGCATATCATAGAAATGAAATGGATCATGGAAAAAAACATTCATTCATAATGAGACATAAGAAGAAAAATGATAAATTTCCATACCACAAGTATCCCAAAGAAATAATTGTAATGTTTTCATTAATTTCCTGCCAAAAATGATTACACTAGAGTCTCTGATCAATGCATCAACATTCAACCTGTGTAATGAGTCAAAAAGTACATGATATATAACTCAAAAAACCTCTACCAACCTCAATTTTGAATCCATGAGAGGAGGAGAAGTTCCACTAAAAATTGAGCTGAATACCTAGAGTGTAGGGAGGTCAAACTGACTCATCCCTCACTTAACTGATTCATTACATGTCATCAAAATTTTTCACCTAATGTATTTACCCTAGGTAAGTGTAAAAACACCATAATTAAATTTACTTCCATCAAGTACATGAGTAAAAACATGCTTTCTCAAGGTGAAAATCAAAATTGCAAAGAAAACTCAAAAAATCAGACACTGGTCAGGTGTGCAGGGCCAGTGTTAGGTGCGTAATGCCAATGCTAGGTGCGCCCTACATCTTGCAGTTGAGTTTTGGATGGGTTCCAGGTGTCTAAACTGAGCTTAGGATAGCTCATTAGAAAGCTAATCTAGTCTAATTTCCAAATTTGTGCTTCATTTGTAGAGTTGACTCGATTTTACCTCCCAAAAAGGGATTCTCCCACGAATGATCAGGTGTGCATCGCCAGGGTGAAAAAGGAGGCAAAACTGTGATTTTTAGACTTTTTCATGTGCTAGTTTGACCAAAAAAGGCTAGAAAAGTGGTTTGATTGCATTTTTTCTCTATTTTGAATCCAATGGTGGTCTCCTTTTGAGAAAAATATTCCTCAAACAAGAGCCTAGTGGTTAGGGAGCTGCACACCTGACAGTCCAACTGTCACATGATTGTCCAGGAATGCACAAAAACTTCAAAAATTTGCAAAAATGTATCAAAAATTTCCAAAATTTTCTGAATGGTGGGTAATGATGAGGGTTAGGCATGGAGTGAGGCTTCATCAAGGATATCAAGGCTTATTTTCTCTTCTTGCATGGACAAGGTTTCAATTTTTGCATTGGCTTGTTTAAGTTTTGACCTTACAATTTTGTTTCTCTTAGCATAGTGCTTTGCCATCCTTCTCTGAATATCATTGTCCTTGTTTGATTTCTCTAGGAGCTTCTCAAGATGTTCGTTAGTCTTGTCAAGCCATTTCTCCATATTTTCATTGATTACAACTGAAAATTTCTCATTAAGAGTGACCTCATCTGCTAGTTCTCTTTGTTTCTGATTTTCTAGTTCTAGGGCTCTCTTCAAACCTATAGTTCTTGGCCTTCTTCTTGGAACTTGTTCTTCTAGTTCATCTAGCCAACCCTATTTTTCTAGTGTCTCTTCAAGCAATAATTTAGCTTTTTCTGCCTCTCTTTGAGCTTTGATGAATTTCACTTCATCAATGAAGTGTTTGGTCTTTAACTATTGGTTCTCCTGCTAAAGAAAGGTAATGAAAAATTTTGATATATCAAGATTAGTTTGTAGCTCTCTAATGTTGGCTTATTTTTCCTTGATGAATATGCTAGTGATATTAGAATCATCTTGATAATCAAGTCAACAAGGTCAAACTCCATTTCTATCTCATGAAGATTTCCCTCCTCATGCCTAATCTCTTCCTGAATATCTGCCTCTGTCATATTTTTCTTTCCTTTGTCTACTTGCTTTGTCGATGAAGAAGGCAAGGCCCCTTCCACAATCTGTGGAGAAAACACTTTCCTATGACCTCTTTGATATGTTTTTTCCAATGTCTCTATGTCAGCCACTTTGGTGTTTTGAAGCTCACTGATCTTAGATCTGCTAGATGACCCAACCTGAGTGTGAAATGGTGATGATGGTGGTGAAATGGGTGAAGTAGTTTGAGTTGATGAAGAAGTAGTTACTGTGGGTTGATATGGAGGAATGGATGTGGAAGGATGAGATGGTGGAGGAACAACTTGAGCATGTTGAATTGGTGGAGTGGTGAAGATGTCATTAGCTATGAAAGTGTCCCATGAGATGTTCAATTGATCAAGGTGAAGGAGGACAATGATCTTGATGAGAGAGTGGTGGAAAATAATTTTCATCTAGTGGTCATAATCTCTATTTTGAACAATGTATGCCATTTTTTCAATGTTCTTGAAGATATAATAATGTATGTTGAACATTTTGACCCTTGTGAAGTGCATTAATAACCTGATATGATAGGTGTAGAGTCTAGAGAACCTTCCTTCACAAGAAAATTACTTCATGATGATTTTCATCATGGGGGCATACCTATCCAGGAGGTAAGAGAAAGGAAAGAACCTTTTCCCTTAATTCTTGTACCTTGGCTTCATATATGGCTCATAGTAATGATTCTCCAAGTATTTTTCCATATACCACTTTTCACCAATATTTGGAATTCCAATGGCATCTGCTATGATGGTTGTGGATACTGTGAAAGTGACACCAACAAGGGTTACCTAGTTGTCATGAATATTAGAGATGAAAAGCCTTCTCAAAACAGGGTGATGTTGGACCTTTTGTATTTTTTCACAAAATTCAAAGCATCCTACATACTTGAAACATGTCACAGTCATGGGATAGGCCATAAGTTCTTTGGTGTTTGTAGGTTCAAGTCTGAGGATCCTCCCTCCTGTGTGTGGTCTCCTCTCTTCCCTTTCTTCTTCCTCACTGAATTATTTTTTTTCTTCTTCCATAGTGTCTTGGCTAGAAACACTAGGGAGATGAATTGGGAGTGAAATGCAGGTTTATGGAGTGGGGAATAGGATGGAAAAAATTAGGGAGATGGGGGAAGGGATTATTAAATTGAGGGAGGTGACAAGGAGTAGAAATGTTGTGGGATTTGGGAATAGGAATTTTATTACAGGTATGGGGATTTGGGAGCCTAGGAATTTGAAATACCTAGGTCTTAGGGTTTAGGGGATAAAGGGATTTGGGATAGGGATTTAATGATATAGGGGTATGGATAGGATTTATTGTGATGTGGGAAGGGTAAAATGGTCTTCATGAATCAATTTTGGGATTGAGAAGTGAAACTAGGGTTTCTATCTTGAAAAACTGGAGATTTCTCATGAAAATCTTGACACCATGAAATTTGAACTTAAGAAATGCAAGGAAGGCGTAATGATGTCTTAATTACTTGCTAGGAGGTGGAGAAATTATTTTCTGAAGGTTTGGAACACTTGCACAAGGTTTTGGAGCTTGCAGACGAAATTGGATAGGTTCACAGTGCCTTTAGTGTGTAAGCAATGCCTATCTTCCAGGTGTGCAACGCCTTTTCTCTATGCGTAGTGCATGTCCCAGGTGCGCAACGCCTCCCAGAAACTCAACCTTTCACCTTTCAAATTTGGTTTTCGAGTTGTGTGAGTGATGGATCAGTGACATAAAGAGAAAATGATGTCTTTTTGATCTTTGTATGGGCTTTATGCTTGATGGATTGGATGTTTTGAGCTTTGGGGCCCACTTTTCCTTCTCACTTTCACTTTAAACTTTTGAAACTATAGCTTTCACTTTGACTTCTTTCCTTTGACAACTAATCATTTTGATGGACTGGGAACTCTTTGCACTTTGATATTTGCTTTGTTGGCATGTGGAACTCTGAGATGGAAACTTGGTAACCTTGTACTTATTACATATTAAATGACATAAAATTACAAAATAAAAGTAAATGTTACATCTTTTTGGAATAAAAGTTACATTCTAGGATGAAAATCACAACTTTGGAATCATATTTCATCTTTACAAATCATCTTTACATGGTAAAGAGATGTTATTTTTTTCACTCTCTTACTTTGCTGGCTTTATGCAATGGAAATGGTTTTTTTATTGGACCTTGAAAAACCCTAGAAAACTAATGAAACCTTGAAAAAACCATAAAAACCTAATGAGACTTTGAAAGAGTGGTTTTCATGATGACGTTAGCTTTATGGATGATGTACAGTCAGCAAGGTATGAAATTGAGCCAACAAGTAATGGAAATTTAGAAAAAGTGAATTTTTTTGACTTAGGGCTACCATTAGTGAATAAATTTTTGCATGACCTAGTGGAATGAATAAAATTTTCTGAGTGAGACCCCTAAAATATTATGAAAAGAGGATTTTGATCCCTGATGGCAGGATGAAAATACTAACACTAACAACTTCTTACCATTTTTTAGTCTCATTTTCCAAGGGTTTGGATCTCCAAGCAGCAAGGTTTGGATCTACAAGTGGCACGATTGGTAGAAAAAAGCTTTGAATATAATCCATGGGTTTGGATCTGCAAGCGATGAGGTTTGAATCTCCAAGTATTAAGTTGCAGGGTCTAAATAAAATCGCACAATATATGTATCTTAAATGGTATCTACAAGAACTCCTGATGGAGTTATGAAAATTGGTGAAACTTAAACTGGACTTGTAACTTAATCTCCAGCCATCGAATATGCTATCTTTGTATTTTATACCTTATCTGTTGTCGACACGAGATTTATATTCTAACGAAGGGGTGCTAATTGGTAGGAACTTAGCAAAGAGATGTTGGGACTAACACTTGGCGCGATCAGCAAAAACAAGTTGTGTATATATATATATGTATATATACCAATTATCTTGCATATGTGATTATAGGCCCTTAACAAGGTGATGCATATATAATTATTTTTGTGTCATATATTTGGTTTTCCAAGGCCATATCCATCACCCATATATGCTAGAGCATCATTTACAACCATGAGCGTTTTCTTTGTTTTGAAAGTCGTCATCAAGGTCATGAGACCCATGTTTGTTGTGTAAGATCTTGGAACTATTTACATATTATACTCATAGAAATAAATATTTTTATATTTCATAACACATATGAGATTATATTTGTTTCAAGAATAATATAATATTCTTTACTAAACAAGGTCTGTTGGGAAAAATACTGAGAGGGGGGGGGGGGGGTGAATCAGTATTTAGGGCAAACTAAATATTTTTACTTTTTCATGCTCTAAAACCCATATGCTACTTTGCTGAAGCCAACTAGCGTATACACGCGGATATCCTTCATAAAACTCGCGTATACACAGAGATCTAATTATGCCATTAATTCTTCACTTATATCATTCCATCATTCATTCATTATATGTTCTATAACAAGTACATGTGCAGTAAGAATGTATCAAACCATCACACATAAGCATCACACATGAACACCAGGATTTTAGGTGGAAACCTGGTGCCTGAGAAAACCACCGCCGCAAGCTGTCTACCCTTCAATATTTTATTATAGAGAAAACATCTTACAACATATGTGCCGGTGCGTACTCCTACCGCATGCGTGCACCCACCGCGCTCGTTTACCCACCTCTCCCGGGAAGGGAGCTACGACCCCTCGAAGCCCGTTTACCGCCCTCACCCGGAAGGGAGCTACGACCCCCTCGCTCTCGTTTACCGCCTCACCGGGAAGGAGCTACGACCCCCTCGCTCTCGTTTACTAGCCTCACCCGGAAGGGAAGCTACAACCCCCCGACCGAAGGCTACTACCCCCAAGACCTCTATGGACTACAAGTCGATCAATTTTCACACCGGATCCAAAGCTTCTTTTAGGACACCACTGTGCCACGTTCATCATATTTTCAAACTGGACCCTTTCCATACTTTTAAGCACAAGCCAAACATGAAACTGACACATATAACTCACTAGACACATATAACTCACCGACAGACATCAGTAAACCAATATATCAGATTTTACATTTCTTACTGATGCATCAAAGAAACCCTAGTTTGCATACGCGCTTTCCCTTTACTGATGTCGCGTATATGCGCGCTTCCGTCCACACAAACCAGCGTATACCTCAGTGTATATTTCATTGCGCATACGCGCTTTTACTTCAGAGAAGCCGCGTATATACGCGCTTCCTCCTCGCAACAAACAAGCGTATGGTTCTTCGTACATTTAGGTCATTGTACTTTCGAATCGTATACATTACTTAGATTTTACTCCCTTTACTTTACGTATGTTTGCCTATCCCCTCGCATCTAAGCCTTCCATAAATAGATCTAGATATCCGATATGTCATTTCTTCATAGGTGCATCATAGATTCAGATCTATCATTAAACCTTTACCCTTTCCATGCAGATATACTTCACAGAGAAGTATTTATTCAAGCTCAGACATCTTTCTCCCACACCCATGATTTGCACAATGAATTTCTTCTCCTTATATAGGTTTACCCTTTTTCAATACCATGAGCCAAAACCACATTACTTCCGATGGTATTCCTGGACGGGGTCATTTAGACGAATCATTACCCAATACAATGGGTCAATACCATAGTGGTTACCCCTGGGTTTTCACTTTATGAGCGCTTTTTCCCATACGCGACTTGGCACATTGTTTCCCGCATGCATACACGACTTCTCCTAGACAGATCCGCGTATGCCTTGAGACATACTCTTTTCACCATAGATTTATCACATGCTGAATTCCTTTCTTCATTTCCTTCTGTACTCACTGTAGATACATCATATTTAGTTCATCAAGACATATTCTATCAAGCACAACTTCATCAAGTAAGTTTCCATCATCTTCATCAAGTGGGTTGCCATTCAAGGACAAAAATCATCATCATATTGCTAGCAAACATCATTTCATATCAGATTTACATCATTTACCAAGTCCATCAGGTCAAGAATAACTTCATCAGGTGGTTTTCCATCAAGGACAACACATGTCAACAGTCTCAAGTCTTCATCTTCATTCAGTGGGTTGCCATCAAGGACAACTCTCTGCATCATATTGCCAACAATCTCCCCCTTTGGACTTGATGGCAACCACGATGGTGTTTGGTTACCACAACAGATAGGTACATTAAGAATACAATGACACCATGTCACTCTCCCCATTTTGACACCATTCTTTCTCTTCATTCAAACACCATGTCACTCTCCCCCTTTGACATCAAGGGCAAAGGGCGGATCAACAATCAACATACTCTCCCCCTTTTCTCCTCATGTGGAAGAAGTGTTCTGCAGATCTGATATATACTGAAGTGACCAAGCTCCCCCTGAGTTCATGCCGAATCTTCAAACATATTTTTCAATGAAGTACATGACTCTATGAACTTCCTATCACCAAAGACTCATACTTACATCAAATATCCAACCAAGTGGATTTACATATAAGACTCAAGTACCCAACCAAGTGGGTTTACACATTTCAACTCAGCTACCCAACGAAGTGGGTTTACAAAATTTGACTCAGCTACCCAACCAAGAGGGTTTACAAATTTTGACAAGTCCTTACATGACTGAAATTTACAATTTTACATCATGGGTCTCAACATGACCTTTTCATCAAAATACAAATATGACTTTTCATAACCAATACCACAAAGACCTCAAGAGAGATCATATATCAGAACCACCATAATGCCAACAATGCATTATACTCAGCAAGACTAATGCTCCCCCTGAATCTGTGCATCCAAGCATCCTTTCCATATGACTAAGGCTCCCCCTTAGTTTGTGCATCCTGAACACTTTCACCAACAAATCATTAAGGCATATTTATCAAAACATCAGAGATCGAAACAATATTATAAGAACTGGAACACCACCAGAGATACCAAACAGTATCAGAGATACCAAACAGCACTGCAGCTGTGCTGAAGAGAGCTGACTCCAAATAGAAATTTGTCAGCAATCAGACATACGCGGTTTTATGTGCATGAACTCGCGTATATACGCGACTGTGTTTCAAGAAACCTGTGTATCCAATACCATCTTCTATATTTTAACTAGATCTGATCCTCTGTGAGAAAAAAGACAGTGTTCAGCTTCTTTCTGAGATATTTGAATGCTTTCCTGGAATACAGATAGATAGAACAATGTAGTTTTGTCTTCAAGCGTCATCCAACGGTTGTAGCATAAGCTCATTAGTAACCAAGCCTTCAGATTCTTTGCAGCATCAATACAATCTTTCCAAGAGAGATCATCATACTAGAACAGCATCTTCAAATATGTGTCAATCATCCATGTGGTCCAATATCATCAAGATCTTTAAGATTTAACATGAAGTAACATATGAAGGAAAAAGATCTCAACCATAGTAACAAGTTCTGCATGATCTATTCTTATCTCTGAATCATAAGACTTCCAACTCATCCATGTGTGAGCACAAAAGATACTTTTTACCAAACAAGGCTCAAAATATCATCATAATAAATCATGTACCAAGTCATCCTAATTTAAGCATGAATATCACAATAACCAAGAGTAAGCAGTCATAGTGCCAAAAATGCAATCATTAGTATTCAACCTGCTGCTCCCCCTGAACCAGTGCTTCTCCTTAACTTTCGCAACCTGAACACCTTCATCAGCAAGTCATCAACAACAATCTCTGTATGATCTGACCTTATCTCTGAATTATAAGATTTTCATCTCAGCAACGAATACTCTTCATCAACAAGCAAACAGGACTCATCCATAATCTTCAACATAAGTAACCAAGTATCATATCATCATTATTTAAAACTGAGAAATTAAGCTGATACATAGTCAATAATACAGTTATTAACAATCAGAATGATACTCCCCCTGAACCTTTGCTCCATATCTTCAGCTATCATATAAATTCTCTTATCATCAATGCATACACGACTGTGTCTGCTGGAACTAGCGTGTATACGCGACTTTTGTTCATTTAACCCGCATATGGAAAGTGAAGCATAGAAATTTTTCACATTCCTTCATCTCCCCCTGAACTTGTACTTCCTGTACCTGTCTTCTTCATATCAGATGCTCTGTCAGAAATACATATAACCAGAATAATCAAATCAACCATGAGAGACATCATACATTGCTCCCCCTATGACGATACATTACTAAATCTCATAATGTATCCCACATCATTCCTGCAGTCAATCAGAGAAGTAAGCTTCAGAAGTGGATGACTACAGTAGGGTCAATATTCCCTACGTTTCTGATTGGTCCTCCATCTTTTTCCAGATTTGTTTGATCTTTCTATTTGTGTGCTGGAAGTTATCCAATTTCTCATATCTGTTCAACCTGCATTCCTTTTCTACATGTCCATACTTGTTACAAGAATAACATCTCATATGTCCGGAAAAATAAGCATAAGAATCATAATGAGTATTTCTAATCTTCCTCCTTTTACAATCAGCTTCTTTATGTCCATACTTGTTACATGAAAAATAATATCCCTTGAAGCTACCAGAGTACCTTTCTGAGTAGAATTTGTTTGTTTGTGGCTGAATTGTTCTGCTTCTACAATTTGCTGCAACATGCCCATAATTATGACATTTAAAACATTCAACGTTATTGAATGAATTCCTTTGAGAATTCATGATTGTTGTTTGATCTTTTGTTTCTTTCAACACTTCAGGTTTTGCATTGACCTCTTCTGAATTTTTAGCACTTCCTTGTGAGCTAGATTCTCCTTTAACAGTTTCATGGAAACCAAGACCAAGTTTGATAGCAGGAGACCTTTGATTACTCAGAATATTGTCCAAAATATTAGTACTATCTTGTAACCTCAAAAGTTTAACCTTTTCTTCTAATTTACCTTTGAGAATGTTTACCTCAACCTCCAAGGCTTGACATTGCTTCGTCATGCTTTCTTCTTTCCTTCTTCCATCTTCTACTTGATCATTCAGATTTAGAATCTCTTCTTTCAACCCATTTCCTTGTTCTTCAAAAGATTGTAAGGGTTCTTCATTCTTCTTCTTCGACGCTTCAAGATTTACTTTCAGAGATATGATTTCTTCTTCAAGTCCTGCATTCTTCTTATTTGTTTTATTCAGATCTTCTTTGAGGGAAATGATTTCTGCTTCAAGTTCTTCATTCTTCTTATTTGATTTTTCCAGATCTGTTTTTAGAGAAATGTTTTCTGCTTCAAGTCGTGCAATCTTCTTCTTTGATATTTTCGGATCTTCCCTAAGAGAGATGATTTCAGCTTCAAGTCTTTCATTCTTCTCATTTGATTTTTCCAGATCTGCTTTAAGTCCTTTACTTCGATTGGATACATCATCGAACATCCTTTTCAGTCTAAAGATCAAATCTTTGGAGGCAGATTCCTTCTCATTGAATATTCTTTGTTGATCTTTGATAACTTCTTTTAAGTCCACAACATTACTTTCACTATCTACACCATTGCTTGCACAAAGAAGATTACAAGGACCCCAATCACTATCTGATTCATCTTCGTCAATTTATGCTATACATGTTTTCTGAGAGATCTCCTTACTTTGTGTAGCCTTCTTCTTTTGCTTCTTTGCCATGAGCACTTGTAGAGCTTGGTCAGAATCTTCTTCATCTTTAATATTGACAGCTTCTTCTAGATCCATACTGTCACTCTCACTATCATAACCTTTGCATATACAGGTAAGTGAAATACAAGAACAACGATCAATACCTGTTTCATCTCCTTCAATTTCTGTTATACATGATTTCTGAGGCATCTTCTTTCTTTGAGTAACCTTCTTCTTTTGCTTCTTTCCCATTGCGACGGATCTCCTTCAAGCGATCAAGCTTCTGCAGAAGAACCTCGCTCTGATACCAATTGTTGGGAAAAATACTGAGAGGGGGGGGTGAATCATTATTTAGGGCAAACTAAATCTTTTTACTTTTTCATGCTCTAAAACCCATATGCTACTTTGCTGAAGCCAACTAGCGTATACACGCAGATATCCTTCATAAAACTCGCGTATATACAGAGATCTAATTATGCCATTAATTATTCACTTATATCATTCCATCATTCATTCATTAGATGTTCTATAAACAGTAAACATGTGCAGTAAGAACAGAATAAACCATCACACATAAGCATCACACATGAACACCAGGATTTTAGGTGGAAACCCAAGTCGGGAGAAAACCACCGCTGCAGTTGCTCAGCTTTCAATATTTTATTATAGAGAAAACATCTTACAACATATGTGCTGGTGCAGACTCCTACCAGCACGCAAGCACCCACCTGCACTCGTTTACCAGCCTCTCCTGGAAGGGAGCTCCAACCCCCTGACTCGTTTACCAGCCTCTCCTGGAAGGGAGCTACGACCCCCTGCTCTCGTTTACCAACCTCACCTGGAAGGGAGCTACGACCCCCTGATCTCGTTTACCAGCCTCACCTGGAAGGGAGCTACAACCCCCTGACTGAAGGCTACAACCCTCAGCACCTCTATGGACCATGTTTCATCAATTTTCACACTCGATCCAAAGCTCCCTTTAGGAGACCACTTGCAGGCCATGTTTCATCATATTTTCAGACTGGACCCTTTCCATACTTTTAAGCATAGTCAACCATGAAACAGATACATATAACTCACTGACAGATATCAGTAAAACAACAGAACAGATCAGACATTTCTTCTTTCTTTACTACGTACTTCAGCAAATAAACCCTAGTTTGCATACGCGCTTTCCTTTCTCTGATGTCGTGTATATACGCGCTTCCATTCACATAAACCAGCGTATACTTCTGTACATATTACAGATCCAATTTCATTGCGCATACACGCTTTCTCTTCAGCGAAGCCGCGTATATACGCGCTTCCTCTGCGGCAAACAAGTGTATGGTTCTTCAAACATTTAGGTCATTGCAATTCTTCGAACCTCACAAATTACTCGTATTTTACTCCTTGACTCCTTACTGCATGATGTTCATCCATCTCAGATCTAAGCCTTCCATAAACAGATCTAGCAGATACAAATACATTTCAGATCTAGATATCCCGATTCATCATTTCTTCATAGGTGCATCATAGATTCAGATCTATCATCAAACCTTTACCCTTTCCATGCAGATATACTTCACAGAGAAGTATTTATTCAAGCTCAGACATCTTGCTCCCACACCCATGATTTGCACAATGAATTTCATCTCCTTATATAGGTTTACCCTTTTTCAATACCATGAGCCAAAACCACATTACTTCCGATGGTATTCCTGGACGGGGTCATTTAGACGAATCATTACCCAATACAATGGGTCAATACCATAGTGGTTACCCTCGGTTTTTCACTTTATGAGCGCTTTTTCCCATACGCCGACTTGGCATGTTGTGCCTTCGCGTGCATATGCGACTTCTCCTACGTATCCGCATATGCCTTGAGACATACTCTTTTCACCATAGATTTAGCACATGCTGAATTCCTTTCTTCATTTCCTTTCCCGTACTCACCGTATACATCATATTTAGTTCATCAAGACATATTCTATCAAGCACAACTTCATCAAGTAAGTTGCCATCATCTTCATCAAGTGGGTTGCCATTCAAGGACAACACTCATCATCATATTAAGGCAAACATCACTTCATATCGATTTACATCATTTACCAAGTCCATCAGGTCAAGAATAACTTCATCAGGTGGTTTTCCATCAAGGACAACACATGTCAACAGTCTCAAGTCTTCATCTTCATTCAGTGGGTTGCCATCAAGGACAACTCTCTGCATCATATTGCCAACAAGGTCAACCATGTGAAGGTGGAAGCCCATGTGGCCGCTCCTCCCCCCCCCCCCACCCTCTCACATCACTCTCAATATTCCCAACACCTAATTTATCTACTAGAAACTTTTTGAAAGAAACATAGTAAGAATCAACCATATATAGAAATTAATAAGAAAAATATTTAAGTTAAATGAAAGAGAACAAATATACAACTGAAAACATATATGTGCATACCTCGTATATTACAAAATTTTGATATAATTAATCTTCTTCTTCATCCATCAAATCAACATTTATGTCACCCGCTTGAAAAATGGTGTTGAAACAATTAAAAATTTCAACATCATCATCAATTTCATCATTTCCAATATCATATCATCATGACGAAAATCATCTCCTAAATTTGTTTCAACTTCTTCAACTTCTTCATCTGACAGTACATCATCAATATCATCTTCACCAAGAACATTGTCTCGAACATCTCCTTGCAATTCTTCAACATTTTCGTGATTTGACACATGATCCTCAACTAACTTCTCCTCTACACGATCATCTTCTTCTAGTACATTACACTCTACCGACCTTCCTCTTGGATCATATCTAACAACATAGGACCAACCCACTCTACCTGGAACCTTTGAGTAAAAGACTAGTTCGCATTGGCTTGGAAGAAATGATGAATAACCATGGTAAATCCATCTAAAAATGATGCACGAAAATAAGTACAATATGTTTCAACAAAACATAATATATTAAATTACAAGTAAAAAAAATTTCATTAAGTTGATCAAAATCTACTTGAAAAAACACTCAACATATAAATAAATACTTACCTCATGTATTTGACAAGATCGTGTATTACTTGTTCGACGTTGTTGTAGGAGTCGTTTGGGATAGATAGAGGCGGAACATAATATAACAAAAAAATGAATCGTTATTTTTTTAATTCAAAGTAGAAAAAAAAACCATAAATATTTATATATACCAATATAGAAATATATATGCCAAAATAATTACGTTAATGAAGGTATGCCAATCGTGTGTTTTTACACCACAAAATTCACCTTTCTTTGTTAAGATACTATTTACACTTGAAGAAAATCATTTGGGAAATTTAATTCTTCAAATGACCTAATTTATATCATTACTTTTCTTCTCTCTTAATAACCATGGAAGTTTGTTTCAATATCCATCATTATTTGATCGTATCCCATGCTTCATTGCATGGTTCGCTTCCACAATGTCATTACAATTTTTCTGGATTTTTTCTTTATCCCTTTTTCCATCTATATTATGCCATAAAGTTTCTGTCATAGTCTTCCTGATATGCATTGAAAAATGGTTTATTATTAGGTGCTTATAGTAGGTAAACCTCATGAATTAAGTGGGATAACTTTTGTTACTTGTGGAATACCAAGTCCTTCACATCGATGATTTCTGTTATATTCCAACTTCCATAGCTAACGTTTCATTCTTCATGGTTTTAATTCTTTCCCATTGAAGATATGTTTTTCAGTAGCATGACATCTATGGATATTAGAGAGTAAGTTACTATACTCATCAAACACTTCCTTTCCTAAACTTGTTGAACGGTGATATTTCATCTTAGGACCACAAACTAGACATGTAAATTTACCCTTAGTTTGAAGGCATGCATGAGATGGATTAATAATGTAAATTATAAATGAAGGGATTATTTAGAATACATGCACGATATGATATAACCTAAATGATTATTTACTATTAAATTCATGCAATGAAAGAAGAGCGGCAAGAGAGATAGGGGTAATTGAATGCCCCGTAAAGCAAAAGGAACATAGCTTTGCGTGGGGTCTAGGATCGACAACAAACAACCAAGTGGAATTTTGGGTGCTTTTGGAAAGGAATTGATAATTCTAAAAAAAAATGAATTAGGAAGATGAGGATTATGAGGGATTCAATGTTGGTGATAAGAGAAATATCCAAAGAAATGGCAGGAAATTCACTAAGCTTATCCTCAATTTCCCAAACAATAACATTGTTGGCCTTGAAATTCAAAGAAATTTCTTTACATCATGTATTCATATCACTAAATAAGGAATATGTCTCTATTTCCAAATGGGGATCCAAATTAAAATAGGGAGTAATTCTGGTTGATGAAAGGCATTCTCTCGTACCAATCCCATAATATTCCTCATAAATGGGAAAGTACTAGAGATCAAAAGAATTGATCTCGATGTGAGTTGGTTTAAGGAGAATTAATAGAAAATGACAAATAGAGGCACACAATCCCACAACAAGAGAAGGGAATGGACAAATGGGAGACCGAAAAATCTTTCCCACATTGCAATCCAAGCTCGGCGATCACAACACCTAGAGATACCATGAAGGCGATCATATAAGTTTAAATTCTTAAAGGAAATTCTTGCGACAGAGAATGTGGAATTCAGAACCAGTTGAGGAGAGAATTAATGTTACAATTTACTCTCTCTATGAGAGGATCACCTCCTATGACAAAGATAATACTTTTGTAACATAGACAATGAAAAATTAAATGCTTTATATGAAAGGAAATCGATCCCGAAACAACCAGAAAAAGATAAATTCAGGAAGCTAAGATACTCATAGGTGCATTGGCATGATTATCGACTAGAATCCTAATCTGAATAATTATCTTTTGTTAATGATGGAGAATAGTGATGCAAGGGAGAATTCAGAGAGTTGGAGGTTGATGTGGAGAAACGACTCAAAAATTTGTTGAGAATGTATGAATTGCTAGGAATGAGACTGGAATTTCCAGAAAAAAGTGAAGGATATCTAATCCAATATGGTCGACCTCAAGATGAAATGGATGCATGAAATAATGGAATGTCATGTCACTTGAATGGAGACATGTATTCTTCTTATGAGGATTGAACAGAAGGAGCCTGCCAGGAGCTCGGAGGAAGAACATTCTCGGGACTTTATGGACCCTATATTGTCTATGTAGGAAATTGTCGAAGGAAGCATGGAAGGAAAGGGAGGAGCAGTGCACGGAAAGAAGGCTGCAATAGATCCTAGCCATTATTGGGAAATTTAGTTAATAATTTATTATTCTATGTAAATTTGAAATCTTTTTGGGGAAATTCTATACAATTTATGGTCATTTTCAGTGTAATATTGTAAAGCAGAAGGCTCACAACACTAGGAAAGTTAAATTATTGTTCTACTAGAGTTTTGATGTTGCTAATGTTGATCTTGAAATGTAAATGGTTTTGGCCATGAAAACCAACCTTTTATCTAATACAAATAACCACTTAAAAAAAAAAAAGTCATGCAATGGAATGTTACATACCACAAAAATGTGTTAGTCCTTAGGCATTATGAATTTCCCATCAAAGTGTTCCATGGAATTGAAATTTCCCTTGCCTTATTGGTTTAAAAATTTCATACATAGTGATTTCGACCCATAAATTCATTAACTCGTTGATAAGAGGCTCAATATATACATTCATATCTTTAACTTGGTACTTACCTAATTACTTGAAATTACACATAATTACTACTATGATATATACATATAAATAAATACATAAATATTTAATATTATGCAAAAAAAAAGACATATGAAAATGTAACAATATTCAAAATATTAATGCAAACAAATACTTGGAACAATCAATGTCAACATAATGTGCTCCCTCTTCATTTAATTTTCCCTTAATTAAATTTGACAATAAATTGTAATCTTATCTCATAATCACTTGCAATAGTTAACCAAGTGTGATAAACTCAGTTAGCTCATGGAATTCAAGTTGAGGGTGGTTGGTGAGGCATGCAGTGTGATTCTATTTGTTTTTGAGTCCAAGTTACAGTTAGTGCATTAGATGAATGCATGATAAATCAGTTAACTCAATTAATTGACTTAAAATCAGTTTAACTAGTTGTAACTGATTGTTGCACTAGTGAGAGGTCAAATGAATTAAATCAAATTTAATTCACATGTAGTGATATATCAAGTAACTGATGATTTACTATTAATAGTTGCATGCATATCAGTTCTGATGAAGACCCAGTTGAGACAAAGGTTAAAGGGATGTTAACTATCAGTTGTATTATTAGCAAACTTCCTGCATGCAGTAATACACCCATAGGATTTCCCGTGATCATTGCGAATTTTTTGAAGGATAAAATTCCTAAATAATAGGGATTTAATTCCACATGAATTGCGCAAGCAAGGCAGGCTGAGCAGAGGCTAGAAATTGGTTAAGTGTTGGTCGATTTTTTCCGGATTAGTGTGAGATAGTTGTGAGAGTGTAACAGAATCTTGTGAGAAGAGTACATTGTAATTGTTTCAGATTCCTTGGTTGAATATTCAATATAAGATAGAGGGGTTTTGAGAAATAAGATTTCCCTGGGAAAAAATATTTGTGTTGTGGATTGATTTTCTTCTTTCTTTTACTTGGTGTTATTATGCGATCGTGTTTATTTTCCGCAATTAATTTGTAGAAGGATTCAATATCTTTCTTTAGCATGTCGCATGATCAGATTGAATCCATTGGTATACATATTGTTTGTATAATTTCTACATGGTATCGGAGCGGAGGAAATCACTATAGTGGAGAAGAAATTGAGTTTGTGATGAATAACATTTGAATTTGTAAAAATATTCTTTGGTGCGATAGGCAGATCAAGATGGCTTTCAATGGCTTAAGATTGGAATATGCACTCGAGGGAAGTTCTAATTATATTGCGTGGAAAGATAGAATGGAGGTAGTTCTGAAGGACAACGGGCAAGCCCGCAACAGTATATGCCGCTCTTATTGATTCTTGGAAAAAGAAGGTTGCAAAGGCGAGGAAAATCTTATTAAAGGGATTCTTCTCCATGGAAAAGAGACTCCATATGCAACGTGGAAGGCTTTGACAGATCTGTTTCAGAGTAGCAGTGACCACAAAAAATTGGCACTGAAGGACAAGCTCAAGAAAATAAAAATGAAGAAAGGCAACACTATTCCGAAATATTTAACCAAGTTCATCCAATGTTGAGATGAGCTTGGGAGAGTCATAATTACTGTAGCGGATGATGAATTGGTGAGCCTATATCTTCTAGGCCTTCTCAAGAGTTGGCATATTTATCAGGACTCTGTCAATGGGAGGGAGAAGCTACCAGATTGGAAGCAACTTTGGTCAGATTTGGTACAAGAAGGATTCAGGTGGAATACCAGGGATGGATCCTCATCCGAGATAGATGATGAGGAAAATTGTGCCTTGTCTGGTAAGGAAAAGAAGGGGAAGGGAAAGAAATCCTATTCCAAATCTGAGACTAGGAAAGAAGGCAAGAAGCATGACATGTCCAGAGTGAAATGTTTTCACTGTCACGAGCATGGACATTATGCCACTAATTCTCCACAGAATAAGAAGAACAACAAGAAGGCTTGAAGGCTTTGGGATTTGCATTAGGCGAGGCTTTGGCATCCCATTTTGAGTTGAACTTCTCACTCATCACATGCATGGTGTCTAGTGTGATGGGATTAGTGTGGTACTTGGATAGTGGTGCATCTTGCCACATGATAGGAGATAAATAAATTTTTAGTCGCTTGTAGGAGAAGGATCTTCAAATGCATATCGGAATGGGTGATGATGGGAGGTATAGTGCTATTGGGATTGGTACAGTTACTTTCCAGAGACACTTAGGTAAATCCTTCTTATTAAAATATGTAATGTATGTACCAGGCTTGAAAAATAATTTAGTTTAAGTTTGTATGTTGGAGGATAGAGGATATGATGTGGTTTTCAGTGAAAGGAAAGCATTATTTCGTCAAAAAGCCACAGAACAAGTCAAGAAGATTGGGATTCATGTGAAGAATCTCTACAAACTTGATGTAGATGGCTACGCAACATTGATGGGTAAAGCAGAAAAACTGGTGAGCTGACATGAGGGTGTGTTATGGCATAGGAGATTGGGCCATCTACACCATGGTGCTTTTAAGGTCATGCAATAGATTTCTACGGGGCTTCCAAAGGGTACTCTTGTGAAAATAGACACATGCAAGGGATGTACCATGGGGAAGTATGCAAAATCCACTTTTCACGAGAAGGATAACCGAGCAGAGAGAATCCTTGAGAGAGTTCACTCAGATGTGTGTGGACCATTCTCTACAGCTTTGACTGAAAAGCACGAGTATTATTTGATTTTGTTGATGATTTTTCTAGAAAGTGTTGGATCTACTTCATGCAGAAGAAAAATCCGACGTTCTCAAATTTTTTTGATTTCAAAGCACTGGTGGAGAAAGATACAGGGAAGCATGTGAAGGCTCTGAGGAGTGACAATGGTGGTGAGTACATCCCTAATGAATTCAAGAACTTATGTGCCAAGGAAGGAATTCAGAGAGAGTTTACTTAACCTCATAACCCACAACATAATGTGGTTGCAGAAATAAAGAACAAAACAATTGTGGGTGTTGCACGAGCAATGTTTCATGATCAGGGCCTACAGTTGCATCTATGGGTAGAGGCATGCAACATAACAATATTTTTTTAGAACCATAGTCCTCATCAGATACTTGGCATGAGTACACCTGAGGAGGCATTTTCTGGTAGGAAACTTGATGTTTCATATTTTAAAATTTTTGGCTCATCTGTCTATTGCCATGTGACCAAATATTCTAGGAAGAAGCTAGAACCAAAAACTAAGATTGGTATATTTGTGGGGTACACTAATACTTCTCACAACTATCAAGTGTATTTCTTGAACAAAAGGATGAATTTTGTTAGACAAGATGTAAAATTTGATGAGGAGAAAGCTATGTGATTGTCCCTTGAGAAGGAGCTTGCTTTGCATGCAGATGAGGAAATATTGGTTCCAAAGGATGAACCTCAAGATGTGGAGCAGCCACATGTGGAGGATCATGGAGTGGCAAAAACCACTCATGCAGAGCCATCCACCAGACATGGTAGAAGGTGCACCACAGAAGCTGACAGATTGAGACAGGTAGTGTACGCTACTATTTACAGGCATCTTGTGGGTTCACTCATGTACTTGGTGAACACATGACTAGACATTTTCTATGCAGTTAACCAGCTGAGTCAAGCTATGGATAAGATGACCAAGCTCTTTTGGAAGATGGGGAAAAATGTATTGAGATATCTCATAGGCACTATAAAGTATGGACTATGGTACAGAAAAATAGAGGGAGTGAAGCTTCAAGGCTTCACCGATGCGGATTGGGCATGTTGTCCATCATATAGAAATAGCACATCAGGAGGGATCTTCAACATGGTATCGATGACAGTTTCTTGGTACAATAGGAAGCAGAGATCAGTTGCACTTAGTTCAGTTGAGGCAGAGTACATGGCAACCAATCAATCTGCATGTGAGGCCATCTGGATGAGGAATATTCTTGTTGGTTTGTTTGGTCATCCGATGGATCCAATGATGATACATTGATATAACCAAATTTGCATAAAACTCTCAGTTAATTTGGTATTCCATGATAGGTCCAAGCATATAGACATCCGGTACCATCTCAGAGATTGTGTTCATAGAAACATTATGCTACTTCAGTACATTCCCACGGAGGATCAGGATGCAGATATTTTGAAGAAGGTGCTTGCTGAGATAAAATTCGAATACCATAGAGGCAGGATCGAGGTAGCTGATAATCCCTTTCTTGTTGAGAGGGAGCGTTGAAAAGTCAACAAGAAATGTGTGTCTAATTTAATTTTCCCTTAATTAAATTTTACAATAAATTGTAATCTTATCTCATAATCACTTGCAATAGTTAACTAAGTGTGATAAAATCAGTTAACTCATGGAATTCGAGTTGAGGGTGGCTGGTGAGGCATGTAGAGTGATTCTATTTGTTTTTGAGTCTAAGTTGCAGTTAGTGCATTAGTTTAATGCATGATAAATCAGTTAACTCAATTAATTGAGTTAAATTTAGTTTAACTAGTTGTAACTGATTGTTGCACTAGTGAGAGGTCAAGTAAATTAAATCAGATTTAATTCACATGTAGTGATCTTTCAAGTATCTGATTATTTACTATTATTAGCTGCATGCATGTCTGTTATGATGAAGACCCAGTTGAGACAAAGGTTAAAGGGATCTTAACTATTAGTTGTATTATTAGCAAACTTCCCACATGCAGTAATGCACCCATAGGATTGCCCATGAGAATTGTGTAGTTTTGGAAGGCTGAATTTCCTAAAGAATAGGGATTGCATTCCACATGAATTGTGCAAGGCAGAAGGTTGAGCAGAGGCTGAAAATTGGCTAAGTTTTGGTCGATTTTTTCTAGATTAGTGTGATACAATTGTGAGAGTGCAACAGACTCTTGTGAGAAGAGTGCATTGTAATTGTTTCATGATTCCTTGGTTGAATATACAATAGAAGATAGAGGGGTTTTGAGCAATAATATTTCCCCGAAAAAAAATATCTATGTTGTGGATTAAATTTCTTCTTTATTTTACTTGGTGTGATTATGTGATCGTGTTTTTTTTTCCAAAATTAATTTGTAGAAGGATTCAATATCTTGCTTTAGCATATCGCATGATTGGATTGAATCCATTGGTATACATATTTCTATTATAATTTCTACACAAATACTATTGATCATGACAAAATCCATCATGTGTTTAGGTTGTTAAATCATTGAGAGGATGTAGTATATGTGATTATGGAGAAATA
This sequence comes from Pinus albicaulis, assembly GCA_034641835.2. Classification (NCBI taxonomy): domain Eukaryota; kingdom Viridiplantae; phylum Streptophyta; class Pinopsida; order Pinales; family Pinaceae; genus Pinus; species Pinus albicaulis. The sequence continues at coordinate 789,929,323 of CM076584.1, read as the reverse complement.
TGTAACTATACATGAAGTTTGTTAGAATATGGCACACATCATGGTACTCATGGAGTGCTAATTTCAACTATCAATGACCTATATATTAGGTTTTCCACTCATTTATTGGCATGCAAACTAGTGAGGAAGTGTAGCAAAGATGAGTGTCCAATGGGTTTGATACACACAACTTAAATATTCGCCCACAATATTAAAATGTATTGGGCATTATATATATTTTATTAGTTCATTATAAACTATTGGGATGTGTAAGTGATTGGAATGGATTTCCATTATAGCTTGTTATTATGCTTATTACTATGATTTTTCGTAAAGCATTAGAGGGAAGACCATTACATAATGATATTAATAAAATTTTACCTACTACTAAATTTAATATGTTGTTGTATATGAAGGATATAGAATTTCAATAAGAGACCTCTATATTTTTAGTTTTTTACACTCAAATGGTGCATGAGATTACTAAATCCTTTAAAATTCCATAGAATGTTTCAGATTAGTATGATGATTTTACTACATTTGATATTGATATGGATAATCTCTATTTGAAACATCATGTAGATCTAAAAGATCCAAGATATATTCTACCCTTTTTTGTTACTAATGTTTATATTAAAGTGGTATATTCACAATAGCTAGAGAATGTACACTAATGGCATGATTTGTAAGTTAATATTATTGAAAGAAAAAAGGATTGAATGAAACAAACATAGGAGAGAGGACAAATTTCAACTCCCATACCAATACAAAAAAGAAAAGAAAAGTAAACATGTTAATGAATCACCATGCGTTATAACCCTATTAAAAATGCAAAGAGAGAATTATTTAGAGGAATGTAAGTGTAAGGAATAGGAAAAAGTAGCAAATATTATAGGTTTTGTTCAAAAGAAGAGGACTGAAACAAGTGTTAGGACTACACCTCCACATTTTGTTACTTCATAGACAACAACATAAACACCACATCAAGGAGGAACCACCAAGGGAAAAGTAGCCACCACATAACAATAATATCTTTTGAAACCTAGGGAGGCAATCCTGACCACCAATCAAAATAAAATGGCAATAAAAAAGATATGAAAATATTAAGTAGCAACCATTCTAGTACAAAAATAAATTGACAATGTAGATCTAGATATTATATATAAGAATAAATAATATATTACATAATCATTAATCAAATATCAATTACTAAGCTCTAAATCTTGTAGATAGTCTTGATTCTCATCTTGAAGCTCAATACATGTTATAAATATACACTTCCTATTAATTACAATTTGTGCACTATTTTGGCATTAGGACAACAATAAGTTGAAGAATATTCCTTTCCTCAAGATTCTATAAATCCCATTTTGAATATTCAATAAACTATCCTCTCTCCTAAGTATAGGATGAAAGGTATGCCTAGGTCTAGGGGTCAAAAGGAGGATGTTAAAAATACACCCTTTTCCCCCTGAAAATCATAATTCTTTATATTTAGGGGAAATTTCTCAACAACTTCTTTAGGATGAACTTAGCCTTTTTTACACTCCTTGGATGTATGTTACAAGATATATTAGGGAGATGATGTAGGGACTTCATGATCAATCTCAAGCACTTAGCACTTTACTAGAGTGCATGTATATATGGTGGCCTCACATGAACTTTTAGTTGTATAAGTTGAAAAATTGTATGCTAAAGCTTTAGTCACTCTAACATAAGAAGAACCACATGTATTTTCGAAAAAAAAGGGATTTGAGTTAATAAAAAATTAACAAGATTTGAAAGATATAAATTTTCAATTAAAGGATAAACTTAACAAGGTTCCCAATCTATAATACCTTCAATTTAAATGAATTCATGTGGCTAAGGAAATGATTTAGTGAATGAGAAATAGTGAAAATAGGATTTCTAGCCTACTTGATTATGATTTTTTTAACTTTGTACTTATCTATAGAAAGCTCCTTAGGTAAAACACAAGATTATGTGATGAGATGTGAGGCTCAAATTTCGAAGAAAAATGTATTTTTTTGCAAGTTACCAGTGAATGCACATAACTACACCATGGTTGAATTCATTTCCCTTTGTAGATAAATTTCCGTTGTGTGCTTTGAACAACAATGATTTCTCACTAAGTTGGCCCAATTTCAAGATTAGGTGTACATAGTTTTAAGAGATATATAGATGAGAGTATCCATAAATATCCAAATATGTGAGAAAATCAAGTATAATAAAGGAATTAATACTTTAGATAAAGCTACCCAATTCGAGGTAGGATTGAAAAATATTGAGACTTTATATGAGAAGCTTACTCAAAAATTTTAAGAATTTATTATATCAGTGAAGAATGAGCTTCCTTTAATGGTTTTTATTTTGCAAGGTTAGATTCATTATCTCAAGAATGAGATAATCATAGGCTTGGGGAAATATTGGTACCTTATTTTGTATTTTTGAGTTTTAAATGACTTTCATGCCCATTTTTTATTTGCGTGACCTAGTTTACTCTATGAGTGTTGATCTTTCATAATATAATTAAACTAACGAATTGTTTTATTTTTGTGTTGGAAGACTAGGTTGTGTTAGTGTCAGTATTTACATCTTGTCACCAGTGATCAATGGGCTCGTATAATGTCCTATTAGGGTCTCATAGTCAAATTTTTGTCATTCATTAGGTCTTCAAGGAAAAATTTTGTCACTGGGTATTAGGTTTAGGACTATTTTCCACTCCTTCCAAGATTTTTAAATTGCTGGTCCATGTCATCACTCAGCTGAGTGTATCCTCATTCAGATATTTTCATCATCACCATGATTTCATTCAGTTTAGTGTCTCCATTAGGTCATTAGGATTTCAAGATCACCAAAACCCTTATTTCATACATAAAATCCGACAATTGGAGGAGTGGTAATAGGTAACGTTCTTCAATAAATTTTGATTTCAAAATGTAATTTTATGTTTCTATATGTAAAGTACTTCATGTTCCTAAACGTTTCAGTTCAAAGTTCCAAAGATATTCAATGTTCCAAAGAGGCCACAAAAAGTTCAAGGTTACAAATTCCAATGGTTACAAAGTTCAAGGTTACAAATTCCAAAGGTTACAATGTTCAAAAGAATGAAATTCATGCTTGAAAAAGTCATGTGGGGCCCATCAACACTCAAAGGGAGTCATTCCATGTTTATAAAAGAGCCAAAAGACATAACTAATTTCATTTTCACTCTTATTACCTCTCATCTTCGAGCTCATCCTTCATTTGGAAATAAAACAAGGGTTTTTTACCTCAAGTTGGGAAAAATTGGTTGGTGTTGTGCATATACATACCGTGCTTCGTTTCTCGAGGAAGGAACTATGCGTAGGAAGACTACACTATGCATAGGCACCACGCACATGTGGCTTGCGTTGCGCATGGGGAAGAGTTGCCCAAATTTCCAAATTGATCACTAAAACCAAATTTTCAAGTTTCCACTTAAGATTTTTTCACGTCTAAGCTCCATAACAAGTAATTTCACTCATATTTATGCCCTCTCTTGCTTTTCATACCAAGAAATTGATCAAGAATTTAGTCTTCTAGGGTTTACCATAATTTCACGGTGTTGGTCTTCAAAAAGATATATTGATGCTTTAAATCCTAGCTTCATTGTCCCTACACCTCTATCTACAAATTATACATCACCTCCATCCATCACAAAGCCATTTCCCACCATTTCTCTTATTTTACCTATAAACCTAGCCCTATTCTTCCAATTTGGGAAATTTCCCTAGATAGGACTATGTTTAAATTTCATAGCCAATTTCCCTCACTAATTTCCATTCATTCCACTCCCTAAATATCCCTAAGAACCCTACCCATCTCCCTAAATTATCCTACTCCCATCTCCCTTCCATAACTCCCTCATTTCATCCCTTTACTCCTTTTCCCTATTTTTTCCCTCATATCATCTAAGGTTTCAGTCATGGAAGCGGGTTCTTCACCATCAGAGAAAAGAAAACACCAAAAAGGGGGGAAGATACTGAGGTATGAGCCCTCAAATTTCAGTGAAATAACTTCCTCACCATTCATTATAAAATTCTTTGAATATGTCAACTACCTAGGGTTTTGTCAAAGAGTGGAGGAGGTAGGTTTCCATGAGTAGCTTACAAATTTGTTTGCCACCAATTTGAAGGGAGAAAAGGCCACCATTGCAGGGATTGATTTTACATTTTTAGTAGATTCTATCTCTCTTGCTACAGGAATACCAAATCATGGTGAATATTGGTTCAAAGTCATGAACCTATACCTTGAGTAGTACAAACCCTACATAAAACCACAATACATAGAGGCTTCTACACATATTTTCCCATTCAGGTACTTGATAGAGAGGTATGCACCATTGATGAAGGTTGTAATGAAAATTTTAACATGTGATGGTAGGTTTTCCAAATTGTACCAATATCAAATTAGACTTATCATGCACTTCACAATAGTGAAGTCCCTCAATTTAGAGAATTTCTTGTATAAATTTTTGATCAAGATGTCTGAAAAGGTGCAAGTAAAAAACACAGAATATTACCCTAGCCTCTTTCACCACAGATTGGTGAAGGTCATAGTTCTCCATCATTTGGCAGAGAGGAACATGATATGGGATACCTTCATTGAGGCAGCCTTTCAAATGCACACAACCACTACACCAACTCAATAACAAAGCATATCACCTACGATGTCAGCACAACCTATGGAGGTTGGATCATCAACAAAAATCATTGAAGTTTCAAAAAGGCCTATGCCTGAGGTTAATCACACCTATCAGAGAGGTAGGAGGCTTGTGTTTTCTCGTGAAATTGAGGAAAGGGCCAAGCCTACTTCACCAGAACAGGGATCACCATCAGTGCAGCATGACACATCCATGCGTGAGGAAGAACAAGATTTTGACCTAGTATACTTGGAAGCTACTAATGAGAATTAGAACCTAGAGAGGGTTATAAAGGAAAATGATTCTTAGATTAAAGAGCTCCAAGAAAACTTGGCAAAGGAAAAATTTGTCATTTCATTTCTATAGCAAGAGAACCAACAGTTGAAGGCAAAAAAATTGGTTTTGGAGAAAAAACAGTTTGAGGAAAGAAAACATGATGAGAAAGGAAAAGTAGTGGCTGAGCATGATGAACATGATGAGCGTGAATGACAGGTGAAGAGGAAGAGGCCAAGAACCATGGGTCTCAAAAATACATTGCAGAAAGAAAGAGAAAAAGACCCTACATATGAAGAACTCGGTTTTGAAGACAGAATTGCAAATGAGATCAATGAGAACAGGGAGTTTGGCTTGAGAAGGTGAAAATCCACTTGGAGAAGCTCCTTGACAAGGACAACAGGGACAAAAAGATTCACAAGCACATGTATGACCATTACCACACAAGAAACAAAATTTGTAATGTCAAGATCAAGCAATTGCAAGACAAGCTCAAGGAAACCCTAATCAACCCAAAGGAGAAGGTTAAGTAAGATATTATTGATTATGCCTCCATGATAGCATAACACACCTAATTTTTCACTTTTGGACCAATTTTTGCAAGATTTGGAGCAATTTTTGTTTTTTGGTGAAATTTGGTGCAAATTTGGAAAATTTAGAAATTTCACTAGGTCTAAAAGTGCAAAACCTTGGCACCACATTTTTTCCTCAGAGCTCCAAATGAAAAATGGTTGAATTTTCTAGAAAGCGGATTGCCTCCTATAAAAACCCATTTTCTCATGTTTTTTATTTAGGGCTCAAATTTTGAGAAAAATGAGAAAAGGGGTAAAAAATCAACATTCTGCCCCTCTTTTTGATTCGCGTTGTGCTTCTGGAGACACCTTGGGATAATGAGTTTTTTAAAGCCTTCCCATGGGTCATTTTCAAAAATTCAAGATTTTTCTGGAAACTAGACAGAGAAGGCTAGTTTACCTTATTTCATATTTCAATTTTGACTTCAGGAAGGTGCCTAAAAATGGCGTCCAATATGGCGCTACACTTATGCAATTTTCTGAGATTTTAATTAAATTTTCAGTGTGTAATTTTCTCCAATTTCTAGTTTGACTTTTGTAAAAGACAAAAGGTGAAAGTATATGAATGTAAAAGTAAAAATGTATATGTATATGGTAAAAATTAAGTTTAATAGGTGTCTTATGCTCCATTTATTGCTTTGAGGATATATATCTTGATGGTTATATAAAGGAGGAATTTGTTAAGAAACCTCCCTAGTGTGTAGTAGACTTTGGATAGATGCATGTATTTGACTTTATTGTTGGAAATTCGACCTCCAAGGGAGGATTTTGACCTCAGTGGCTATATGAGGCCTATTTTAATCATTTTCAAAGGTTGGATGTTGTGGAATTTAGCTTGGAACACTAGAGTACTTTGTGAACTTGGCAGGAACTAATAGACAAAATTTGTAGCTATTGTGGTGGGATTCATGTGGTATGTGTTTTAGCCTTGTTTCTTCTTCTAGGATCATATTTTGGAATGTATTGTACCTTTATTTCCATTTTCATGTCTTATTTGATTGATTTCTACGTTTGATAAGTAGAATTCATTGATTCAATGCTCTGTTTTGGAGAAGCTTTCACATTTATGTTCATTTTCTTCGGATATAAACGAATTCATGGTATTCATGCTCATTTTGAAACCCTATAAATATACCATATTCCCAAAGATACCTTTAAATTTCTAAAGTGTGTGCCTACCTTTCCCCATTACATCTCTGCAAATCTAATTTTCAAAGCCCTGACCTAGTTTTTCCTAGACCTAATTCACCATCCAGCACAAACCTTAAAAATTAAATCAAACCCTAATATGCATACCTAGCCTAATATCTTTCATGATCCAGTAAAATTGGTTGTGATCTCATTGATAGATCCCTCTTAGCCTAGTAAGGCTATCTACTAGGTCAAAGTGGTTTGTGGTTACCTTTGCTGGTCTCCTTTTAGCCTTCAGAGAATTGGTGGAGTGCTAACAAGTTGTAGGACGATATACATATTTTTAAATTGTTTGTAACTATTATAACATAGTATATATTGTGATTCCATATACCTAAAATTTTAATCCATTCAACTAGAATTTATATATTGTTAAGTTATGAAGAATTTGTTTGATGATAACTATCAAGGTTTTTAGCTAAAGGGAAAGTAATTTTCAATTATAAAAGGAAACACAGTAAATGTTTTTGAAAAGATCCAGAGGGAGATATGTTGGAAGGTGTAACTAGGTTTTGTCTTCGTAATGACTAGTAATTATGAATTTATGTAATGAAGAATAAAAATATAATAAATTATATTTTTGTAAAGCTTGCTTCATGGGTTTCATGAGCAAGTATTTTTTATTATAGGTCAAAGACTTCTTCTTGATGTCTTTTAGGGTTTGTCATCTTGTCATAAATATATAAAGTTAGTTTGATGTATATGAAGTGTTGTTACACTTATGACATATGTAAATGTATGCCTCCTAATATTTTCAAAGCACTCCTTGAATATGGATTAGAGGATGCTCAAGATATCGCTTGAGAAGTTGGTCTCATAAAAAATGACCAAGTTGGCCTAACAGTCACGTCAGATCCCAGAAATAAATACAATTTTTCAATGGGTCAGGTCGGATAATTACAAGGATCAACAACTATAAATACCACAGTGAATTGCGCAGAAATAAAAACAAGAAAATTTCAAATGTCTCTAAGAATTTTGGATAAGTCCGAGGTGAAAAAGTATGAGGTACAGTCTACATAGAAATACTATTACAATGAATATTTAAGGGTTAAATACAGTTCGGTGAGGCTCTGAGATCACAGTGCGAGGTTCATATCTGAAGTATGATGTGAAGAAGGTTGACATTACAGTGAAAAGAAAGGCTTTCACATTCGGTCTTGGGTCCATTTCAAGGACTACAAGATAAAGTGAAGAAGGGGTTGGAACCTAGGGCTAAAGACAAGATATACTGAGGGCTATCTCATCAAAGGAAGAATCTGTGACACAGTGTGAAAGAGAACAATAATCTCAAGTATACTTTAAGGGGTCACTACAACAGTAAGGTAAGGATACACATAAGTCTTGATCTATATAGAAGAAGTATATACTATAGCAAGGAAGAAGTCTCTTGAGTGCTGGAATATATATTGATAATAAGGAAGCCAAGGATAGTTTAACTAGGAATCGAGTTTTCCTAGTACTAGTGCAAAATTGTGTAGAAAAGAGAGATCAACATAAGAATCCAAGAAATGAGTGTTACACAAAATTTTTTGACCGTCCTTGCAATCCCTCGTCTCGTACATTGGAAGACTATTCCCGTGACTTGTGAACTGTAAAATGTCCTGAAAACACCTTGATGGCATCCTTCTACATAAGGGCAAGAATTCGCCTCAAGAACATTTCCTTTAAAAAACCCTAAAAACAGATGTTTTGGCCTTGGCATGAGCATCCAGTTAATTACTGATGCCGACCTGGAAAATTTACACTAGGCTTGCGCCACTTTTCGCTTTGTCCCTATGTCTCACCCACGCCAAGCCTATTTTGGAATGTTTTAAAAAAAATAAATGGCAGAAGTTTGGTTCTAACAACTTCAGAATGAATCATCAAAAATAGGCTGGGTTGTTTGGCTCCAGATCTCCTTGTTTAGGAAGTGGTTTTCCACCTCTCATGGAACCTCCCTAAGAGATATGAATATATCCCATGATTATAGGGATCCCAACTTCTCTTCCTCTATAAAAGCCTACCCTCTCTATTTGAAAGCTAGCTGAATGCTTGGAAGCTGAACTTTTGGGAAGGAAATTATAGTTGAGTGACAATCAAGAGCAGAGCTAAGGAGAACCCTGTGTGAGAGAGAGTTTTGTCAAATCCTTGACGAGCTTTGTGAGACACATCCTGCTAGAATCCTGTCGAAGGAAGATCACGACGTTAGAGAAACGGTTGTAATCATTCTCTCGTATCTTAATATACATTACTCTGCTATTGGTTCCATGATTATGTTTGTCCATTATATAATGCAATTTCATTCGTTCCTCTTTGACTAATCGATAGTTATAAAGTGTGAAATATTACGTTGCATGTTGTCTCTCTTCTTTGCATGTGCACATGTATCTGGATGCAGCATTCTCTCGTATCTTAATATACATTACTCTGCTATTGGTTCCATGATTATGTTTGTCCATTATATAATGCAATTTCATTCGTTCCTCTTTGACTAATAGATAGTTATAAAGTGTGAAATATTACGTTGCATGTTGTCTCTCTTCTTTGCATGTGCACATGTATCTGGATGCAGCAAGCTCACGGATTGTGACCTGTCTAGCTAGGAATGGAAGCGCCACTTCTTCTTCAACAACAACAACGAAGGAATCACGGTAAGCGATCTATCGTGATTCTATCTTTTGTAACTAGGAATCAATAGCCTTGTGTGTTTCGATTGTTGCTAGACCCGCTCTAGGGCTAGTGGGATCGCCTCTGTCCGCAGAGGGGATTTATCTCCACAACAATTTGGCGACTCCACTAGGGAATGAGTGGGAGTTGGTCCTTCCTCCATTGGGTTGTTTTTTGGCTTTTTGTTTCATTAGTCTGCTTTTCTAGTTCACCTTCCTTGGTGTTAAAACCCCGTTCAACCCCCAAAAGACCATATCTAGCCTCTGTTAGTTCATTTTCATAATTTTCTAGGGTAAACCTGATTGGCGCGGTTATCCCTCTGACAGTCACGCCGAAGGGCGCTACTTGCTAGTTAGGCACCTGTGCCATCCCCTGTTTGGCACAGATTACAGCCAGATAGGCACGCCAACCCTCGTAGGTTTTAGGGTTGTTAGAAAATTATATATTATGGAGCAATGCAACACATAAAATATGTGGAAAATACAAGTACACAAAACACATAAAATCAGAGAGACAGAGATATACGTGGTTCACCCAGTTTGGGCTACATCCACCCCGAACAGCCAATCCTTCCTTTCTATTATCCAACAAAATGTAGAGACACAACCTACAACAGATCCGATGTAATATCCGTTGTTCTCTCTCACAGTCTCCCTCTCTGTTTCTCGCTCCGATAATACGCATACAATACACAGCCGCAATACAATACCCTCATAAAAGCGAGGGGTTACCTTCTAGGGAAAAAAACCCTAAACTAAACATAAATTCTACCGTTAGATCATTTTCCTAATGAACGGCCCAGATTGACTAGAAATTAATACACTTTTACAAGGCAATTTTACATATGTTTTTAGCTTCGGGGGCGCTGCCCCCGAAACCCCCTGCCAAGGGGGGGCTCCATAAAGTCGCTGCCACCCCCCCTGGACCCCCCACAGCAGCGATTAATTTACGGGCGGCGTTGTAACCCCATTTAAGGTACAGGGGTCCAATGCTGTGATACAAAGTAAACAGGATAATCAGGCTCCACACCCAACAAGGGTTTGCTTATTTTTGGACTCTCTGAGCTTGAGTTTTGGTCCTGGTTTGTTTTTTCTGATTGTTTGAGTGTTTTGAAGTCATTTTTTACTGTATTTAGCCCTTTTCCTCTGGTTTTTTACCATTTTATGTCAGTTTTACATTTTAGTCACAGGGCTTCTAGGTGCTTCAGTGTGCTGAGCCTCCCGTGGGGAGTTTTGGGTCTTTTCTTTCTCGGTCAACTTTGTTTTTTCTTCTTTGCATTCATCTTGTTGAATCCAATTGAGTTATTGCGTTTATTGAGTGATTGTCCTCTCTTTCGTTCATTTTCTCTTTGTGTTGCTCCAATCCTAGATCACACGGCTTGTTTGAGTCTCTTTCGAGATTATTCTTCGTTTTGAGGGATTTCGTCATCAGTTTGAGTCTTGATTGTGCTTGTTAGAGTTGAGTGAACTTGTTTTGTTTTAGCTCTCTCTCTATCATTCTCAAATTGATGCTTTCATTATTTTTTCATTTATTTAGTGCATTTTCTCTAATATATTGAAAAATAAAAAAAAAATCTTTTGCATTTTTGATTGGCATAGTGAAAATTTAAAACTCTTTCGCATTACTAGTGTTGTATAATTCTAGAGGGAAGTTTTCCAGTTTCATTATCTTGCATTGAAATCGGTAGTGGATGTTTTTGTGTGTTCATTTCACTATCATTTGAAAGCTATCAACTCTCCCGTAGATAATCTCTTCATTGAACGGAATGATATTTTGTGGCATGTAGTTTGCATCTAAGAGGTTTTATGAGATCCAAAATTCGATAGGGCATTGAAATTGAAAAGTAAATTGAAGATCAACTTTAAAATTTACTGAATTAACCTAAGGTAGCATTGAAACTTAACGGAACATCTAGTAGTCTAAGGTAGAGACGTGTTCTGGTGTCTTTAAGCCTAGTAGTTGTTGCTCGCCATCTGGCTACAGACAGCACTAGTACGAACTTGTGATCCCCGTACCATCGTGTATATATAGGGAGACCCCATTAGGTTGCAAATCCTTTATCCATAGGAAGCCAAGTCTATCACCTTTTACCCGTGATACACCGGACATAGCATTCAGAGAGATTACTTGCACGTACGTTAAGTCCTTGGTTGATTTCTCTTTCATTTTTACCAAGGTGTATACGGCAGTTCACAGATATCTGGTACACCCATTTACCTAGATTACCAGAGCAGTCATTTTGATCTCTACTGACTCTTTTAACTGAAAATATCATCGAGCTCTTGTCCTTTCAATCTTGTGTCCAACCTGAAAGTGATAGAGTCACCTTTTGATTGTTTCTTGACTCTTAAAATATGAAACAACAGAGTCTGGTTTCAATGTATTAAAAATTAATCGCCCACGAAATATTCCTGGTTAGAATTTTTTTCCTTAGTGTTTTATTTCAAGGTCGTTTCCGATGGCAAATTTTTCGGAGTTTTCCAATCAAGGAGTCCCCTATGAAGGGAGTCCTATTCCTTTTCCTGCTTTAGGAAATATTGGTGCTCCTTATATGGCCATGTTATCCCTCCCTGGGTTAACTGTTGGGTTGCCTGTTTGGTTGTTTTCAACCTCTGTGGTCTCAAGTGTTCTGGCTACCATACCATCCACTCCTCCGCCTGAGCAACGCCATGTTGATTTGAAGGTGGACCTCTCCCCTTCTTCGCCTATTTCTTCATCCTCATCTTCTACGTCTCCTGGTGAAAGTTTGGATTTTAGTACCCAGGTGGCTAAGAAGAAGAAGAAGAAGTCAGATAAGCGAGAGGCTAATTCTGTAGCTGTTGCTTCTAAAACACCTGCTCTCGATGAACCTTCCGACCCTCCACTGAAAGTTAAGTTCCCTTGCATGTTGGGCCAGGGAAACCATCATCTTTGAGATTTCCCTAGCATTCCCAAGGTGCTCAAAATATGGTCCAACAGTTGTCCGCCATTGCCTTTGGCTTCCGAGAGTCAGGTTGGGGGCACGTCTTCAACTGGTGTTGGTAAAGCTCCTAATATTTAGGGTAAGCTCACAAATCCCTGTAAGTTGTGTGAAGGGAATCATGCCATTCACCTTTGTCTGTATATGGATGAAGCCAAGAGAGTTTTTGACAACTCTAATGTTTCTGCACCGTGCCTTCCAGCTGGTTACAAACAAATTTCTATGAGTCCTTCACCAATTGATTCAACGATCAGTCAAGAGTCATCCTTGCTTGATCCCGCTCCCTCAGAAATTCACCATCATGAATCCATCCCTGACCAATCGTTGGTCATGGGATCGATTGATCTAGCCCTGTCTACGGTGCACCAGGTCTTTTCCGTTCAGAGTGGACCTCACATCCCTCATGTTCTTCTTGTTTCTTCAGATTCCTTGGACTTGGAGAAATATTCTCCTGTCCCTGTACCTCTGGAAGCTACTCCTCCGCCTCCCATGATGGAGGTCCCGGAGGATACTCCTTCTACCTCCATGATGGAAGTGGCAGAGGATGCTTCTTCTTCTCCCATAACACCAGGGAAGACCATCTTGGTTCGTTGGTAGCCCCTCCAAGTAGTTTGGTCGCTTCCTTCGATTGGAGTCGATTCGCAGGTTGTCACCTTCCTTCTTATGTGCCCTTTGAGATCACGGTACAGGCCTCCCATCTGGTCATATCCAACACCATTATAGATGAAGGTGCATCTGTTAGTATTTTATCCTCAACTACTTGGCAAGATTTCGATTCGTCGCCGCTTGTGCCTGTTACGCAGAATCTGTTGGCGTTTAATAGAGGAACTAGTGAACTGTTAGGGATCCTTCCGAATTTTCCTGTTACTTTGGGAGGGAAAACTTTCCATATGGATGTGATGGTTGTTCCTAGCCCCTTATAATTTAATTTACTCTTGGGCCATGATTATACTTATGCCATGGGAGTGATTGTCTCCTCCCTCTTTCGTGTGATGTGTTTTCCGCACCAAGGTCAGATCGTGACCATCGATCAGCTTGCGTTATTTGGTCCTAATATGGAAACTCATCATCCCTGTCGGATCTTTATCCGCCGGTTGTGTCATCCCCACCGCATGTCAATTATGTGGCTACCTGTCCTGTGCCCGTATTCAGTGATAGTGCCGTTGTACATCGTGTGCTGGGGGCATTGGGTCTAGACTTCCAAGATGTTTTTCTTCCATCGGACGGGCAACCCTTGGAAGCTATGACTTCTTATTCATTATGATAAGGTTTGTTGGAGCATGGTTCATCTGCTTGTGTCAAGCTCCTTAAAACATGAAACAAGGTTTGTTGGAGCATGGTTCATCTGCTTGTGTCAACCTCCTTAAACCATGAAACAAGGTCTATTGGAGCATGGTTCATCTGCTTGTGTCAAGCTCCCTAAAAATGAAACAAGGTCATTCCGAGGATAGTTCGTTTACTATGTCAACCTCATTAAAAAATGAATTCGAATTTGAGGATAGTTCTTTAATGTGTCAACCTCGTTAAAACAATGAAACATGTTCTCGTTCAATTCGAGTCTTTGATAAGATCTCGTAAAATCCCAGTCGAGCCTTTCATTGATCTCGTAATTTGAACCTTCACTCCATTTGCCATTCATATGGACTGAAGATTGGGGGGCATGTACCTCGAATTGAGTCACCATGTTGGGGGCATGAAAACCTTTTCAAGCATAGTTTGTTTCCGTTTCAAGCTTGTGTAACAATGAAACTGGTTTCAAGAATAGTTTATCTTTGTTTCAAGCTTGTGTAAAAATGAAACCAATTTCAAGCAGAGTTTCCTGATTTCAAGATTGTGTAAAAATGAAACCATTCCCATTTTACCTCTTGTGATTGCCATTTTATCAGCCTATTTTTTCCAGATGAGCCTTGGTTTTCTCACTCCATCGTCACTGTCTGCTTGGCTGATCATATGCCTTCACTTGGTTGTTTCACCCGTTCTTGAGGAATCGCTGCGATGAGTGGTATTGTTAGCCATCCTCTTAAACTTTACTTGTTCTGAGTAGTTCCACCATCACCGGATCTAGTAGCTCCCCTTTATACCACTCGTTCCTCCAGGAGGAGTCACCTTTTAGCTCTTTTCTAACTCTCTAAAACTAAAACGATTACCGAGTCGCTTGTCGTTTTGAGCTCGTTAAATTGGCCGTGAAGAGATATATACCCAGTATACGTTTACCCCTTTTTTGGGCTGGGATAGATTATTTACGAAAAATGAATATGCTAGCCTATCGCAACTAGGAGGTTCTCTCGGACACAGTTTTATACCTTTTCGGATCTGAGGGACTATTTAGGAAAAGGGCCTTGTTGGAGTTTTCTTTTCTGCCTTCTTTTCAAACTCTCTAAATATGAAAATATGTCGAGTTCTTCCTTTGTTAGACTCGTTAAAAACTGATGACATTGGACTCCATCATAATGACGTTACTCGAGTTCCTCCTTCCTAGGGCTCGTTAAATGTACTAGGTTGGATTTGTCCAAAGGAAAAACTTATATGACAAACATATGTTATCATCTTCAAGCTTGTGTAAAAATAAAGAGGTACTCGCCGAAATGGTGGGGGAAAAACGAACCAGTATCATAGTCATTGGCAGTATGTCACTCTTGAACATGGCACTTATCTGCATTCGTTTCGGGTTGGGGACATCTCACTTCGTCATTTGGTTTCCTCCATGGGTTTGGATAATTTATTTTGACCACTCATCTACTCTTTGCCATGTCACCATGACCTCAGATCTTTTGATGTCAAATACTACCAAATCTAGTGTCGTGCCACTGATATATTCAAGAGAAGTTTGCCTCTGCAGTTTTCAACCTCCCTCTGATTCTCTGTTGGTCTTGATTCACAAACATTATATCCCTCTGTCTCATGTCGATGATTTGGGAAACATTATGGCCCACCTTCGATCAAGGTCACTTCCTGTCGACTTCAGCTCATTATCCGGGAAGTTGGTCTAGAGACTCCCTTCAGGTACCTTGGAGCCTGCATGCCTCAATGGCAGGTTCTTCGCATTCGATGCAAGGTTTTCATTATTAGCCTTCGATCGGATGATTCTACGGGTGTTCGATGCCAGATCATTGTTCATACTCCATGGATTGTACCTCTTGTACCTTGAGCACCATCGTCATTATTGGTGGTTTCTCTCGTGTCTGTTAACAGTTTTCATCATTGGCTGGTAATCAGACGATGTTATTGCATGTTCAAGTTCAGCTCACATATTTGCATGCTCGAACTTGTACTTTTTTCGGGTCGAGATGGAGTGCAAGACCTTGGATTTTGTCTGATGAAATCCAGGCTGTGGTTTCTTTATGGATTACTATGACTTATTACATGAATATTTTTAGATGGCTGCGACCATACCTGAGCCTACTTGTTGATCCTTATTTTATTGGATGGCTGAGTCCATACCTTGGATCCCAGTTTTTGTACAATTTATTATGGATGGCTACACCCATAACACATATCATATATCAAATATATCAGTTGTGTTTGTATTCACAGGTCTTCTGATGGCAGTGTTTTTAGTCAGACATGTTCTCATAAAGCATTTCACCCCTCCCTCTCTCTCGGACCTCATGCTTTAGGGGGCATCTGTTACACAACATTTTGTCACCGTCCCTGCAATCCCTCATCTCGTACATTGGAGGACTATTCCTGTGACCTGTGAATAGTAAAATGTCTTGAAAAAACCTTGATGGCATCCTTCTTCATAAGGGAAAGAATTCTCCTCAAGAAAATTTCCTCTGAAAAACCCTAAAAATAGATGTTTTGGCCTTGAAGCGAGTATCCATTTCATCACTCGCGCTGACCTGGAAAAGTTACACTAGGCCCACGCCACTTGCCACTCTGTCTCTATGTCTCACCCGCACCAAGCCTATTTGGGAATTTTTTTTTTTAAATAAATGGCGGAAGTTTAGTTCTAACAACTTCAGAATGAATCATCAAAAAGAGGTTGGGTTTTTTGGCTCCGAATCTCCTTGTTTAGGAAGTGGTTTTCCACCTCTCATGGAACCTTCCTAAGAGATAGGAATCTATCCCATGATTATAGGGATCCAAACTTCTCTTCCTCCCTCTATAAAAGCCTTCCCTCTCTATTTGCAAGCTAGCTGAACGCTTGGAAACTGAGATTTTGGGAAGGAAATTATAGCTGAGTGACAATCAAGAGCAGAGCTAAGGAGAACCCTATGAGAGAGAGATTTTTGTCAAATCCTTGACGAGCTTTGTGAGACACATCCCGCTGGAATCCTGTCGAAGGAAGATCACGACATTAGAGCACCGGTTGTAATCGTTCTCTCGTATCTTAATATACATGACTCTGTTATTGGTTCCATGATTGTGTTTGTCCATTATATAATGCAATTTCATTCGTTCCTCTTTGACTGATCGATAGTTATAAAGTGTGAAATATTATGTTACATGTTGTCTCTCTTCTTTCAAGTACACAGGTATCTGGATGCAGCAAGCTCACGGATCATGACCTGTCTAGCTAGGAAAGGAAGCGCCACTTCTTCTTCGACAACAACAATGAAGGAATCACGGTAAGAGATCTATCGTGATTATATCTTTTGTAACTAGGAATCAATAGTTTTGTGTGCTTCGATTGTTGCTAGACCCACTCTAGGGCTAGTGGGATCACCTCTGTCCATGCAGGGGATTTACCTCCACAACAAGGAGTAGTGACAAGGCCTTGGAGGCATACAAGAGTCAAGGGTTTGTGTCATGGTCATGGTACTTTTCAACTAAAATTCTATAAGAATAATTACTTGTGGTATTTCCTCTCCAGGAGAGAGAGGTTTTGGCCCTGGTTTGAAGAGCCTAAAACTTGTGTCTCTTGTGTTTTGGTAATTATCTTGATGAAATACATAATAAGCTAATAAAGAGAAGATATAAGTAAGAGAAATAAGTTCACAAGTAATTATCAAGTAGATAATTGAATCAAACTATGCCCTACCACATTCTCAACATGGTATCAGAGCTAAGGTGCCGAAGACAAAGGGATCTTTGACAAGAAGATACTCAAGGATCAAAGATCAAGAATCAATTTTCTATAAAGCATAAAATAAAAAGTCAAATTATACATTTAAGAGTCAAATAAGTTTGTAAGTAGACCCTCAAGCCATCATTTTTGCTAAAGACATCATCATTCTGAAGTAATCATCAAGCCATCCTTGATCATCAAGGATCCAATATCACCTACCTCCTTTGAAGGAATTAATTTAAGAGGGATTTATTACCATCACCTTCATCATCAAGGAAGTTGATAGAAGTAAGAAATCAATCTACAAAATTAAGTATTTCTATGATATCATTTGAATTTTTTAAAATGACTTTCTGCAAGGAAAGCGACAAGTTGGCTGGGTCATCAAAATTTCGTGCATGGAAGAAGAGGATATATTTGAATCTAATTGAAATTGAAGTCATGGTCCACGTCAAAGGAACTGCAACTCAACCATAAAAATAATATGCTCTGGCTCATGCTAAGTACATGAAGGGAGAAATAAAAGCCTAAAGGATTCTCATAGGATCCATTAAGGACTCACTCATTCCCTATGTATAAAAACTAGAAACTAAAAAATAAATATATGAAAATTTGGTGGAGCTATTCTCTGTAAGTACTATAGAAGAAGTAGTCTCTCTGAGACAAGAACTATAAAAGATGAAATTGTCAAGAGAGGAAGGAATCACTTTAAATTTATGAAGATTTATGAAATACTATACTAGTTGTAGGAATTGGGAGAATTAATGTCTGATAGTGAAATGACTACAATGGTGTTGAATGCTATACCGAAAGACTAGGGAAACTTCACTTAAAGCATATATGGGAAGAAATAAGCAACACCATTTCAGGATTTGTAGTCTCTATGTAAAATAAAGGAAACCATATTTAAAGCCAAAATTGATACAAGATCAAGTGAAGAAAATCAAGCCTTTACAACCATGTCCGGGAAGAAAAGAAGATTTGGTAATTTTGGTCCTCAGAATAAAAGGAAAAAAATGGAGAAAGTATGATGCTTTGGATGTAATGAACTTGGGCATTATAAAATGGATTGTCCTAAATCTAGAAAGGACAAGAGGAAAAAGGAAGAA
Source organism: Pinus albicaulis (assembly GCA_034641835.2). Classification (NCBI taxonomy): domain Eukaryota; kingdom Viridiplantae; phylum Streptophyta; class Pinopsida; order Pinales; family Pinaceae; genus Pinus; species Pinus albicaulis. The sequence continues at coordinate 789,910,917 of CM076584.1, read as the reverse complement.
GCCCATATCACAGAACAAAGGGGAGAAGATGATGCAAAGAAATTTAAGAAATAAGAAGTGAAAGATATCCTCTATGGTTGAGATCATCTTCCTCTTTAAGAGGTTTATATTGGTTATAAAATATCATGTTGGGAAGAATTGTACATTAATGCATCACTCTAAAAATGGCATCATGATAGAAGCATGGAAGGAGCACTTTCCATAGGAGGATGTCTGCAATAATACTATGTGGCTCTTGGGAACCTCACTGATAATGATATTTATGGGAGGTATTCATCTAAATCAAGGGCCATCATTCAATAATTCATATGGAAATAGGTGTTGGAATTTTCTAATGGAGTCCTCTTTGGATTCACCGGTTAGAAAGAAATCAAAAGGTTTCATTGAGAATTATATCTTGAAGAATTATGGGGGTATAATATGATGACATATTGATAAAGCAGGTTAAGGGAATGAAATTCATCATTATAGCGAAAATTGTTGTAGGATGACTCAAAAGGAAAAGGATGAGGTACATGTATTTATATGCTAACACTGGATGCTATGAAGTCATGTCCCATGGTTGCAGGTAATGGAATTCTATCTTTAGAAGCATGATCAAAACAATGGAGAATATCTTTTGATACACATGTTACCTATATGCATGATCAACAACAATTGAAATCAACATAATATGCCCTCATATGGAATATGAAGTGGTTGTCTACAAACAAGGAAATTCATACTAAGAGTTCCTGGGAATAAATTAAAGTTGTATGGAAGAGATCGTGAAGTGCAACCATGATAAGAGGCAATTATCATCCAGAAGCCAAGAAGATTTGACTAGGAAATCTCCTGGGAAGATATGTAGACTATAGAAGTCTGGTAAAGATGAAGACACTTGAAAATACATATCTTTAGGAGATGTGTCAATCTATATGAAGGATTTTGATGCCTACAAGAATATGTCATGATGAAAGATCATCACTGAGGTAACTTTTGATTTGAAAGTTCATATTTATATGTATATCTAGATAATTTTAAGCCAGGTTTTCAACCATATGGAAGGATGAAAGATCCTTGGAAGAAATATGGTTTGAAGGAAAGTAGCATGGCATAAAGATGGACCAGATGAGAAAGAATGATGAATCACTTTATGATAGATGACATGACTCACGGATGAAAATTATGGATGATTTGTGCCCTATGAAGCTATCCCAAAGTTGAATACTCCTTAATATCGAAGAAATTCATGACATTTAATGGTGGAAGTATTCATGATCAGGTGGGTGTCTAACCATTGTTGTTGTAGGTGCAGGGTTAAGAGGGAGCCTCGTGGTAAGTTTCTTACTTGGAAGAAACTTGGAAATTCATAAGAATGAGCTTAGGCACATTCCTTGTATAGAAATGAGTCCATTCCTTTGTGGAATATGTCATCCCTAGTTTAGAGGGAGAGATAGAAAGATAAACTATGCTTGAAACAAAGATAAACTATGCTTAGCATGGCTAGGAGGTAAAGTAGAACTACTTGGAGTTGTGCTGGAAATGATAGCTGATGAACTAAAAGTTGTAGTTGAAGTGTTGGGACATGAAACTGGAATGTATATGGAACTACTAGGTAATGAGGATGATGTGTTTAGGAAATCAAAAGGTGAGCTAATGGATATAGTGGATGAAGTGAGTGGTGGAAATAGTACTCTAGGCTATAAAGGTAATCTAGGGATAAATGGATTTGTGGATGAGCTAGTAGTGGAAGTTATAAATGATGTAACAACACACAAAGATGAATCTATAGTTGTTATTATTGTGTATGTAACTGACAAACTGAAGGTTTGTTTGTGTAGGTCAAAAACTGAGCTAATTCAACAGTTTCATTAATATCTTTGAGAATAGTAATTTTAAAGTTCTTCAATTTTAGTCTGATCTTTAACTTTCTGTGATATAGAATCTATTGTAATATTTTTATGTTTTGTATTCAAGAATGAAATAAAAACAAGGTCTAAAATAGCAGTTTTCAAATCACTTTCAGATTTACTTCTAAATAAAGAATGCTCAAATTTCAGATCAAAATCAATATCTTGCAGACTTACTAACTCTTGTGGTAATGAATTGACTCTTTTTAATGATACTTTAGATTCTAAATTTTCTAATTGTTTTTTCTTTTTACCAGTTCAGTCTGGGTTGTCTACTATAACTGTAGGCTTAGGATCTGGGTTAGACCTGGTATAATAAACTTTCCTAGAAGCCAGAATTGTTGTTTTCAATGCACACAACTTATAAAAGAAATATTAAAGTAAAAGGATGAATAAAAAGATTTTCTTTAAGACTATTTTTATGACTGAGGATTGGTTATTTCCCCAGTATGGTCGCCAATAATGTTATCTCTCTAGTAATTCTAAAGTTGTGTGATTTTGGTTTTTAGTCAAAGAATTCTAGAGGTAACCACAAACCTACTTCAAACTCTAGGATCTAACCTTCCTAGGGTTCATAGTGGGCTCTCTTTTTAAAGTTTAAATTTGTTTTAATTTATGAATATTAGGCTAGTTATGAAAGTGAAGCTTTGGTTTTGTTTTGGTAGATTTGGTGGGAAAAATCACTTGAAAGGATGGATAGTGGGAAATTTGTTTGTCCATTGGGCTATGGAGTCAAATTCAAGTAAACAGGACTAGGATCAAGGCAAAAAGGTCAAATGTTTTAAGGGCAAGCATTAGGGTAATTTTGAGGTCTAAAATGGTCCTCCTAAGGAAATTATAAAATAATAGTGGAAATGATAAATTAAGATTTGATTACATCATCAAATTTTAGAGGGAAACAAGAAAAAACTACTTTTTTAACTCGTATTTTGAACTTATCTCCCTAAGGTTTTACTCAAATTTCGAGCGGGAATACTCGTTGGATGCAAAATTTAATTCCTCATCCAAGGAGTACCCATGTTGCATACTTTTGATGGACTTTCCTACATGAAAAATGAGAAATACATGAAAAACATGATTGCAATCACTTTTTTTTCATGTATTTCTCCTTTTTCGTGTATTAGGGTCCATCAAAAGTATGCAACATGGGTACTCATTGGATGAGAAATTGAATTTTGCATCCAACGAGTACTCCCACTTGAAATTTCAGTAAACCTTTAGGGAGATGAGTTGAAAATACGAGTTGAAAAAGTAGTTTTATTATTTTATTATTTTTATTTTGTAATCCAAAAAAGGTAAATCATCCCCCATGGTTGAAATCATCAACTTGAATCCTATTGGTTCTTATAAAGTTTATTTTGGTTGTACATTTTTCATAGGAGGTCCATTTTAGACCTCAAATTCCCCTAATGATAGATAACGCTTGGAGATCTTGGAAAATTATTTTTATGAGATGGTATGATCGGGATAAAGGGCACTTAATAATCCTTAAATCTGGAAAAGTAAGTAGTAGGAAGAGGTTAAACGAGAGAGGGAGCGATTAAGGGTTCCCTACACTGGAAATCAGAGGAAAACATATAAATGATAACTAGTTAAAAACATGGTGTTGTTAACAAATCCTGTAGTTATACTCCTAGTTATACATTCAGATTTAGCATAAACATAAATGGATGCATGTAACAATGAAAGATAAAAATTACAAGTTTAGAAAATACTTCACTCCAAATAGCTCATCATAGGAATCCTGAAGTATGGTGCCAACTTGGTTTGATCCAACCTGCTACTCAAAGTTTTGACACACAAAAGCTTTAAAGTCCAAGAAGAAATGACTATAACAATCCCAACAATTTTATTCCACAAAAAATACTTCTAAAGATGAAGTATTTATACATAATGTTTTACAAAATATCCTAGAAGACTTCTAGGAATTATCTTAGGAAAATAAAATATCTTTACAATAATAATAGAGACAACTGCTTAACAAATCAGCAAGCTGTCCTATTTTATCCAAAAGAAATAGAAACAATTTTGAGGATAAGAAGTAGCTGGTTGCCTTGGTGTCCTCCTTGCTGGCTCTTAGATATTTTTTGAATCTAATCTGCCTTGTCTGATACTCTTTAAATTGATACTCTCTAAACTGATACTCTTTAACCCTCAGTAAAAATGTTTACTGCTGTAAAATCTATTTTGACTATAAATCTGAAAATAGTTTTTTTGTTTTCCTTTCATCTTCTTGTTTTTATCCTTCACAGTAAATCTGTGACTGCTTGCCAATCCTCATTTTTAGGAATTTTAATATTCTTTAATTTCCTAAAGTTCTCATCAGATTATGTATATCTAGCAAAGGTTGGCTTGATGAAAAACAAGTGTTTGATCTCATGATGCAAGTAGAATAAGTCTTTGAAACTCTTGAGTAACACTTTTCCTATTGGGATGCCTCGACTTGTTGGTTTATTTACCTGTTCTTTGTTGAACCCTTAGTTAAACTGAGAGGGGGGGTGAATCAGTTTAACACATTCATGGAATTTTAAAACCTTCCTTTAAACTTATTTACACCTTCAATTCATGATCAACTTATTACACAATGTAACAACACTCTTAATATGTGAGCAGCAAGTATTAAGCAGATTAGATACACCATATCAACACATAAACATCATGCACATAGACAATAGATATAAGTGGAAACCCATAAGGGAGAAAACCACATCTTATTATTGTTGTGATGCAAAGGCAAGCTCCAACTCCCTCTCACCACTGATTTTCTGTAGGCTCCAACCTACAGGAGGCTCCTACCTCAATTCTGCAAGCTACAACTTGCAAGGAAGCTCCAACTCCCATCTATTTTCTGTAGGCTACAACCTATAGGAGGCTCCTACCTCAGCCAGCTACAACTGACATCTATCAAGCTACAACTTGATATGGAAGCACCAACTTCCTCACTCTTTCAAAAAAAACATGTTGATTTACCTGGATATCAACTCTGTTATGTTCCTTCTTCACTGCTGTCCACCAAAATTCATATTTGCCTTATGTCATCTCTGAATCTTCACAACATCTCTATCTGCTCCTCCTTCTTCTTACCCTCTTTGCCTCATTTCTCCATTCTCTAACCTTTCTATGCATATGTTGGTAACATTATTTATGGAGATCACCTCATAACTATTTGCATTCCACAGGGAATTTGAAATGAACAGCCATGACTCTTTCTCTTCCACCTTCTCATTTCTTTTTCATCTCGTTCAAAAGAATATAGTAATATGTACATATTTCAGTTTTACAGTGGAGTTTTGTTTGCCTACGGAGACTTGCCTTTGCATCGCATATAATAAAAATAATTTTAAATCATTTACATTCACATTTACAGTTACATAAATCACTTTCACTCAGCCCTTTTTCAGCCCTTGGCTTGCTGTGCGTTTGTATTTTCTGCTGCTGTCACTATATTTTTCAATTTCTGCTATTATATTGTGATTGTTCTTGATGGCGGGTCACCCTACCAAACCCACATTCTCATTCCTGTGCATGTAAAAATGCATCTCCAATTTATGTTTTAAATCGGGCAACTTTTACAATATGCGGAAGCTTGTATTCCATTTTATAAATTTAATGGTTAAAACCATAGAATGGAAAACCCCATTATAACATTGACTCCACGCATATAATAATGCTCCTCAATCACCATTTTCTAAATATTCGAAGTGACCATTCGAATTTATTCTAATCACAAAGTATAAACTTTGTTCTCGCAACCCAATTATCATAAATATGGTTCTACTTACTAGGCCTCATGGAACGTTTCATTGTATACTTCGGCTTGGATTATAACCCCTTCGCTGCTTGTGTCTTTCAAAAAAAAATTATAATATAAATAAACTTTAAACCCGTAAAACTTACCATTCAGAATATATTATGTTTTGGACCCACAGAAATTAATGCACCAGCATGTCTGCCCATCCAACGGCGTTCGCACACTCCATCTAAAATGTATATAATCTAATGCCTATCGCATTACAAATGCGCACAAGGGTTACTTCCTCCAACTCGTGCAATAAAAGCTACATTAACAAACCGAAAACTCTCCTGTGCGAATGCCCTTGGATCTTCTTCCCTCAAGATCAAACAGAAATCACATTTTTTAAGAACATAACTTTAACTCGAAAAAAAAGTGTGAAATAGGCAGTTTTCGAATACCATCTATGACACGCGTCATTCAAAGACCTTTATCGTATTTTTTTTCTGGGATTCCGCTTACCATTTAGAAATTATGCAAAAACCATAAATGGTTTTCGTTTTCTACCTTTACTGTTTACACAGTTCTGGTTCCACTTTAACTCGTGGTTTCGTCCAAAACTCCACCCTCGCTCCTGCAATTCGAAGTCTCACTCTCCATTTGTAGATTTCATTAACCTTTGTCTTTCTCCAACATTTTGCGTAAACTCGGTCCTTTGGTTCTGCTTCTAAATGCAGAAACTAGTATTCATTTTGACTTCATTCTACAACAGTTTCAATTCGTCCTCTGCACATATCTTCATGGATGTAATGCTTCTCCTCTTCATCGTTTGACTACCATCGAATCACGATTTGTTTCCACATTGGATCCGCTTCAACTTTGTTGTTGATCCAATTCAAACTTTGTTGTTCTTCAATTCTATTAAGACATAGCATCAACGCACTGTCTCCTCAATCCATATAATTTGATCTTTGTTTTGATTAAACCCTTAATGTGATTCAACGCTCCATCATTGACTTATAATTCTACACTATCGACTAATCCTCTACTATGATTCCCCCTTTCTACCTGAATTCCCTTCTTAAGATCTGATATATTTGGTTGTCAACTCTGTATTAAAACTCAATTTCACTCCATGTCGTCGACCCTTGTAGTGGTCGACGACTGCAACCCTTCATCGTCTTCTCAAAGGAGTTCGCAACCCCTCAATGCATTTAGTTCAAACAAAATGTCGGTATTAGTTAACATTGATTCCTTTATCATATACAAAGTCTCATCTCAAAGATCTGTTACAGAGTTTCCCGTACAATTACCCATAGAATTCAAACATCTTCACACAGAGTTCGATCCAAGAATACACATATATTTCAGAACCAATTTCCTCATTATATGTATGAAGTCAAATACAAAAGCATTCACTTAAAAACTTCTTATTTGGCCAGATCTTCAATTTGATGGCCTTGTTCAACTGCCGTAGGCTTACAGGAAAAAACCCTTGTTTGCCCAAACTGAAGCACTCACACACTCTGCAGATCTCTAAAGACCCCGAACTTTTCTTTTCTTTAGCGCAACTCCCTCCTGAGCTTGTTCTGTATAAGATCTTTAGCCCTTGCTGTATCTTGCAACTCCAATACCTCTCTACTTCTGTTGTTCCTCTGCCTTTGTTGCTTAGGTGTTACCTTTGCTGCCTTAGCTGCCTCTGCTCCTTTTCTGCCTTGCTTCTTAGTTGAATTCGCTTATTTTCTGCCTCTGCTGATAGTCTAATGTTGCTCCTTGCCTTTCTGTTGCTCCTCTTCCTCTCTTTAATGCTTTCTTACTGCATAATTGCCTGATCTGCTCCTTTTCCTTATTGCTGGTTCTTCTCTGCTCCTTTTCCTTAGTGATAGTTCAGGTGTTGCTCCTTTATGCTCCTTTGCCATCAATGACAATATTTCCAACAGTCTCTCCCTTTGGCATTGATGGCAATACTCCAATACTTCCTCCAGGACTTCCTCCCCCTTCTCATTCTGAGAAGTGTCTTGTCTTCCTCTGCTTGCTTTTCAGAAGAGCCTTTCTTCTTCTGCTTGATTTTCCTCCCCCTTTGACATCAATGGCAAAGGGTTTCACCTTTCCCAATGTACTTTCTATATTTTCATTTCCTCTCTCTGAGTTGTGTTTAGGCCTTCTTCTTCTGACTTTGTACCATGCTGCTCCAAACTGGTGTACAAGAGTTGTTGGGAGAACACTTTGAGAATCATTGAACTTGTATGTATATACATAGTAAGTTGATATCATCCCAAAGCTCATAATTCTTGCACTTGTATAAAGATGAAAATGATTATAAGGACACTTCATAGAACACATTGTACCAGACTTATATAATCAGAGATGCATCATTGGAATAATACTAAAGTATTGAGAATGGTCCATACGTCATACAAAGTCTGCTCCAAATATACTTCAGTCCATATTATGATATTCATCTGAGACACATATCTGTATTACACATCTATTCAAATATGACGATGCCAATATATCTTTTATAGCTGTGGTTCACCTTTACTTCCTGTTGGTGGTGATATGAGTTTTTCTGCTGATAGGGATATTACACTTAATAGCTAAAAGGTCCTTGTTACTGATGTGATCAATGAATCAAACTAGAGCTTACAATTTATTGTGAGATTAGACAACATCTTTCAATATAAGAGACCAAACGACTTAACTTCTTGTACACTGTACTTTCAAAACAAACCCATGAGGCTCGATACATTCAATGTATTGGTTAGTCTCACTTATCAACTATGCAATTTTATTTATGACATAAGGGGGTATGTATGTCAACGATCAACCTCTCTTTAAAGGTGAAATACCAGCAAATCCTTTCTGCTGAAGTATGCTTTTGATGAATCAATAACAGAATTTTGAGCTTCAACTGTAAGATTAACACAACTAGTCCTTCATACTTCTGATACTTTAACTGTTCTATCATGATGATCTTCAGCAAAAAAATCTTCAAGTTTTTTAATTGAAATCTCAGCAAACAGACTTCACATAGTTTTATGAATGATCTTAAGAAAGAGGCCTTGAAGATATATCTATACTGACTTGAGGAAGGCATGCAGTTATATCTAGAAATAGATACTACTTCAATGCTCAATATACTACTTCAAGTGTAAACAAGATAATGATCCTTTTGCCCTTTCATTGACCCTTTTATGCCTTAATAATGCAGATAACGTTGGGTATACTACCTTGATGTACTTTTTCCATAATCCTTCGATCCTGAGGACCTGTACCATACCACTGCTCCACTGATAACACATGGTATTCTGTTGATAGGCATGCTGCTTGTACCAAATACCAATTGATATTACTTTCACTTCAGCTCGCACATGAACCCATAGTTAAGACAACCTTCATAGTTTCTACTATTGAGTTTTCCACTGTTCACACCAACAATCATCAATATACTGAATTTGATCTTGGCATCATTAACCATATTCCTTATTCTGTCATTCTGTTCAAAGGAATGCCATTGCATGTTCCTTTCTAGGACTACTCCAGAATCATTGCTGCTTTATATTCAATTCAACCGTTCTAACGTAATGATCTTCTGGAAGACATCTTCAATTTCTATACTAGGAATCTTCATTGGCAAATCACTCAGAGATTTATCACTCACTTAACTGCATTCCTCCAAGGGGACTTTTCATAGATGAATGATGTAATGATATAATGATGATATGCACTTCTCTTACTCATCCTTCTTAATGCGATTCATTTTTAATTCTAGTAGTATGATGCACAATGTGATCATCCTTTATGGGTCTTTCTAGTTCTGTAGTTCAAAACATAATTATTGTGATTTTAACCATTCATCACTTAATGTGTTGATGTCTTCTTAGCTTACATGTTCATGGCTAATGTTCCCTCTACCATCATGGCGGCTTGTTGTCCTCTCTCCTTCCATCAACCTGTTGGCTATTGAATGCTTCAGATAATCTTCTTCATCTATAGTTCTCTATTAGAGGAATTTTCCTTTCCCTTCCTGACCTTTTAGCTGTTCTTATTCCATGGAGCTCTTCGTAGACTACTTTTATGGGGACTATTTATGAACTGCTCTCCCCCTGGGATGTTTCTTCTTAGAGCAGCTCCCCCTGAGACTGTGATGGATTCATTATGTTATTGAGTTAATAGGCTCCCCCTTTCTCTTTTCCTTCCAAAATTTATTAGGGTTCTTCATAATGTCTGCACTTCTTTTCGATTCACAGTTTTGTTTGATTTGATTAGATTCCATCATCTGTCTAGAGTTCTTAATGTATATGTCAGCTTACAGTCTTTTGCTTTGTGACCAGGCTTGAGGCATACATAACATCTTATTTTACCAAGGTACGTTTGAGCTGATGTATAATATTTTATGTTCCTTTTTGAACATAGTTTACATTCAACAGATTTATGTCCAAATTCAGTGCATGAATAACAATATCCTTGGAAATGATTTATGTACCTAGTGAGTGGTTTTCCTTTCCATTTTTTTGCTTGAGGTGGTCTTCTCATTTGCTGCAAATTTTGATGGTTAAAGTTGATAAGCCTTGTCTTACAATGTGCTACAATATGTCCTAGTTTATGACAAGAGAAACATGTGATATTTTTCATAGGAGAAAATAACCTCCTTTGACATCTTCCAAATTTGTTCCATTCATCCTTAGGAGAGTATGAGCCTTTAGAAATTGATTGTTTCATCCTCTTATTCTCTGTCCTTTCATGTTGCTGCTTGTTTCTGTTTGTTTCTTTACAAATCATGTTCTTGCTAGCTTCTACTTCTGTAGGGATCTTCTGAGCTGCCTCATTATTCTTTAAATCTTTTACAAAAATGATATTCATGTTATCTTCTACCTTGGACTTACTTGTTTCTCCTTCATAGCCTATCCCAGTCTTTATTGGAGGAGACCTTTGAGCATTTATAATTTGGTCCAACTTTCCAGAGCTTTTCATTTGTGGAATATTCATAATTAGTTCAATTTGGGCCTTTTCTAATTTCATCCTCAGGCTTACCACCTCTTCTTCCAATCTTCCACATTCTAGAATTTTCTCTCTCATTTGTTGCAATAGAGTGTCTTCTACTTTCCTTTCTTCTTTAAGTTGTGCCTTCAGGCCAACAATTTCTTCCTTATCTTCATATTATCTCTCATCACATATTTGCACCAATGTCTTAAGGTCTTTGTTTTCATTCTTCAATCTTCCTATTTCAGTCAAGGAAATGTCACGTTTGGTTTTTTCTCTCACTACAATTTCTTCATGGAACTTAATTCCATTCACACTAGAGGGTACCTCATTTGATTGAACATTTTCCTTTTGACATGAATTTTTCTTCTTCTTGATTCTCTTCTCCTTCTTGACAATGCAGCCCCTAGTGTCTACTCCATGCATGAAATGCAATCTATCCCAGATTTCTTTTGTAGAGGTTAGATCCATTATTAAATCAAGATCCTTTTTATGAAGACTGTTATATATCACAAATTTTGCCTTGGAATTCCACTGTTGTTCTTGAAAAGAGGTAGATTTTGTGCAATAACCATCACATACCAACTTCCATACCTCAGGTTCATAAGCCATTAAATCTGTTTTAACCTTATCTCTCCATTTAGGAAAGTTTGTTGTATTTAGCATGGGAAAATTTTGATAGTCCATGACTCAACCAGATCTCCTTCAAGCTATTAGGCTTACACCAAAGGAACCCACTCTGATACCATTGTTGAACCCTTAGTTAAACTGAGAGGGGGGGTGAATCAGTTTAACACATTCATAGACTTTTAAAACTTTCCTTTAAACTTATTTACACCTTCAATTCATGATCAAATTATTACATAATGTAACAACACTCTTAATATGTGAGCAACAAGTATTAAGCAGATTAGATACACTATATCAACACATAAACATCATGCACATAGACAACAGATATAATTGGAAACCCATAAGGGAGAAAACCACATATTATTATTGTTGTGATGCAAAGGCAAGCTCCACCTCCCTCTCACCACTGATTTTCTGTAGGTTCCAACCTACAGGAGGCTAATACCTCAATTCTGCAAGCTACAACTTGCAAGAAAGCTCCAACTCCCATCTATTTTCTGCAGGCTACAACCTACAGGAGGCTCCTACCTCAGCCAACTACAACTAACATATATCAAGCTACAACTTGATATGGAAGCACCAACTTCCTCACTCTTTCAAAAAAAAACATGCTGATTTACCTGGATATCAACTCTGTTATGTTCCTTCTTCACTGTTGTCCACCAGCCTTCATATCTTCCTTATATCATCTCTGAATCTTCACAACATCTCTATCTGCTCCTCCTTCTTCTTACCCTCTCTGCCTCATTTCTCCATTCTCTAACCTTTCTATGAATATGTTGGTAACATAATTTATGGAGATCACCTCATAATTGTTTGAATTCCACAAGGAATTCGAAATGAACAGCCATGACTCTTTGTCTTCCACCTTCTCATTTATTTTTCATCTCGTTCAAAAGAATATAGTAATATGTACATATTTCAGTTTTACAATGGATTTTTGTTTGCCTACGGAGACTTGCCTTTGCATCACATACAATAAAAATAACTTTAAATCGTTTACATTCACATTTACATTTACATAAATCACTTTCACTCAGCCCTTTTTCAGCCCTTGGCTTGTTGTGCGTTTGTATTTTCTACTGCTGTCACTGTCTTTTTCAGTTTCTGTTGTTATATTGTGATTGTTCTTGATGGCGGGTCACCCTACCAAACCCACATTCTCATTCATGTGCATGTAAAAATGCATCTCCAATTTATGTTTTAAATCTGGAAACTTTTACAATATGCGGAAGCTTGTATTCCATTTTATAAATTTAATGGTTAAAACCATAGAATGGAAAACCCCATTATAACATTGACTCCACGCATATAACAATGCTCCTCAATCACCATTTTCTAAATATTCGAAGTGACCACTTGACTTTAGTATAATCACAAAGTATAAACTTTGTTCTCGCAACCCAATTATCATAAATATGGTTCTACTTACTAGGCCTCATGGAACGTTTCATTGTATACTTCGGCTTGGATTAAAACCCCTTCGCCACTTGTGTCTTTCATAATGAATTTGTAATAGAAATCAACTTTAAACCTATAAAACTTACCATTTGGCATATATTATGTTCTGGACCCACAGCAATTAACACACCAGCATGTCTGCCCATCCAACGGCGTTCACACACTCCATCTAAAATGTATATAATCTAACACCTATCGCATTACAAAGGCGCACAAGGGTTACTTCCTCCAACTCGTGCGATAAAAGTTGCATTAAAAAACCGACAACTTTCCCATGCGAATGCCCTTGGATCTTCTGCCCTCAAGATCGGACGGAAATCAAATTTTTTAAGAACAGAACTTTAACTCGGAAAAAAAGTGCAAAATAGGCAGTTTTCGAATACCATCTATGCCACACGTCATTCAAAGATCTCTATCACATTTTTTTCTGGGATTCCACTTACCATTTAGTGGTTTTCGATTTCCACCTTTACTTTTTACATTGCTTTGGTTCCACTTTAACTCGTGGTTCCATCCAAAACTCTGCCCTCGCTCCTGCAATTCAAAGTCTCACTCTCCATTTGTAGATTTCATTAACCTTCATCTTTCTCCAACGTTTTGCATAAACTCAGTCCTTTGGTTCTGCCTCTAAATGCAGCAACTAGTCTTCATTTTGACTTCATTCTGCATCCCGTTTCAATTCGACCTCTACACATATCTTCACAGATGTAATGTCGCTCCTCTTCATCATTTGACTACCATCGAATCACGATTTGTTTCCACATCGGATCCGCTTCAACTTCGCTGTTGATCCGCTTCAAACTTTGTTGTTCCTCAATGCTATTAACACATAGCATCAACTCACTGTCTCTTCAATCCATATAATTTGATCTTTATTTTGATTAAACCCTTAATGTGATTCAACGCCCCATCATTGACTTATAATTCTGCACTATCGACTAATCCTCTACTATGATTCCCCCTTTCTACCTGAATGCCCTTCTTAAGATCCAATATATTCGGTTGTCAACTCTGTATTAAAACTCAATTTAGCTCCATGTCATTGACCCTTGCAGTGGTCAACGACTGCAAACCTTCCTCGTCTTCTCAAAGGAGTGCGCAGCCCCTCAATGAATTTCGTTCAAACAAAATGTCGGTATTAGTTAACATTGATTCCTTTATCATATACAGAGTCTCATCTCAAATATTTGTTACAGAGTTTCTCATACAATTACCCATAGAATTCAAACATCTTCACACAGAGTTTGATCCAAGAATACACATATATTTCAGAACCAATTTCCTCATTATATGTATGAAGTCAAATACAAAAGCATTCACTTACAAACTTCTTGTTTGGCCAGATCTTCAATTCGATGGCCCTGTTCAACTGTTGTAGGCTTACAGGAACAAACCCATGTTTGCCAAAATTGAAGCACTCACACACTCTACAGATCTCTAAAGACCCTGAACTTTTATTTCCTTTGGCGCAACTCCCTCCTGAGCTTGTTCTGTATAAGATCTTCGGCCCTTGCTGTATCTTGCAACTTCGCTACCTCTCTGCTTCTGCTATTCCTCTGCCTTTGTTGCTTAGGTGTTACCTTTGTTGCCTCAGCTTCCTCTGCTCCTTGTTTGCCTTGCTTCTTAGCTGCATTCGCTTCTTTGTTGCCTCTGTTGATACTCTAATGCTGCTCCTTGCTTTTCTGCTACTCCTCTTCCTCTCTTTAATGCTTTCTTACTGCATAATTGCCTGATCTTCTCCTTTTCCTTATTGCTGGTTCTTCTCTGCTCCTTTTCCTTAGTGATAGTTTAGGTGTTGCTCCTTTGTGCTCCTTTGCCATCAATGACAATATTTCCAAAATTCTTTTGCAAACTCTCTAATATTCTTATCATAGTCATTTTGAGGCATCAATTTATCATTAATGACCATGATATCAGGCAATCATTTTTTTCTCAAACTTGTGAACTTAACCATAAACCTGGTTATGGCAGTATTCATACCTTCAAAATTTTCTTCAAGTTACCTCATCAAATTTCTCTTTGTGGTAACTTTCCTAATTTCTAGGATGGTTGCAGTTCTGTCTGTGATTTTGAGTTCTTCCAACTCCGTCTATTTTTGTTGTTAAGGAAATTGATTAGCCTTACAGCTTGCTCTGGTTTATCAGCCAAATCAGTTTGAGTCTTTTGAATTTCTGCTTGGGCTACTAGTAATAAATTTCTTTGCTAAAAAATTACCTGAATTGAAGGCTATACATCATGGATGGCTTCAATGATATTATTCAAAAGGTAATTTTTTATGTATGATATTTGATCCTTCAAAGTTAACTCCTTTTGTAACTTCTTTAACTCTTCACTCAGTCTGCTGGCATTTTTTTCATGTGTCTTTGCATTTACCTCAGCTAATTTATTTGACTTCTCAAGATTTTCTAACATCTTTGTCAACCTGTTAATCTCCTTTGTCTTTAAAGACATTTCTTCCATTGCTTTCACTATCTTGCTGGCCTCATCAGTAGGTTGTACTGCTATTGTAGAAGATTCAGTGGCTGATGTTGTGGAAGAAGTCACTGGTAGTGCAGTAGCCAATGGTTCTTTGGGTGCCAAATTTTCACCTAAAGTTGAAGGCGCTGCTGCAGTGATAGCTGGAATGACTGTAGGAATCATTGGTTCTTTCACTGTCTCCTTTTCTTGGACAATCTTGTCCATCTGTATTTCCATTTCTTTAACTTGGGCTGTCAACTGAAGAATTAAATTCATCATTTTATATTTTTCATTCTGTTCCTTTATGATTTCTTTTATTTGGGGATGCTCACTATGAGGAAGTTTGAGTTGTTTCCTCAAGGCTACTATATATTCCTTTTTCTTTTTCACCATTAATTTTGTTGCTTTGATATTAGTAGGATCATATCCCACCTGTAAAACTAGTTCTTCTAAGGCTTTTATCCTTAGATCCTTGGCATATAATGAGGCTTTTTCCAACTTCATCTGATCTTGCATGTTGGAGATGGTATTTTGGAGCTTTTGAGAACTCATGGCTTTATTTGTGACAGTATAATAAAGCATCTCTGAAGTCTGCCCGTGGAACTCAATTTGATTAAGAGCATGGATTTTATCTGTCTGGACGTCCAAATCAACTTTCTTATAATCAGCCACTATCTTAGGATTTTTTACTGTGGGCTGCAACATTGACATGATTAGCTTTTGATTAGAATAATCAAATGCAGAAAGGATCCTGTTTTGTACATTAGGAGTCTGTTTGAGATATTGAGAATAAATGTTATTCTTTATCTCTTCATTCTTCAATTCAATCTACTTATATTTCTCTTTGATATCCAAACCCTTTTCCTCAGCTTCTCGTTAGGAAGAAGCTTCCATGCTTTGTTGTCTTTCCATCAACTGTGTATCTTCATTATTGATTTCTCCTTCATTCCGATTTTTAGCAGTTGGCTCATTAATAATTACAGTAGCAGAATTGGTCTCTGGAAAATCTATATTGGTATTTAAAGGCTCTGTTTCTTCCACGTCTATTGTCACTTTACCTTTACTTCCTGGATCTAATTTGGGCCTTTTGTTATATATGATCTTGAACTTGTTTTCAGTTGTAGTTTCTACCACATAGGATCCTTCTTCCCTTACTCTTTTAATGGACTTCTCTAGCTGATTTGCAATCTCTGAGGTATGACTAGTATTACCTTTGTTCACTGCATCTATTAAGGTGTTTTCAGTCCATTCAAATTGATTGGAAAAATTTTCTATTTTTCTTTAGCTTCATGAATAAAGGGTGTTAACTTGCATTTAACCCTTAGCTTTCTCAAGATCCCTTGTGGATCATAGTTCCAAGGGAAACTATTTTCAAATTTATATTCCAATAACTAATTTGCTGCTTCTTTTTCTGCATCCCTGTGATTGCATATGAATGGCCCTATATGGTTCTTAAGTTTGAACTGTGTATTCTTCTTAGCTACCATGAAATTTATTGAATCGGAGTTTAGGATCTGCCTGATATACTCCAAGGTAAATATCCTCATTGAAGGATGTTTGGGTAACTTATACGGTAACAAGTTTGACCCAAAGACTCTGATTTCAGTATATTTCTCGTACAAATACCAGTCACCAATTTTAATCTGCTCTAATAACTGCAATTTCTTTTTCATTTCTTCATTTACTCTTGGTTGCTCTATCTTGGTCAACATTGTGATCAATGGATGTAAAAATAACTCTGAAAATTCTGAATTACTGAAGTTTATACATTCTTTCTTGAGCAATGATGTCCAAAAAATTACAGATAGAGGATTTCCCTCTATGTCCAGTTTTTGGAGAGTAATTGGAAAATTATTTGATTGGAAGTATAGAAACATATGGAAAATGTAGGAGGTATATCTGAATACTCCCTCAATTTTCAAATTGTTTAATTGAGAATGAATACTATTAGCAATGAAACCAACATAATCAAATATTACTGATGGGGGTTGACCTCGAGAAAAGGTGGATAAGAATCCCAAGATGGACTCATCTGCGTATTCATCAGTGTAATATCCAAGTATGAAGGAAAGCATGGAAATCACATGTCTTGAACCTTCAGGGAATTTAGCAGTAGAATATGGAGGATTTAACTTAGGAATGTTTACATGAAGAGGCATAAATGTCTAAAAAATCATGAACCTTTTGAGAAAATCTAGGCCAATATGTAACTTGGTGAGGGCCTCTATAGATAGCAGGACTGCTTGGGGGTTAGACTGAAGCTGTAACTTCCGGTTAATTGATTCTGCAATGATGGTAAAAAGCACATCTTTACTGGCATTTACAATGCCTCTTTTCTCTAGAACATAGTATTGCTGACACAATCTAATGACCTCCTGACATGGGTGAGTTAATGGGACAACATATTTGGGCAAATGAGATTCCCAAATATGGACTTCTTCTATATCATCTAAAGGCTTTTCATAACACCAGTTATGGATATCTAGCAGGTTAAATTCAACAATGGGATCTGCTATCTTGTAATCAGTATCATCTAGGGGAATGTGTTCAATATCAATAACTAGGGGTTGTAATGGATTGACAACAATAGCAGTACTTGAAGTCATGGAAGGGGTAGGTATAGGTGCTTTAGAACCTTCAAGATTGCTTACACCCTGCTTTTTAGGCATTTTTATCTACTTCTGCAAGTTTAGACATTTTGCAGAAGCAATTTACTTTTAGTAGAGGCTTAAATGGGAAAAACAAGCAAAGTAGTCTCTTCTTTGGTTTTTCTGTCAAATTAGGCCTGTCAAAGAGGTTTTGAGGCTTTAGAACTAGTTTAAAACAGAAAACAAGGGTTTCCTGAGTCTCTGAATGAGAAATAGGGCTAAAAACTCTTTTCAAAAGGATCACAGAGGCTTAGGGTACCTGCAGAGGTTTTCTGGTTTATTTCAGAGCTTGAAATTGGTCATTTTAACTATGAAAGCTTACAAATTTCCTGAAAATTTGAGCGTAGAAGAGAAACAGGGTTTCTGGGAAATTTTTTCCAGAGTTTGGTCTATTTTTGGGACTTTTTTGCAGTTTATTAATCAATTTTTTAACTTTAAATGTGTTTTTTTTTTTTAAAAATGTTTTTCAACTTGATTGCAGGTTCAAATTCTAGAAAAATACTTTTTATATTGGAGGTATCAGCTTTGGAAGAGTTTCAGAATTTTCTGAATGATTTGATGGCTTTTGTGAAATTCCAGGAGCAAGGCGCAACTCCTTGGCAAGCTTCAAAGGTTTGCAGGGAAAATTATACAGGTTTCGGGCATCAAAATGGTGAAAAACAGCTTAAAAAGAGTGCTTTTACAGTGGGGAAAGTGCAAGCATAGGTTAAAATGTGCAAGAAGGGTATGAAATGAATGTATTTCTATGGTTTAATACGCATTTTGGTTGTATTAATCCGGCATTGAATGATTGCCATGTCAGGCATGAGCAGTGGTTTGGAAATCCAAACAAATTAAAAACCAGTGGTTATCGCGCATGTTTTTGGTGGTAAGCGATATTGGGCTTAACCCACGTGATCCAGTAAGGAAAGGCCACATGGAGGAGAAAGGTAATTGTGAAACCACCCATTTCGTGCAGCTTCGGAGTTTGGATGGTCGCGCACCTTTTTTACGCGATATAGGATCTGTGCCGTCGGATCTGGAGTTGATGTGCGAACAGGCCAGATTAGTTGGGAAGGTGCGCTGGAATGGGAGGTGGGACCAGGGTTTTTCATATGCGCGGATGGGTCAAACTTTATGAAATGCATTTACAAAAAAAATTTTAGATAGGTTTAGACCATTGGGATTTGTTTGAATACTACAGGGGCGGGATTTAGTTTATAGATAGGTTTAGACCAATGGGTTTGTTAGGGCGGGGTTTTTATATTTCGCATGTGGGATATAAAACTATGGTCTAAACTTTAAAATAATGGGTTTTGGGAGGTTATTTTAAATATAAGGGAATTAATATATACGGGTAGGTGTAGTTAGGGATTTAATACACTAATTTAGGTGTTATTATGAAAAGGGTAATGAAATGGAAATAAAAACACATTTTATCTCTAAGTAAAGTGTAAAAAATAAAGCATTGCTCATATTTTAATATTATTTCACTTATACTTATGATAAATGCATTTTGAGGGTTTTATGAATGTTTTTTGAAGGGAATGAAGTTAATTATTTTAGGGCTAACTTAGGAAAAAGGGATTATGATGTATGAATGAAGGGTAAATGTTGATGAATGGGGGTTTAAGGTAGGAATTCAATATTTTTAACTGACGAGTCATCGAGCCCTGGGTCCGGTCCCAACAAAAGTCAAAGAAATGCTCTGAGCCTTTTTGACTGATAGTTTAGAACACTGAATACTTGTAGGGGAGGGGAAATTAGTGATTTTTCCCAATGATGTTTATTACATGATTTCTCAACTGCTTTCTACCTACCCAACTTTATTTCTAACATTTTTTCTTCATTTTGTAGGTGCATTTAGGCTTGCAACCTTAAAATATTTTTCTTTCAAAGCATAAAACTATCTAAGTCTACCTTATTTCATCCGAGGGCTTAGATTAAACTATTGAGCACCTCATTATTCTCTACCTATCTACTGATTTGTCAAGTTTAAACTATTTGACAAATCTTTATTCTCTATCTAAAACATGAAATTGAAAGCATGAAAAGTTAAGATTAAACTGTTTAACTGATCATGGATGATGGCATTTATTGAAACTCTACACATAATCATTATTCTTGCATAAAAAGTAAAAGTAGTGGCATTTGGACTTGCTCACTTTCAGGTCTTATTTCTTTTTCTTTTGGGGTCTATATTTTTCTAAGTCCTTTGATCTTTCTTTTAGGACTTTTTACCCTCTTTTTGGCTTTTTATTATTTTTCATTTTTTCAAATTATGGGAAAAGAACTTGCAGAAAGCAAGATATGTACATATTTACAAGACTATCAAAGTCAATTCAAAATTTATGAACCCTATTATTATAGGACCCTAACACTACATACCATCACACGACCTGCGGGATCACAAGCACCACACGAAGCAACAAAGTCATAGTTTCTTCTTGCTATAGACTGCTTAACACTGACCATCTGCAACTAGGCAGAGGCCATGACAATAAACATGAAATTCCAGCTAACAAAATGCAAGAAGACCAAATTGAAGCAATTTGGTTATGGGTCTATCTTGGTATCGTTCTTCCTGGAGTGACTACCAATTTTTCAGCATCAGGAGGTCATAGTCCTAACACCACCAGGGAGAGAACCATGGATGGCCCGATGGGCAAATCAGATGCCAAGGGCAGGGAGTGATCAAAAGATGTCCTGGAGACTAGAGTTCTTTGATTGGCTCTACCGACAGTTGATCATCGTGGAGGACTGGCCCTACTCTGGTACAAATTTTACTGGTGATCCAGGCCTTCGACTCCCAGAGGGAGAGGATTGGGATGAATATTTGGGTAAGACACATTTTTAATTTTCATTAAATCCATGCATTTTTAACTATTTATGTTCTAACATTAAATCCATGCATTTACAGATGTTAGCCCAGAGATACCTGTGGACATGTCTCTGATAGAGAGGTGAATCCCTCGCGATTTCAACCCTCATGACGAGGGAGGCGAGGAATAGGAGATCGTGCACAACCTAGAGGGGATCACACGCAGAGTCCCGGACTACACATGATTCAACGATGTTCCTCGTGCCTACCAGAGATATACTATAGGGGTTACAAGCCGCATTCACCACTTACTGAGGCAGCTCGTATAGGCAGTGACATGCTACCATGAGCATCATGCCGGTTAGACACCTAGACTTTATATCTGCATGTTTTAAGAGACATGGTGTCTCGGGATGTAACAGAAACACACATATTTTTTTAATTTATGATGCACATTGATGCAAACACGCTATATATATATATATATATATATATATATATATATATATATATACATCTATTTTCCTACATGGATATTTTACATATGATGATGATTTTACAAATTACGCAAATGTATATCTAATACAATGCTAGCCATTGTATCATTTAATGCATTCATTTGTCTAGGAATATGTTGATATGTGATAAAATCAAAATGTATTTCCAACAAACGAATATGTAAATAAAATCTCAAAATGTATGTGTTTCTGACTGAATAATGACGATTAAGTTGCAGAACAAAAAGCTGTGAATCTATATTTACAAGCAATGCACGTATGCCGAGATTGATTGCCTTGGTTAATATTTCAAGGAAAACACTATATTCAACGACATTGTTTGTAGTTCATCCTAGAAAAATACCTTGCAGTTCTATCAACTCACAACCAGGATCATAGATTACCCAGGTTGCTGAAGACAAATTCTCGGTACTGTGGGAAGCACCATCCACAAAACCGACATAAGGGGTAATAGACATCTTCACAAATAAGCAAGACCCAAATAAGTAAGAAAATGCTCGCAAACCACACCAAATCAAAACATGTACAAAAATGAAAAAAAAACCTATGTACACCAATCATGCATGAATGACTCATGCATAATATTTTTTGAGATACAACCCATTTCTGGGTTGTTCTAGAGGATGATCCTCGTAATCAATAAGCTCCTAGGCCCCATTCTACAACAAACATTTAATAATGTAAGGCCTATGCCACATGGGATGAAATTTTCCTACCCTCATCTTATCATGAGCTTGGTCGTACAGGAGAACGAGATCTCCTTCAACGAAAGAACGAGGGGAAACTGATTGGTCAAAATAAAGGAGATTCTCTTATTCTCGTGAAGTGTTCAGTAGTAATTAAACAACCAACTTGAGTGAAGGTATTTCACACTCAATCAGAAGAGCAGTTTCCAGACCATAAACCAACTGAAAAGGGGTGAATCTGGTTGCACTCCTAACTGAGATTTGGTAAGCCCAAAGAGCTGAAAATAACATGAGATGCTAATTGGATTTATGGATCCCAATCGTACGTTGAATCATGGTAACAAGAACTTTGCTCACGGCTTCAACCTGGCCATTTTCCTGAGGATAATATGCCGTTGAGCTGTCGTGACACAGACCCAACTTAGAAGTCAACTCCGCCACCATGTAATGTTGAAAATGGGAACCATGATTGGTAACGATGGCTTGAGGGACACCAAACCGAGCAATGATGTGATTGAATATGAATTGAGCATTTGTATTACCGTTAGCGGCAAGTGTAGGCATTGCTTCGGCCCATTTGGTGAAGTAGTCTACAACTACGATAATATAAGCATGCCCCCTGGCCGAGTGAGGGTTACATGTCATAAATTAGAAGGCCCACTTCATAAAGGGACCAACGGTAATGACAGGATGAAGAGGTACAGGCGAGGCACACATCTTGCATTGATAAATTTGGAAATCATGACATTTACGAACCGCGACAAAGAAATATTTGAAGATAGAAGGCCAGAAATAACCAACACGAAGAATATTTTGTGTAGTGGCATAACCAGACATGTGACCACCACAAGTGCCATTGTGAAAATCATTTAGAGCTTTCTCAGCTTCCTCGAG
Organism: Pinus albicaulis; assembly: GCA_034641835.2. Classification (NCBI taxonomy): domain Eukaryota; kingdom Viridiplantae; phylum Streptophyta; class Pinopsida; order Pinales; family Pinaceae; genus Pinus; species Pinus albicaulis. Next base: position 789,888,212 of record CM076584.1, on the reverse strand, counting down.
AGTCAAACATCGATGGAGAATGGAATCCACTCTGACACGATAGAGTGTATCCCCGACTATAAGATAAGGTTGTGACTGATGATGGATGTGTCGGCGGGCATCCTTCGTCAACTCAGATCTGAAAGTAGAATTCTAGAGATAAATGATGATCTCACCGTACCATGGATCAAGGGTGCTAATCAAGAAAAGCGTATCGTCTGGAATGTATTCTTCAGAACGATATGGAGGGGAGTCTGAAGGGAGGGAACAGATCAAATCAGTAAATACTAATGATTTTTTCGACTTGGCAATAGTAAATTCCAAATCGAACTCTTGGAGTATGACAATCCACTTCGATTATTTGCCCCCCAGCAATTGTCGAGACAATATATAGGTCATGGGGTTGCAATCGGAAATCACAGACACTGTACGCAAAAGAATATAATGATGAAAACGTTGAACTTCTTGAACTGTAGCTAACACTAACTTCTCGAAATGTGCATAGTGTTTCTCAAGATCGAGAAGGTTATGAGAAAAGTAATAGATAATATGCTCATTACCATCATCATCGTCTTGTACCAGAACCATGGCAATCATGCTGAAAGCAGCAGCTAAATAAAGGGAAAAATCATGATGATAGTTAGGAGGACGCAATAGAGGAGAATTGACAAGCAACATCTTCAGGGCCTCAAAATACTTCTGAGCAATCTCATCCCAACAAAATGGGATGCCCTACTTTAATAATAATATGTATCCTCTAGCCACTCCTACATAGTTAGGTATAAAATGGCGTAGAAAATTAGCCTTACCTTGCAAACTCTGCAACTGATATAATGAGGAGGGAGAGGGGAGATTGATAATAGCCTCAACCTTGAGTGGATTGAGGCGAATTACATCTTTGGACACAATAATCCATAAGAGTATACCGGAATCAATGCAGAAGACGCACTTGTGCGGATTAAGCCAAATATTGTAACGTCGACAACGAAGAAAAATCTGACGAAGATGGTCAGGATGGTCCATATGCTTAGCTAAATGAGCGGGAAGGTCATCCAGATAAGGTTGAACGATGTGATGAATATCGTGAAAGGCATATGACATCGCTCGCTGAAATGTAGCCCCAACATTCTTTAAGCCAAAAGGGAGCTTCTTATATGCGCAAGTACCCCAAGGATAGAAAGGCAACCTTATGTTGATTAGTCGGGAGAATGTTAATCTTATTGTAACCAGAAAAACCATCCATGAGGGAAAAAATATCACTCCTGGCACAGTCATTAATGATTTGATCGATAAAGGGAGTAGGATAATTATCCTTGGGAAAATCTTGATTAATATCACGATAATCAACATAGACGTGAATATTTCCCTATTTCTTATCTACTAGAACAATATTAGAGACCCTTTCTATCAAAGGAATCGGATAAATAAAACCAGCTCTGAGAATTTTTTCAACTTCACCTTTAATGGCAGCATCTTTTCTAGGGTGCACTGGATGAAGACGCTGGCAAAAATGCTTCAAGCCAGGGTAAGTAGGTATTTCATGCACCACTATACTAGGGTAAATGTCAAGAATTTCTTCATAGGACCATGCAAAGACATCATGGAATTTGCGAAAAAGGCTAGTATAAACTTGTACTTCATCGAAAGAACAAGTGACCCCGTTATGGATGTTCTCAATGATTCCCGGTTTAACAAAAATGTCAATTGGAATTACCTGTGTAATATTACTCAAGTTACCTTCCGTAAAGACGTCATGTGTCAAAACAGGTAGTTGAAGCAGAGGAGAAGGAACCTGAGATGCAAAATGCTCGAGACAAGTAGACATGGCCCCGAGGCCAGGCATGAACAAGGAACGATGATGACCATCGTCCCATGACAGATCCTCAAGACACATTGTTTCCACGATGGATTCATCGGAAGGAAACACTTCTTTCAAAGGATCAAGCGAATCAGAATCGCCAAGCTAGGGGGATTGAGAATAAATGTCAAGAGACATGCTCAAAGGAGAACAATCAGAGGATGAAGCTTCTAAAGCTGTGATTAGTTCACAATAATCAATCTCGATCAAACTCAAAGGCATCAAATCTCCTAAGGAATCGATCTATTCAGGCAAAGGAATAATCCATGGGTTGTCAGACCGAGAGATCATATGGATCTGAACAATATTTGGTGGAGGAAGAGGAAAAATACCCATGAGGGCAGGATCTTTAAAAATACCTAGCCCTATGCTCTCGTAGGGAGTAGGAATCTGATCTCAGAAGAAGAGGTGAAGAAGGACAATTGATCAATAGGAACAATCTTTCCTTCGTGTGGAAATTTCAGAATATGAAAGAGAGTGGACGGAACACATAACATGGCATGAGTCCAACTGCGACTGAGGAGAAGATTATAATTGAGTTTAGCATCAACGACTTCGACCTCGACATTGACTGTCTTCCCTTTCAAAGTAATCGGTAAACTAGCGAGAACACCTAAAGGTTTTGATTCTCTTCCATAAAATGCTTCAAGGGCATTTGGTGATGAATTCAGGGTTGGAGAATCAATAGATTTCCAAAACGAAGATGACATGACACAAGTTGATGCACCTTCGTCCAAAACTGCTCGATGGATGTCGAGACCATTAATAACAACTTGAATAATGAGCACAATCTGATGTGGAAGTCATGGAATGAAATTCTCTAAATCAAAAGAAAGAAGGCTAGTATCGGCAGGGTCAATCCCACCAATCACAGATAAAAAATCTCTTTGCTGAGACAAACAACTCTGAAGTACTTCTAACGTGGACATCACAGATGGCACCTAAGCCAAATCCTCAACAATATTGTAATGGTGAGTGGCACGGGTGTTGGGATTATAAGAAGACTTGCGGAGTACACCTTTGGAAGGTGGCCGCACAATGGATTCAGCATTAGGCCTTTCAATTTCAAGAGGGCCAGTAACAGGCGAAGGAAGAGGACCATCAACGATCTCCTTTCCCGTGGCCTGAGGGGATCTAGTATAAACTTTCGACCGAGTAGCAATAGAAACTACTGCAGAACCGTTCATCATGAACACCTGAGAGCCAAATGGGGCAGAGGACTGAGGTTGCTCTACCATCTAAGTCTGTTGAGATGGGAAAGTTTCTTTAAGAATGGACGGAATCACCTAGGTGCCTTTGAGCAAGCGGCTCACTTTGTATCATCTAGGACAGTCCTTGGTGAAGTGCTCATTATCACAAATAAAACAAGGGTACTTCGGTTTGCGTTGAGAACCATTGCCAGCATGAGGTTTCTGAGAATCCTGTTTCAGGGTATCGGCTTTGGCCTTACCTTTACCCTTCTTTTTACCTTTAGAAGCATTATCCGTAGGATTGGCTTGAATGAAATTAACTTCTGCAGGTTTACCAAAATTCAAAGTGGGCTGAGAAGCAACATTATTGGAAGAGCAGACTTCGAGTTCCCAGAGTTTGAAGAAGAATACTTCTGAGAAGTCTAAGACACAGAACCAATAATACCATCGACGGATGGAGTCGTTGGTGGTTTAGAAGTTCCAGGTCGGGAGCATCAGGCAAGATATCATATAAAGTCATAACCCAACATCTTTGTGACCCATTTTTGTTGCTCTTCTGATGATAGTCTTTGTTCCAAAAAGTGTTTAAGACTATCATGATCAGTTTTTACCTTGAAGTGTCTTCCCATTAGGTAAGGTCGCCATTTCTTTAGTGCATACAATATTTCTAACATTTCCTTCTCATAAATAGCTTTCTATAAATACTTTCCTTTGATTGGATGACTTTCAAAAGCAATGGGTCTTCCTTCTTGCATTAAAACAACACCAATTCCATTTCCTGAGGCATCACATTCCACAATAAAGGTTTTTGTGAAGTATGGTGTAGCTAAGACCGGTGCTAGGCACATTGCCTCTTCAAGATGTTCAAAGGCCTTAGTTGCTTAAGGAGTCCATGAAAATGCATCTTTATTCAATAATGTTGTTAGAGGTGTTGCTATTCTCCCATAATTTTTAACAAACTTGCGATAATACCTTGTTAACCAGAGAAATCCTCGCAACTTCTTAATGGTTGTGGGGACTTTCCATTCCTTAATGGATTTAATTTTTTTAGGGTCTACCTTAACACCCTCTTGAGATACAATATGACCCAGATATTCCACCTCTTGTTCTCCAAAGAAACATTTGGATGTTTTTTCATAAAAAAATTTCTCCTGCAATAGTTTGAGCAACCTGTCAACATGTTGAACATGATCCTTCCAAGACCTCCTGTAGATTAGTATATCATCAAAAAATACTAGCACAAATTTTCTAAGGAAGGGTTTGAAAATGGAATTAATCAATCCTTGAAATGTAGAAGGTGCATTGGTAAGGCCAAAAGGCATGACCAAAAATTCATAATGACCCTCATGAGTTCGAAATGTTGTTTTCGGAATATCTTCAGTCTTCATTCTAATTTGATGATATCCTGAGAAAAGATCCAACTTGGTAAAATAAATTTCTCCATGTAATTCATCCAATAATTCATCAATCACGGGAATGGGAAATTTATCTTTAATGGTGAGCTTATTGAGCTCCCTATAATCTGGACACATGCGCCATGATCCATCCTTCTTGTGTACAATTAATACAGGAGCAGAGAAAGAACTTTGACTAGGTTGAATTATACCAACCTCTAACATTTCTGCAATCATACGTTCAATTTCGCTCTTTTGGACATAAGGAAATCTATAAGGCATGATGTTTGGAGGAACACTTTCGAGAATCAAATGAATAGCATGATCATGATCATGAATAGGTAGGAGTCCATTAGGAGTTTCAAACACCTTGGAATGATTGTCCAAGACTTTTTGGATATCTGCCGAAATAGATGATTTTGATGTTGGAACTTCTAGTGAGCATAATTGTGCAATTACGCCTCTTTTTTCTTTCTTTAGAAGCTTTGTCATGAAATTATAGCTTATTGTCTTTCTCGGATTCCCTAAAATACCCCATAATTCAACTTCCTTACCTTCTGAAAAAAAATTCAATAAAAGTTCTTGAAAATTAAAAGCTACCGTCCCCAAAGATTGTAACCATTTTACTCCTAGTACAACACCAGCACCTCCAATTGGAATGGAAAGCATTGGAATATTCAATACATATTCCCCCATGGTTAGCTTGATATTATGGCATTTTATAGAGCAATTTATAGTTCCTCCATTTGCAGCCATCACTTGACATTCTAGTGCTGGGTATAGGAAACAATTCAATTCCTTGGCTACCTTACAATGAATAAAATTATGGGTACTACCTTAATCAATCAACACTATTACCTTATTCTTCTTGATATGTCCTTATATCTTGAGAGTTTTGGGAGTGGTAATTCCTGCCAATGCATTACATGATATGGTCAGACTCATTTCTTCTTTTTCTAGGGTTGGTTCCTGGTGTATATCCTCTTCTTTTGAAGTTTCTGGTTCATTTTCTTCCTCCTCTTCACAATCTATGTAAAATAATTTCTTCTCAGCATACTTCTGACCTTTAGTGTTTTTTCTATCACAACTGTTGCAAAGCCCCTTTTCCCTTTTTTCTTCCAATTTTTGTGGTGTCAACCTTGTAGGTTGTGGAAGTCTAGGAGTAGCAACACTTCCATATTTATAGATGTGAGTGGTAGGCTTCCTTGTCGCCATAATTTTACATTCAATTTTTCTTTCCAACCTGAATGCCTTCTCCCATGAATTAGGTTCCAAAACAAAAACTTCATGTTGGATGTTATCCTTTAAAGTACCTATGAAGAGATCAATCCTGTGTTCCTCTAAAATATAAATTACCCTTATATTCAATTTTTGGAAGTCCTCAATGTGCTCCCCCACTGAAAACTTATGTTTGAGATTTATCAATTGGCTAAAGAAAGGTGTTACTCTTTGTATCCTGATAATGTGCTATCATTTCCACCATAAAAATTGACCAAGTGATAATTTTTTTACTGGAGAAAAGCCATCGATACCATACAAATGTATTTTTTTCTAAATTTAAAGTTGCGATGCGTACCTTTTGTGTGTTTTTCACATTATTGAGATCAAAATATTGCTCCATCTGTAGTATCCATGTTACAGGATCCTTTCCATCAAATTTCCTCATATCCATTTTTGGAATATGGTGGTTCTTCCTTCCAACATTAGAGTTTATGAAATCACGATTAACATTTATTTTGTTCTCATCATGAGTTTCCTCTACTATCTTTTCACCATTAGGAAACATTTCTTGTATCAACTTTGTCAAACCTTTCATGTCTGCCTTTAGATCATTCTTCATGTTTTCCATTTTTTCATCAATCTTAGCTTCCATGTCATCCATCTTAGATTCCATGCCAGCTTCCATGCCATCCATCTTAGTTTCCATGCCATCCATGCCATTCTTCAAACCATCCATCTTAGATTCCACACCTTTCTTCAAACCATCCATCTTAGTTTCCACGCCTTTCTTCAAAACTTCCATGTCACTTTTTGTTGCTCGTTGCGAGAGCGAAATTTATTACACTTGCTCTTGTAATTTTGATATGTCATGTTGCCATTCTTCGTCTTCATGAGTCATAGTAGAGCCTTCTAAAGGCTTAATGGGTGTTGAATTCTTTTTAGGGGCCATTTTAGAATCCAATACTGATATATATTCTACAATATGCCCTTGGAATCAATTCAACTTGATTCTTAAAACAAGACTTATGCAATTCGGAAAAAAAAATACACACCTTTTACTCGCTTTGGAGGAGCTCGATATTGAAATTGAATTATCTATATAATTGTAAATCCTAAATATCTAAAATTTGGCCCTGTAGTAGCCCTCTGAAGCTTCTTTCCAATTCCACAGGTCTGATCTAATTTGAATTCTTTAAGTCAAATTTATGTCCAATATCCCACAATGACCCATTTATGGACTAGTTCAGTAGAGCGAACTTTTACGACTTGCCACGTGTCACTGTTTCCTCATTTGGCTCTAAAATTGATAGACAGAAAATTGTTGTCTATGTACTTGCAGTCACGTTTTACAACATTCCAATATGATGCTCAAAGAGAGAGTTATGAAGATTTTCCCATGATCACCTCTTTGAGATGAAATTCAGAAGCCTAAAAAAGTCCTAACTTACACACATAATATCTCCACCAATATTGCAAACCAAGATCTGAAATGTTGCAACGATGTTCCTCAGGATTTCGGCTTTGCACTCTAAAAATTTCAGCTTCTGAACCTTTGTAGAAACAAAGTTATAGTGAAAATTCCACGATGACCTGTTTAGGTTAAATTTAGGAGCCGAAAAAATTACCTACCTTCCACAGATCATATCTCCAAAAATATTGCGAACCAAGCTCTAAAATTTTGCGATGATGTTCCTCATGATTTTCGCTTCGCACTCTAAAAATTTCAGCTTCTGAACCTTCGTAGAAAAAAATTTATAGCGAAAATTCCACGATGACCTTTTTGGAGTAGCGAAACCCTAGAATCCCAAAGCTATGATACCAAATGTTGTGAAACCAACTAAAAAAATAGAAGAAAAGAGATATCAACGCCTTATAAATAAGCCACTTCTAAGGGGAAACCTCCAATACATTGAATGAATAAACAATTCTTGGATGATACAAATTATAAAACCTCCTTTCTATATATAGGAGTCCATGGGGCCACAATGTAATCCTAGCTGACCTAACAATAATAATTTAAGGGCACAATAATAACAATATGGGGGTTACAGGGGTACAATAATAACAATAAGGGGGTTACACTAACAATAATAAGGGACTATACTATTAATATAGGGACCTAAAAAAGTTACTTGGCTGACTATAAGTAGGTAGAACTCACTGTTGAAACGATGGAACCAGTTGAGGAGCAGGTTGAATCGGTTGCTGAGCTGGTTGAACCGAGTACTGAGGGCCACCAGGCTGGCCTTGTGGGAAAGGTTGGCCCGATGGTTGCGATGGACTAGGTTGTCCCTGATAACTAGGTTGACCCGGAGGAGGAGCATAGGGTTGTCTGTGTGGCATAAAATTATGGCCATACGAAACATGTGGCGGTGGTTGTGATGCCAAAGGTTGTCCCTGTAGTGGATATTTTTTCCCCCCAGGAGCATAATATGGTCTTGATTGATTCTAAGGCTAACTAGATAGACCGTAGGGTTGGTCATGTTGGACCAAAGGTTGACCTTGTAAAGTTTGGCCTTGTGGACAGTATGGTTGTCCCTGTGGACCAGGGGTAGGGCCCTATTGAGCTAAAGGTTGTCCCAATGAGGGTCGTCCCTGCAATCCAGAGGGTTTCACGGGAAAGGTAGGTCCAAGATGAGTAACGGTCTGATTAGGATCATAGACAGCTTGATAAGGATCAATAGGAGGCAAATAAAAAATATTACCATACACATCATAATGATGTGGGAATGAATAAACAACATTACCAACAACATCATAGTGATGGAATCTGTTAGCCCCTTATAAATTCCTTGACAAGCAGGCAAGGGGCTAGATTGTTTTGTGAGCCTTCAAGGAATGAATTTCTCTTGAAAACACATCATCCTTAAAGCCTTTTATGTTCCCTGCCTTTGACTATTGCTCTCTACTGTTATAGAGTCTATGAGCCTCACTGATTGCTAAAATTTGTGCCCCAAAGGACCTTCATGTGCCCCTTGTACCTCTACAAAATGTCCCATTTTACCCCTTTTTTCCCCTTTGTCAAAGTTCTCCTTTTTCCCTCTAAGTCCCCCTTTACCCTCAAAATCATACCCAAAATCCCCTTTGAATCCTGCCCTTTCCCTTTGTTTGGCTAATTTTCCCCTTTTCTCCCTTATCGTTACCCTTTATAGGCCTTGAAATTCATTAAAAATGGGCCAAAACCCACTTTTTAAATTTATATTAAGGGCCTAGCCCCATTGCCGCAAGCCCCTTAACCACTTCGCCCTTACACCCTAGCGCTAAGACAAAGCACTTAAGTCTTAAGCGCCAATCGCAATCGGAGTGTCGGGCAGGCGCATTTCCTTTGTTACAACCAAAAAACTCCGATGCGATTGTTTTTTGTTGTTAAGTCCTCTGCTGTGTTCTGCACCGTTGATCTAAACATAGATCAGACAGCCCGCGCTAATCGAAAATCTATTCAATCGCAAGGTTTATGTTAAGTCCCTCAATCACTCATCGCAAATATTTGCGATGCGATTTATCGCGTCGCAGTTCTCCTTCGACCGTTCCGATCCCCCTATCGCTTTTCCCCTCCGATCATCGCAATCGCAACCCCCCTCCGATCGATTTTCCCTCCAATTGATCGCATCGCACATTCCCTATCGCGATTGCGATTAGTCTCCACTCCCGATCTATGATTGCGATTGACCCCTCGGGCCCCACCACTTAACTCTTCCGCCCGTTCATAAAATAAAGGGTTTTTCCTTTGTAAACGGGGAATTTGTTATATTTTCATTTTTTCAAAGGTTTTTCCCGATCGCGTCGGAATTTTTTATGTGTGTCACTCCGCCCTACTCCCACTCCCGATTTCGATTGCGATTATAATCCCGGTTCCACCATTTGAGTCCCCCGCCATTCACAGCAAAAAACCTTTTTTCCTTTGTAAAAGTTTAAAGTTCATTCATTTCATTTATATAATGGTTTGCTCCAATCGCATCGAAAAATGTTGATTCATATGTATAACTCTCTGCCCCGCTCTGATTGCGATTGCGATTTCCATATGGGTCCCACCTCGTACGGTCGTTCCATCGCATTCCATTGCATTTCGTTGCATTTCTGTGTATTTTTGCATATAACCAAGTTTTCACGTTTTGCATTAAAGTTTAAATGTTTCATATGTTATTTCACCCATTTCATATATCATCTCATGGATTGAACTCCGCCATTGATCTACACCTGTAGACCATGATCGGACGTCCCACTCCCATCTCTTCGCCATAACCCTATAGGTCACAGTTTACGCCATATCAATGCATTTTTCACATGTATTTCATCCAAAAACATTGTTTCATCACCGCCGCGTTATTGTTCTCCCGTCCTCCATAGCCATTCCCCTATGCATGGATTTCATAACTCAGTCCCATGTTTTGCAGGGTTATCAAGTGGGAAAGTCCGCCATGATTACACAGTCCTTATCACAGCGACAAGATTTCGCAGACAGATATATAAATGAAGCGGCAGAGAGTTCAATGCACAGAAAACTAAGTCATCAGGGCAGCTACATCAGCAGAAACACTCCTACCTGGGAAAAGGAAAAAGCACCCATACCATTTCCATTATTTGTCGTGTTCTAGGGAATATTTCTACCTTGACCACAGTCCAAAACCATTAGAGCATTTGTTATGCGGTATGGCAGACCTCTCCTTCATTCATTTTCCTCTTTGATTATTCACCAGAGTACTATAGAGTACTACAGTCAGAGTACATCAGGACCATCCCAGAGTAAATGGAAGCCGAAGAAGATCATTCTTTCATCCAAGACACGCCAGAGATTAATGCATAAGATTTAAAACAAAATGGGCTTCGGCCCTCTTTCCTTTATGAGTTTTAATTATTCATTTAGTTCTTCACCTACCTCCTCTGCTCTCTTTCAGCTATAAAACTCATGAGAAAATTATTGTAAAGGTGGTTGATTGGATATCAGTAGAATGCAAGTTGTTTCTCTTGAGACAAGTTCTCTGCGTAAGATTGTAAGAAAGGCTGAGGAAGGTTTATCAGGCTGAATATCAAGCTGTAAGCAATGTTGTATTTGACTGGTGTTGCACTTAATATGACAAGCACATTTCTTTGGATCCTGATCTAAAGCTGCGGTGATGTTTTTCTGTCTCTGTGTTTTATTTCATTCCATTTCATTTCTTCTGGCTTGCATCAGAAATCTGGCATAGGATTTTCCCTTGTTAGGCACCCTATGCTTCTGCTCTCCTTGCCTTAATTTTTTCTGCTAAATGTGTTATCTAAGAATTAGTTTCAGTTAATTTAACCAGTGTAGTGGATGTCATTACCTGCTAGCTGATGTATGAATTGATCAATCTGTTTCTTAGATGTTCTTGTTAGAATTTAATTGGATGAATTGAGAACACTAGGAGATTAGGACCTTGTCTCTGGCCTCACTAGGATATTTTTCACTTCAATTAAACTTTTCTAAGTTCCCTCAAGTTTCTCTTTGCCCTCCTGTGAGAGTTGTCTCTGAGTATGTCCAAGAAGGTCTGGAGTTAAATGACCTCTGACCTGATCTATAGACAGAAAATTGGTATCCTCTCTTTCTTCCACCTTCTTCCTTATTGTTCCATTCCACCAATCATTTTAGGATCCAATGCTTTAGATGACTAGCCCAACTAAAAGCCTGCATATTGAATAACAAGTAAAACCTTTCTTGACTCCATTGCCCAATGGCCTTGGTGTCCTTTGATTTACCTCTCCTTTGCCTAGAATCCTCTTTGCTCATCCTTGTTTTGTATTGAACCCTTTCTTCCTGATTCCCAACAACCAAACTCACAATAAAAAAACAAACCCCGAGCCTTATAACTAGCCTAACATCTTAACATTTGAACTTTAAAGAAATATACCTTTGACAATCATAGAGAGATCCCTCTCTGGACCCAGGAGGGCTAGATCCTAGGGTCTGAAAGTGGTTTGATGTTGTCTCATCTTTTGGTATTGCCAACCTTGCCAAAACATGGGAACCCCAACATAATGGCGACTCCGCTGGGGAAATTCTGAGTATTATCCAATATACTACATCACAAGAGCCTCAGAAAACCTAGAAACACTGGTCAGGTTGGTAGTGAAACACTTGCACTTACATTCCACTTACCTTTTGTTGTGTTTCACCCCACACTCTTAGACAGAGTCTGGAAAGGGCCAGGTAGCCTCCAGATCTCACACTCTTTTAGAGGTGACATATTTGGCAAAAACCCTCCCAATCAATCTCTGGTTTGAGTTTGCTGTGTTTTCGAGATATCCTTGCAAATGGATATTTCACAAGCACTGTGGTGGACAGTGTATCCCCTAGAAACATCCTAAAACCCTCCACCTGGCAACTCCTTAGTTCCTCAACGATTAAAAGACTCCATTGGTGATCAGTAGGCCTGCTGATTATCTTGGTTTCACATAAGACTCCACTGGGAGACCAGCCTCCACACAACATCAACCACAATAGAAGAAGCAAGTAGGGTTAAGCTGCTTGGTTGGAAAAAATCATTCTGGATTTCAGAACCATTCACACAAGAGCTTATCCTGACCCAAACCCACCTGAAATAGTTGATAACCCTGAGAGCATCCTCAGGAAATCACCTACACCTAGAAGATCAACTATTTCCAGTCACATCTATAGAGCTAACTCTGCACCAGAAAACCTCACAGCTCTATCACACTTTCATCTTGACCTATACCTACCCAATAGATTACCAAGAACTAGGTCATTCAGTGTTCCAGATCAGCCAGACCTTGAGCTTCTTGATTCACCGCCTCAAAGTGGTAAACACATTAGGGACAGAGAAACCCCTCCATCTACACCTCCTAATATTCACTTCATTCAAAAATTGGGGCTCTGCCACCCTAAATCTGCTCAACAAACTTCTGCTGGTCCTAGTGTCCTTGTCATCCATATACCAGCTGCTCAAGTCAACCCTTTACCTCATCAGAACATCATTATGGCAGCCTGGTATGCGCCTTTGGTTTTACCCCAGCCTCTAGTACCCTTACCAAATGATTATCAATCAAAGATCCCACACTTCACTGCAAAGGAGTTCATCACAGCCCAGCAACATGTAGATACGATGGAAGATTCTTTTGACTACATGGAAATTGATGATGATACAATCAAAATGAGAATTCCCAGAGCTTAGGAGGTGATGTGAAGAAATGGTTTAAGAGCTTGCCTCCTGGTAGTATCCGAGACCTCCCGGCTCTATATCATACCTTCATAAACAAATGGGAAGTTAAGGCTAATCCTCGCCAACTCCTAGCAGAATACATGAACATTAAAAGAAACGTAGGAGAGAGTGTCCATGATTACTCAACGAGGTTTAACAGCATCTATAATGATCTTCCTCCACATATGAAACCTACCCAAGGCATGGCTCTGATGAAATACCCTAAGGGCTTTGATGCTGACATGTCCTACCAGCTTATGGAGAGAGATTACAACACGTTGGAAGAAATACAAAAAGGAGCAGTGAGTGTAGAGGCTAATCTGATTGAGAAAAGAGCAAGATTGAGAGTTGAGAAGAGGGTAACATATAGAGATGACGTTGTAGCTTCCACATCTGATCCCAAGTATGACCGTTTATCCAAAAATGTGGAAAGACTACAGCAAATGATGGAAAAAATGGTTGTCACAGTTAGCAATCAGAACAAAAACCAGAACCAGAACTTTAGAAGAAACAATAACACTCCCAACAGACAAAGAGAATCATATCAACAGGTTATACCCCCATTTCAAGATAAATTTCTTGATGAAGATGAGGGAATTATAGAAGAGTCTGAAGGGAACACAATAAACATGTTTGAAACAGAAGATTCAATCCATAACTGTTACACAGAATAATATCAACCCTCACCCTCTTATTGGGATGAGGAAAGATCAGAATCTGAGGACTACAGACTTGGATTTGAAAATGCCATTATGCAGGTCAGAGAACAATATGAACTCAGAAGCAAGAAGAGTCAAGACAATTCCAAAACTAAGACTCCTAAGGTCACCGTCAAGAAAAGGCCTGAGAAAACTTCTAAAGTGACTGCTGAAAGTAACAAATCAGCAGCTGAGAGTCCTGGGAAAAACAAAGAAAAAGACAACCAACAAATTGATAAACAAATCCAACCCACTAGCAGCACTAGCACTGCAGTTAGTGCTCCTGATAAGACAGTCCCTAACCCTGTACATAGTGAGAATCAGCCCACTAATTCAGCCACCAAGGCAGTGGCTAACAAAACAGAGTCGAGCATTCCAAAGAGTCAGTCTACTTTCAATCTAGAAAGTGAGATTGCGAAGATTAAAATCTCTGTACCGCTCTCTGAGCTAGCCACTAAGGATGTATATAAAGGCCAAATTTTGAAAGCTTTGAACCTAGGTGAAAATAGTGACACTGTAAATCTGAGTGATGATCAACCAACCCTTCTGTTTGGCCCAAAGATTGGAGGGAAGTTTCACGAGGGGGTAGTTCCACCTTTTTATATCAGTCTCAATATTCATGATAAGATTCTTCATAATGCAATGCATGATTCTAAAGCATCACACAACCTAATGCCTAAGGTAGTCATGGAAAGGCTAGGCCTAGAGATAACCCGTCCTTACAAAGATTTATATTCATTCGACTCTAGTAGAGTAAAATGCCTTGGCCTAATTAAATACCTGTGTGTGAGTCTTACTCAGATTCGTGATAAATGTATGGTCATGGATGTTGTGGTGGCAGATGTTCCACCCAAGTATGGCATGTTACTATCTATATCATGGGGAGCCAAGCTGCAGGGTACCATGCAGATGGATGGGGCCTATGCCACAATCCCTGTGTTCAGCCAACTAAGAAGACTGTATAGGGAGGCACAGATGAAGTTCCTGGTCAGTAGCCCCGAAAATCCAGAAAACTCACCTTTATACTCTGTGCATACAGACCTTGACTCTTTCATCTTTTGTAATGATGAATCCTTAGAAGGGTCAGAATCCCAAATCAGAGACATGAACAAGGAAACAGAGCCCATGGACTTTAACATAATGACCACTCTGGATTTCGAGGAAAACGAAGAAAGAAACCCTAGACAGTGCACTGAAACAGAAATTCGGAGTGGGGAAAAAACAGAAGGTAATCAATTAACTGGACATCCCTCACAAACCCATACATCACACGAAGAGCTAAATAGCCCACAGCCTAGTGCGGACCCTACTACACAACTTAATGGCGAACCCAGCCATAGGGAAAGAAACAACAACAAAACCGAGAGTGAACCCCTGTGGGAGATGAGTTTCGATGGGTCCTACACAAGGCGGACTGCCGAGGTAGGTGTGTGGCTACGTAACATAGAGAATGACTACACAGAGAGCCACGCTTGCAACCTGCACTTCAAATGCACCAACAATATCGCATAGTACGAGGCTCTAATCCTAGGTTTAAATCTATTGAAGAAATTAGGAGCCCATAGGGTAGCCGTGCAGGGAGACTCTGAGCTGGTTATAAAACAGGTGAACGGTGATTACACAGCCAGGCACCCTAGGTTGAGGGCATATAGGAATGATGTCGTGGATATATTGAAAATGTTTGTTGAATACGAATTAGAGTTTGTCCATAGGAGTCAAAACGCCATTGAAAATGGATTAGCTTGTCTGGCTAGTTCATACCCTAAGACTCCAAATGACCAGCAAATCATAATACAAACCAGGTTCAGACCTGTAGTGCTGGATAACAAAAAATACTGGCAGGTCTTTGAGGGCGATAAATAGATCGAATATTTCCTGATAGGCAGGAACGAGTTTGAGTTTTCTGATTCAGACTCTACGTCTAGTGATGGCTGCCTAAGTGAGGAATCCTCAGATGAGGAAGAAACTCCACCCCATGACGTAGAAATAAACACTTTAAATGGAGAAACTGGATATTCAACCACACAATGTGAAAACGAAGACAGTGAGGAAGTAGAGGTGCTGCAGGCCAAAGATAAGAACATACCTCGAGGTCTGGCGCTTTTAGAGGATCTTTTTGACTTCGATGACGTAGCAAAAAAGCCTACCATAGAGCACGTAGACTCTGACATGGAATAATGCAACATAGGCACAGAAGATAAGCCCAAAATTATTAAATTGGCTAAGTCCTTACCCACGGAAATGAAAAAGAAATACATCGACCTTTTCAAGGAATTTGTGGATGTGTTTGCTTGGAGCTACAAAGACTTAAAGGCCTATGACACGAACATCATACAGCACAAAATACCTTTGAAAGAAAATCAGAAGACCTTCAGACAAAAACTTCATAGAATAAACCCAAAATAGTTGCTTGCAGTTGAAAAGGAGATTAAAAAGATGTATGAGGCAGGCATAATAGTTCCTGTGAGGTTCTCTGATTGGGTATCAAACTTAGTGGCTGTGAGAAATAAAACAGGTGAGATCAGGTTATGTATAGACTTCAGAAATCTTAATAGAGCCTCACTCAAAGACAATTACCCTTTGCCAAAAATGGAACACATTCTACAGCGGGTAGTAGGCTCAAAAAGGATTTCTTTGTTAGATGGTTTTTCAGGATACAACCAAGTCTTAGTAATCCCAGAAGACCAACTCAAGACATCCTTTACCACTCCATGGGGCACCTTTATGTATGTAAAAATTCCCTTTGGATTGATGAACGCTAGTGCAACCTTCCAAATAGTAATGGATATAGCTTTTTAAGATGAGATAGGACACTTCATTGTTATTTACTTGGATGACATAACAGTCTATTCTAAGACAGAAGAAGAACACCTAAAACATCTGAGAAAGGTGTTTGAAAAATGTAGAAGGTTTGGTCTGTCATTGAATCCTAAAAAGACTGTATTTGGGCTGCAAGAAGGAAAGCTTCTTGGCCACATTATATCTGAAAAGGGAATCAGGATAGACCCACAAAGAGTTGAGGGAATACTACAAATCACACACCCAAGAAACATCAAGGAATTACAGTCCTTCATTGGGAAGATTAACTTCCTTAGGAGGTTTATTCCCAACCTAGTTGAACACCTTAGGAATATGACCAACATGCTGAAGAAAGGTGTAGGAGTTCAATGGACTGTCGGAGCTAAACAATCTTTTGAATCAGTAAAACTTGCACTCACCCAAGCTCCTGTTCTGATTAGCCCTGATTTCTCTAAATATTTCCTAATCTTTTCATTTGCCTCTGAGCATACAGTGGCTGCAGTCTTACTGCAGAAAAATCCAGAGGGAATGGAACAACCAATTTTCTTTTTCAGCAAAGCACTGAGGGATGCACCCTTGAAATACAACATAATGTAAAAGCAAGCCTATGCTCTGATTAAGGCCTTGAAAGATTTCAAGGTGTACATATTTCATTCCCACACCATAGCTTATGTGCCTAACATAGTAGTCAAAGATATACTGTCCCAAGACCCAGATGGGAAGAGGGGCAAATGGATTGCTGTGATTTTAGAATATGATCTTGAGATAAAACCCACAAAACTGATCAAAGGACAGGGCTTAGCTAAATTAATGGCTGAATCGAATCTGCAAGCCCTTGAAATTAACATGGTAAATGCCTTGGATGAGCAGGAAGGACGGCCTGATCTCACTGTTGAGGAGAAGTTTCAGAACTCTCCTTGGTACTCTGATATCCTTTATGTGCTCACCAACCTCAATGCTCCTCCTGAACTGTCAAAAACCAAGGCCAGATTCCTAAAACTAAAAGCCAGAAGCTATTGCATTTTGAATGAAAACTTATATTGGAAAAATCCAAATGGCCTATTGCTTAAATGTTTTCCAGAAACTGAAGCTGAGAGGATCAAGCAAGAATTCCATGCAGGAGAGTGCGGAGGCCACCTGAGCTGGAAAGCCACTTCCAACAAGATACTCAGAGCTGGCTATTATTGGCCCACACTCTTCAATGATGTCCATAAGATGATAACTGCTTGCCACAAATGCCATATTTTTGAAGGCAAAAGAAAGCTCCTCCCCTTACCTCTACAACCCATCATTGTTGAAGGTCCCTTTATACAATGGGGCCTAGATTTCATAGGATAAATTCACCCAGCTTCTTTTGCACAACACAAATGGATCTTAACAGCCACAGAGTACTTCAATAAGTGGATAGAGGCCATACCTACTAGGAATGCCACAGATTCAGTCATCATTAGGTTCCTAGAAGGTCATATCCTCTCCCGATTTGGCTACCCAAGAAAAATAATCACTGATAATGTTGTTGCATTTGGATCCAAGAAAATGGTTGATTTTTGTCACATGTATCAAATAGTACTTGGTCATTCAACTGCTTATTACCCCCAAGGTAATGGCTTAGCTGAATCATCGAACAAGAGCCTGGTGATCATCATCAAAAAGCTGTTGGAAGAGAACAAAAAGTCATGGCATAACAAGTTAGTGCATGCTTTGTGGGATGACAGGCTTACAACAAAGAATTCCATTAGCATGTCACCATATCAGCTTGTCTTTGGGACAGAAGCAGTGTTTCCTACCAGCCTTGGGGTACCAGTGATTAAGCTGGTCCAAGAGATTCAAACAAAAGAAGACAGTATGGTGAGAAGGATAAACCATACAGTTCATCTCCAGCAAACAAGGGAAGAAGTTTACAATAGAGCAGTGAAAGTTCAGGAAAATATAAATAAATTGTTTGACAAAAGAACTAAAGCTGCTGATTTCAAAATTGGAGATAAAGTTATGAAGTGGGACTCAAAGAGAGAGGACAAAGGAAAGCACGGCAAGTTTGACAGTTTGTGGCAAGGTCCATACATCATCCAGGCCATTGTGGGTCCAAATGCCTTTTTTCTACAAGAATTAGATGGTACAGAGCTGTTTGGGGGTCCTGTCAATGGTAGGATGCTCAAACACTACTTCTGCTGATTTCCAATTTCCAGTTTCCATTTCTATTGTACATACCATTGCAGTGTTTTGTTTTCAAGAAAAGAGAAAAATGTTTCAAAAAAATAGAGAAAAGGGAGAGGTTCAGACATGCTCAAAACATGAACCTCTAAAGTGCAAAATATTGGCTCTAATATGATCAAAACCTAAGCCAAGAGAAGCAAAGTAGTTGGTCCTAACATGCTCAAAATCTAGACCAGCAAAGAAGAAAGAAGAATCAGCTCTAATATGCCCAAAACCAGAGCTGAAATGAGGAAAATAAAGTGACTCTAACAAGCTCAAAACTTGAGTCACAAAAAGAAAGAAGGATGCTTCAAGATTTTAGATTTCAAGCCTTCAAAGTTTTGTTTTCAGTTTTCAGCAATTTTTAGTCCATGTGCAACTGTCTTTATCCCTTGGATCAATAGCAAACTAGATTGTTTAATCCTAGTTTGACTGTTTTTAAATTTCTGTTGTAGAATCTATCGAAGAAATCTACTGGACAGTTTAATCCCAATAGATATTAAATTAGGTAGAGAAACGTGTGAGACCAACAGTCTAATCTGGTTTCATGGAGCAATAAGGGTAGATTTAGAATAGGTTTATTTTCTGTTATAAAAATAAATGATGTAAAGGGTCTGCTAGTTCAAATGCACCCTAGAAGAAAAAAAAAATCTAGGATTGTAGGATGGGTAGGTAGATTGTTTGGGACTATTTCTGCTGATCTATCATGTTTGTAGCAGCTGAAAATAAAAAAGGAAAGGTGGCTTAATCAGCAGGCATCTCGCCTACACCAAATATTATTTCTGAATTCTTGACTCCTTCAAGAAGAAGCCATCCCCATGTAAAGCCACTGTTAGCCCCTTATAAATTCCTTAACAAGCAGGCAAGGGGCTAGATTGTTTTGTGAGCCTTCAAGGAAAGAATTTCTCTTGAAAACACATCATACTTGAAGCCTTTTATGTTCCGTGCCTTTGACTGTTGCCCTCTGCTCTTATAGAGTCTATGAGCCTCACTGATTGCTAAAATTTGTGCCCCAAAGGACCTTCATGTGCCCCTTGTACCTCTGCAAAATGTCCCATTTTACCCCTTTTTTCCCATTTTTCAAAGTTCTCCTTTTCCCCTCTAAGTCCCCCTTTACCCTCAAAATCATACCCCAAATTCCCTTTGAATCCTGCCCTTGCCCTTTGTTTGGCTAATTTCCCCCTTTTCTCCCTTATCGTTACCCTTTATAGGCCTTGAAATTCATTAAAAATGGGCCAAAACCCACTTTTTAACATTATATTAAGGGCCTAGCCCCTTTGCCGCAAGCCCCTTAACCACTTCCCCCATATGCCCCAGCGCTAAGACCAAGCGATTAAGTCTTAAGCGCCAATCGCAATCGGAGAGTCGGGCGGGCGCATTTCCTTTGTTACAACCGAAAAACTCCGATGCAATTTTTTTTGTTGTTAAGTCCTCCGATGTGTTCTGCACCATTGATCTACACGTAGATCGGACGGCCCACGCTAATTTAAAATATATTCAATCGCAAGGTTTATGTTAAGTCCCCTGATCACTCATCGCAAATATTTGCGATGTGATTGATCGCGTCGCAGTTCTCCTCTGACTGTTCCGATCCCCCGATCGCTTTTCCCCTCTGATCATCGCAATCGCAACCCCCCCTCCGATTGATTTTCCCTCCAATTGATCACATCACACATTCCCTATCGCGATTGCGATTAGTCCCCGCTCCCGATCTCTGATTGCGATTGACCCCTCGGGCCCCACCACTTAACTCTTCCGCTCGTTCATAAAATAAAGGGGTTTTCCTTTGTAAACAGGGAATTTGTTATATTTTCATTTTTGCAAAGGGTTTTCCCAATCGCATCGGAATGTTTTATGTGTGTCACTCTGCCCTACTCCCACTCCCAATTTCGATTGTGATTGTAACCCTGGGCCCACCATTTGAGTCCCCCGCCATTCACAGCAAAAAACCCTTTTTCCTTTGTAAAAGTTTAAAGTTCATTCATTTCATTTATATAAGGGTTTGCTCCAATCGCATCGGAAAATGTTGATTCATATGTATAACTCTCTGCCCCGCTTCGATTGCGATTGCGATTTCCATATGGGTCCCACCTCATACAGTCGTTCCATTGCATTCCATTGCATTTCGTTGCATTTTTGTGTATTTCTTCATATAACCAAGTTTTCACGTTTTGCATTAAAGTTTAAATGTTTCATATGTTATTTTGCCCATTTCATATATCATCTCACGGATTGAACTCTGTCTTTGATCTACGCCGGTAGACCATGATCGGACGGCCCATGCCCATCTCTCCACCATAACCCTATAGGTCACAGTTTATGCCATATCAATGCATTTTTCACATTTATTTCATCCAAAAACACTGTTTCATCATCGACGCACTATTGTTCTCCCGTCCTCCATAGCCATTCCCCCTATGCATGGATTTCATAACTTAGTCCCGTGTTTTGCAAGGTTATCAGGTGGGAAAGGCTGCCATGATTACACAGTCCTTATCACAGCGGCAAGATTTCACAGACAGAGATATAAATGAAGCGGCAGAGAGTTCAATGCATAGAAAACTAAGTCATCAGGGCAGCTACATCAGTAGAAACGCTCCTACCTGGGAAAAGGACAAAGCGCCCATACCATTTCCATTATTTTTCGTGTTCCAGGGAAGATTTCCGCCTTGACCACAGTCCAAAACCATCAGATCATTTGTTATGCGGTATGGCAGACCTCTCCTTCATTCATTTTCCTCTTTGATTATTCACCAGAGTACTACATAGTACATTAGGACCATACCAGAGTAAATGGACGCCGAAGAAGATCATTCTTTCGTCCAAGACATGCCAGAGATTAATGCATAAGATTTAAAATGGAATGGGCTTCAGCCCTCTTTCCTTTCTGAGTTTTAATTCTTCATTTAGTTCTTCACCTACCTCCTCTGCTCTCTTTCAGCTATAAAACTCATGAGAAAATTATTGTAAAGGTGGTTGATTGGATATCAGTAGAATGCAAGTTGTTTCTCTTGAGACAAGTTCTCCATGTAAGATTGTAAGAAATACTGAGGAAGGTTTATCAGGCTGAATATCAAGCTGTAAGCAATGTTGTATTTGACTGGTGTTGCACTTAATATGACAAGCACATTTCTTTGGATCCTGATCTAAAGCTGCGGTGATGTTTTTC
This sequence comes from Pinus albicaulis, assembly GCA_034641835.2. Taxonomy (NCBI): domain Eukaryota; kingdom Viridiplantae; phylum Streptophyta; class Pinopsida; order Pinales; family Pinaceae; genus Pinus; species Pinus albicaulis. Next base: position 789,866,536 of record CM076584.1, on the reverse strand, counting down.
TGTCTCTGTGTTTTATTTCATTCCATTTCATTTCTTCTGGCTTGCATCAAAAATCTGGCATAGGATTTTCCCTTGTTAGGTACCCTATGCTTCTGCTCTCCTTACCTTAGTGTTTTCTGCTAAATGTGTTATCTAAGAATTAGTTTCAGTTAATTTAACTAGTGTAGTGGATGTCATTGCCTGCTAGCTGATGTATGAATTGACCAATCTATTTCTTAGATGTTCTTGTTAGAATTTAATTGGATGAATTGAGAACACTAGGAGATTAGGACCTTGTCTCTGGCCTCACTAGGATCTTTTTCACTTCAATTAAAACTTTCTAAGTTCCCTCAAGTTTCTCTTTGCCCTCCTATAAGAGTTTTCTCTGAGTATGTCCAAGAAGGTCTGGAGTTAAATGACCTCTGACCTGATCTATAGACAGAAAATTGGTATCCTCTCTTTCTTCCACCTTCTTCCTTATTGTTCCATTCCACCAATAATTTTAGGATCCAATGCTTTAGATGACTATCCCAACTAAAAGCTTGCATATTGAACAGCAAGTAAACCCTTTCCTGACTCCATTGCCCAATGGCCTTGATGTCCTTTGATTTACCTTTCCTTTGCCTAGAATCCTCTTTGCTCATCCTTGTTTTATATTGAACCCTTTCTTCCTGATTCCCAACAACCAAGCTCACAATCAAAAAAACAAACCCCGAGCCTTATAACTAGCCTAACATCTTAACATTTGAACTTTAAAGACATATACCTTTGACAATCATAGAGAGATCCCTCTCTGGACCTAGGAGGGCTAGATCCTAGGGTCTGAAAGTGGTTTGATGTTGTCTCATCTTTTGGTATTTCCAACCTTGCCAAAACATGGGAACCCTAAGAGATTGGAGGAGCTGAGAAACCTAAGAGCTCTGCTGCTGAACAACCAACAAATAATCTTCAAAATTAAGGCCGCCATGAATCACAAGAGTAGTGGAAACTGCACTAGAAGCAGGTGGGGCCTCTGCGGCACCAGATTGTGATCTACTAGGATCTGGATTAACAGGCCACGCTGGATTGAGAAAAATAGACCTGCGAGTGTGAAAAGATCCTGATGACTGAGTGGTAACAACTGGTGTGGATGAAGCCACACAGACAGTCGGTTGGACTGGAATAAATGTAATAGTAACCGACGAACTAGGTGTCTAAGGTGATAGTCCTAATGAAGGGAGGACTGAACTCTGAGGAGGGGTTAATGTACTCGATTTTTCTATGGAGGCAACACCAGACATAATCTAACTCAAGGACCTCTATCCAAGAAGAAGAGACACCGATGGTAAAGAAGACTGAGGAGAAACATGAAGGAAATCCTCTAGAAAAAGGTGATATTCTCCTGTAGAAACAGGCATTCCTTCACTAACAACAGGACTAGATGAATCCATGTCTGACTCCACCATAAGATCTTCGAAAAGACTACGGGGACTAGGAAGCACAATATCAGTAAAAAATGGTGAGCCCGACGTAAGAGGAGGAAAATATCCTTCTTCCCCAAAACCAGACCAAGCACCAGAAGGAGGCCAGTTGAATTCAACTGGCTCTTCAGGAAGAGGTCGAGTAGCAAGAGGCAGCACAGACGGGAGAATAGGCTTCGAAAACTCGGCAGACCTAGTGGATTGAGGGGTTTCAAAAGAAACGTCGCGGAAAGGACGACCACTAGGATAGAGTGAGGACGACAAAACTGGTGGTTCTGCCACCGTGACTGTATATAAAAACAGAAAGGAAAAAATAAAACCAATCAAAGACTCCAAGATCAAAACCAAGGAAAAAAAATAGGCCAAGTAATAAAACTTTTAACGGGCGTGTGATTGTAGGTGATTAATTTTATGACACTGAAACCATATTTCGTTGTTTCATATTTTAAGAGTCGAGAAACAGGAAAAAAATGACTCTAGTCACTTTCAATTTTAAATGAGCGTGAAAGGACAAGTGCTCGACGATCTCTTCTATTTTTTAAAAAGTCATGAAAAGATCAAAATGACTACTCTAGAATGCTAAGCAAGAGGGTATACCAAGTTTTCATGAACTACCATATACACCTCGGTGATCAAATGAAAAAGAAATGACCAAGGACATGACGTACGTGCAGGTAATCTCCTCGAATGTTGTGATTGGTGTATCATGGTTACAAGGTGGCAGACTCAGCTTCCTATGGATAAAAGGATTGCAATCTAGAGGGGTCTCCCTTTATATACTTGACGGTACAGGGAGCACAAGTCCGTACTAGCGCTGTCTAAATTCAGATGGCGAATGACAGCTACTAGGTTTTAAGATGCTGGAACATGTCTCTAGCCTATACCACTAAAAATATTTCGTTAGGTTTCAATGCTTCCTTAGGTTAATTAGATGAATTTTAAAGTTGATCTTGAATTATGTTTCAGTTTTAAGGCCCTATCGAATTTGGATCTCAAATTTCCTAAATGCAAGCTATATGCAAATGAACATCATTTTTTATTCAATGAATACTAGTTACGAGAAGGATAGATATCTTTCAAACAAAAGCAAACAATGACAGTATGTGAAGAAATCCATTAATGCATCTAACACAATCAAATGAAAATGAAACTCTTTCCTAGACAATCAGACGCTAGTTATGCAAAAGAATATTTCACTTTCGATGTAAAGAAAGAATGCAAAATATGTTTTTTTTTTTTTTTAATTTTCAATGAAAAGAAGTACATGATGCACTAATTACATGAAAAAATGAAAACAAACACTAGCTTGACTATTGTGTAAGATTTGAGATTGAATGACTCAATAGAACACAAAACAAACACAGGAAAGCACTCAAACTAATGCTGCAATCTTCCAAACCAAGAATTTTTTTCAAAACAACCCAAAACAAGCAATGTGATCTATGCTTGGAGCAATAAGGAAAAGAATCAATCTAGAAAAGAAATTATCCTGCAACCAAAGCAATCACTCAAAAATATCAAGAAAACTAAGTGCAATCGACCCAAGAATGATTCTAGCAATAAGCAAACGACTTGGTTTCCAAACAGAAGGCTCAGTGCACCAAGACACTTAGAAACCCTAAGGCCTCAATCTACACCGATAAGAAGATTTACAAATGACTGAGAAAATCAAGTCAACAGCAGTCAAAACAGTCCCAAAGGAATAATTAGACATAAAAAATAACCCAGAAGCAAGCACAATTTACCAAAAGACTCATTAAGGAGGTCAAACCAAATCCTACAGGAGTTGGCGCGACTATAAGGTTGTAATCCACGCCAAACAAGGGTTGTCACGACTGCAACAAGAGAAACCTGCACTAATCAGCACAATTTTTCAAACGAAAAATGCACCAAGCTAGATAACTATGGGAAAAAAGGGGAAAAACCAAAACTTAATGAGAAGAGGTCAATCTTGACACTCTAGAGCTGAACAGAGGATGTAAACTAAGCAAGCAAACCAAAAAAGGCAGATAAGAAAATCAATGATTGAAATTGACTAAACAATATGAAATGACAAACTCGCATTGTTCCCCAGTGGAGTCGCCAATTTTTTAAGTAGGTAAATCCTCTTTGTGGATAGAGACGATCCCTCTAGCCCTAGGGTGGGTCTAGAAACAAAGAGACTTCTAGAGTGTTGATTCCTAATTACTAAATGAAAAGCGGACACGGTAGATTGACCTACCTGGAGTCCATTGCTATCATCGTTGATGTGGTGGTGGTGCCCTCTCGCTTCTGCCTTGGAAAGTCACAATCCTTCCACAATCATGCTTGGATACCTGCAAATAGAACAGAAAAAAGAAACAACATACGACATAATAGTTTCACTCATAAATACTAGCTAGTCAAAGAGGGCTAAGCATATTTCATTAAACATCTAACATAATACAAAATGGGAACCAAAAAATAGTCATGTATATGTATTGATAGAAGGAAGAGTTACAACCAATGCTTTGACATCACAGTCTCCTCTAGCAGGGTTCAGCCGAAGCGTGTCTCAGATGCTCGTCAGGGAATTTGGACGGGATGAAGGCATGGACTCAAGCTCTCTCAAAAGTCATGGACTCAAGCTCTCTCAAAAGTCATGGACTCAAGCTCTCTCAACGTAATTCCTTCTTATTCTATCTCTTCAATAGTTCTGATATAGTATGTTCAATTATCCAAGTTCAGCTAGCTTATGAAAATAGAGATAAATTCTTTTTATAGAGGAAAAGGAGGAGGTTAGGATCCCTACAAAGGTGGGAGGGAGGCCTATCCTTTAGGGAGTTCCCATAAGAGGTGGAAACCATAAATGAAAGGAGGTATTTCATGGTTTATTCAGTTCAAACACTCCCAATGAATCATCCTTGAAGTGGTTGGAGTGGAATCTCTGCCTCTATTTTTTAAAAACATTCCATAAACAACTCGACGCGGGTGGAAAATTGAGATAGAGTGCCAGCTGGCATGGGGCCCAGTGTTAATATTCCTCTTTGATGCGAGGGCATAATTGACTACCCATGCCAAGGCAAAAACAAAGGTTTTTGAGTATCTGCTCAAAAAATTGTCAGTAGAAGGAATATCACTCTCATGTAAAGGGATACAATGATGGTTTTTGTAAGGCATGACACTGCTTATTGATCACGGAAATGACCCTCCAATAGGCGAGATGGGGATTGCAAGGACAGTGAAAAAATGATATGTAACACATTCACCGTGGGAATAGTCTCAAATTTGTAGAAACTCCCTCTATCCTTTGGCTAGAGCTCCCAACCTTTCCTATAGCATGCCTCTCCTGCCAATTCAAGCTCCTACTAAACTCGTACATGTTTCCATTCACCCCCCATTTCCATAAAAATCCAATTGCTCCATTTTTTAGTAGGGAAATCCCCTCTACGGAAATAGGTGATCCCTCTAGCCCTAAAGTGGGTCTAGCAACAAGGGAAAAAGCTATACTTTCAGACTCCTAGCTTATAAATGAAAATGATTTAGGATAGATGACCTACCTTGGTCCAATGCTTTTGTTGTAGTTTGCAGCAGCAATCCTCTGATCTTTGTCTTCACACGTCGTAGTATTTCAGTAATAATTTCCCTGTACCTGCACAAGGATCAGTGAATGGTGATAGCATACAAAAACATAATTTCATTTACAGCTATTCGATTGGTCAAGGAGAATCAATCAATTTGCATATGATCAAACACAAAATTGGAACCAAAAAACCAGTCATGTATTAATGATAGCGAAAATTATTTTACAACCTTAATGCCTTGACGTTGTAGCCTCCTTCGATGGGTTCAGTCAAGCACGTCTCAAGCATTCATCGGGGATCAGTCTTGGTGAGGGAATGGGCCTAAAATCTCTCACGACATTGGATTTCTCTCAGCCTTATTCTTCACACCAGATATATTAAGGACTGTTCAGCTAGCCGAAACCATGTGAGAAGGAAGTATTTATAGGATAGGAGGAGGTAGTTTGGGATCCGTCATAATTTGGAAGAGAGGTCTTATCCCTTTAGGGAGTTTCAAAATTGTAGTAAACAAGAATCCAAAGGGAGGACTTCGACGTTATTCAGTCGAACAAACCATGATGACTCTGCTCACAAAGTTGTTAGGCATGGAAACTTCGTTTCTATTTTAAAAAAATTTCCAAAAACATCTCGGCGCGGGTGCCCACTGAGACAGAGTGCCAATGGGAGCAGGTGCCCCACTGAGACAGAATGTCAATGGGCACAGGGCCTAGTGTTAATTTCTCTATGGGTGTGAGGCCATAACTTCCTACCAGCGTTGACCCAAAATCATATGTTTTTGAGAGCCTGCTTCAGGAATGATCAACAGAGGAAATTTTCTTGACATACCAAGGGTTGCAAACACACTTTTAGCAAGGTATCAAAATACACATAATTCACTGAAATGGTCCTCCAATATTCGGGATGGGGATTGCAGGGATGGTGACAAAGTACTGTGTAACAAATTCTCCATAAAGCATGAGGTCCAAGAGAGAGGGAGGGGCGAAATGCTTTATGAGAACATTCCCAAACCAAACACCATCATCAGAAGACCTGCAAGAACAAGTACAAATGATATCTCTAATACATGAATATGTGGCATGGGCATAGCCATCCATAATAGAGTACATATAAAAATAAGATTTGAGGAATGGACGTAGCCATCCAGCAAGAAGGATCAATAAATAGACTCAAGTATGGTCACAGCCATCCAATCAGAAGAGTCATGCATATAGTCATGATAAACCAAATTGTCTCACAGCCTGGATTTTATCAGACAAAACCCAAGGTCTTGCGCTCCATCTTGACCCGAACAAGTACAAATTCAAGCATGCGAATGAATGAGCTGAAGTCAAACATGCAATAAAATTACCTAATTGCCAGCGAATGATAAAATATGTTAATGGGTGTGAGAGAAACCACCAATAATGACAATGGTTCTCAAGGTACAACTAGTACAATTTGTGGAATGTGAACTGTGAGCTAGAGTCGAACACCCGCGAAATCACTTGATCAAAGGCCAATGATGAGGACATGTCATCGAATGTGAATAACTTGCCATTGAGGCATGCAAGCTCCAAGGTACTAGAAGGGAGTCTCTAGATCATCTTCCTAGATAATGAGTTGAAGTCAACGGGAAGTGATCTGATCGAAGGAGGGCCACAATGTTTCCCACATAATCGACATGAGATAGAGGAATAATATGATAGTGAATTAATACCAAATAGAGGTTTAGAGGTTGAAAACTGTAGAAGGAAACTTCTCTTGAACATATTGGCGAATTGGGAAGTATTTGACATCAAGGGATCTGGGGTCATGATGACATGGAAAAGAGCAGATGAGAGGTAAAAATAGATAACCCAAACCCATGGAGCAAAAAATGACGAAATGGGATGTCCCCAACCCGACACGAATTGCAGACAAGTGTCATGTTCAAGAGCAACATACTGTCGACATGATTGAGAACTGGTTCCATTTTCCCCCACCATTTATGGTGAGTACCCCAATTATTTTTGGAAACAATATTGAAGGGGATAGCATATGCTTTTGATATAATTTTTTCCTTCTAACAAATCCATCCTATGACATTTTACGAGCCCTAGGAAGGAGGAGCTTGGTTACGTCATGGTGACGATTTCTGATGTCATGTAAGTTTTAACGAGTCTGACAAAGGAAGAACTCAGCATATTTTCATGTTTAGAGAGTTTGAAAATAAATGGAAAAGAAAAATCCATCAAGTCCCTTTTCGTAGGCAGTCTCACAGATCCAAAAAGGTAGAAAACAATATCTGGGAGAACCTCTTAGTCGCAATAGGCTAAAGTATTCTTTTTTCGTAAATAATCTGTCCCATCCCAAAAAAGGGGTAAACATATACTAGCTAGATGTTGTTTTGTAGCCTTTAATGAGTTCAAAACAACAGGATTCTTGGAAATATTTTCAATTTTTGAGAGTCATAAAAGAGCTGAAAGATGACTCAAAGGGATGACTTTTTCGTGTCTTTACCGAGTCCAAAAAAGTAATAAAATACAAATCGTCACTTCATCGCCATTACGTTGAGGACCTGTTATTGCACAAGAAACGCACGTAAAACCCATTTTTAGAGATAAAACATTAAAATAATCGAAAAATAAGCCCAAAAACCTAATTAGGGTTTCGAAAAGTCTATAAAATGGTAGAAATAGTAAAAATAAATTACTTTTCACTTTTTACCTCTTGTGAGCATTTTTACCCTTTTTCACTGTGATCTTGTGGAGCTGGAAGTGGACAATCCATGAGACCAATCGCGAATCCATTTTCTTCAGGCGAGAGCTCATATCATTACATGCATTTTGAATTAATTTCATTGCCTGCATTTCAATTTTCAAATTTGTGGGGGGATTTTGTTCAAACTAGGGCATGGCGGTTGGCGCAGGTTCCAGGCACGGACTCGCGCTAACCTGCCTTGCGCACCACTTGGCGCAAATGTTTTTAAAATAGTCACACCAACCACAACCACTAAATTTTCATGAAAATTCTACTAACTGGCCCGTTTTAAACCATTAAAAAGTGAATATTTTGACTAATGAAAGCCCCTGTGATGATTTTGCAGGTGTGTGAAAGAAAAAATGGTAATCAAATGGAAGGAAAGAGAACACAGGGAGGAAGATGGGCTTGCCATGGGAAGCGTGAGATGCATGGATGCTTTATGAAAATGCGGGCTTCTAAAATTCTTCATGGCGCCGTGTCTCTGAGCTCAACCAAAGTTATTACAGTATTTGATTTTTGAAAGATTTTTGATTCACAATCAGGAGTTAGAGATTGAAGTCTCTGACATATACTTTATCATTGGATTCTCATGGAGGGGAGCATCATCAATCCTGATAGGTACCCAGCCTACGATGGAAAACATGAGCATGGTCGTAGATAGGGTTTTTCGAGGGGCAAGGAAAGGATCAAAGAGAGGGAAGGTGGATATTCAAACCATTCCCAATTTGGCACTAAAAGTAGAGTTTCACACCATCACTCAAGCTACTAGATCTCAAGCTCCACATGAAGAAAAAAAAACATAGCTTCTACTTGCCGTATATTGTATGGTCCCAACCCTTTACAACTGGGCAGAGGCTGTAACAATCAATATGAAACGCCAACTGAAAAAACACTAGAATGACAAGCTGAAACAGTTCAGCTATGGGTCCATCTTGGTATTGTTCATCCTGGAATGGTTGCCAATATTTCAACGTCAAGAGGTGATAGTTCCTGCACCACCAGCCTGAGAGCCATGGATGGTTCGTTGGGCGGCTTTGATGCCTAGAGCAAGAGGCGGTCAACAGATGTTGTGGAAACCATAATTCTTTGACTAGCTTCGCCGACAATTAATTTTCGTGGAGGACTGGACCTACACTAGCACGGAATTCATGGGTGATGTGTTTCTCCCACTCCCGGAAGGAGAGGATTGGGATGAAGCATTGGGTAAGACTCATTTTTTTATTTTGATGAGTACTATGATTTTTTTTATTATATTGTTCTGATTTTAATCCAGTATTTGCAGATGTTGGCCTAGAAAGATCTGTAGGAATGTCTCCAATAGCATGGAGGGTCCCTATGATTTTTTAGTTGCCCCTCATGGCGAGGGAAGCGAGGAGGAAGAAATCATATGTAACCTGGAGGGACTCACTAGTAGAATCCCAGATTACATGAGATTTGACAATGTTCCTCACGCATACCAGAGGCACACTGCGGGGGTGTCTAACCGTGTCCACTACTTATTGAGGCGGCTTGTGCATGCAGTGACATGCTACCATGAGCATTATGCTGATTAGATGCCTAGGCTTTTATTTCTGCATATTTTTTGAGAGACGTGATGTCTCAAGATGTAACCAAAACATATATATTTTTGAACTTATTATGCATGTGGATGCCAACACTCTATATATATATATATATATATATATATATATATATATATATATGCCTATTTTCCTGTATGAATCTTATTATGTGATGATGATGTTTTTACAAATTACACAATTGTCTATCTAATACAATATTGGCTACTGCATCAGTTAACGCATTCATTTGTCTAGGAATATGTTGATATGTGATGTAATCAAAATTCCTTTCTAATAAACGAAAATGCAAATACAACCTTAAGTTTTGAGGATTTTTAACAAAATAACTCCCATTAAGCTAGAGAACAACAAGCTGGGAGTCTAGGTTAACAATTAATGCACAAATGTCGAGAGCAATGGCCTCAGTTAAGATTTCAATGACGACACTATATTCAGTGACATTGTTCATTGTTCGTCCTAGACAAATACCTTGAAGGTCTATCAACTCACCATTAGGATATAAATTACCCAGGCCATGGAAGACAAATTCCGAGTACTGCGGGAGGCACTATTGTTGTAGAGGTAAATCCCCTCTGCGGACAAAGGCGATCCCTACTAGCCCAAATCGGGTCTAGCAACAATCGTAACATGCTATGGCGCAAGTCCCTAATTGCAATAAACCAACTTGCGAAGAAGGCTTACCTTAAATCCAACGCTGTCGTTTGTAGAGAAGGTAGCACTGCCATTCCCTTGCTCTGGCAAATCACAATCCTCACGCTCGCCGTGATCGAACACCTGCACACATAAGAAAAACGACAAACACAAGCGTAAAATCCAATAGATACAATTATGTATCAGTCAGAGAAGACACAACTCATGATCATGATGAACAACACGAGTGGAACCATAACCAATAGTCGCTTATCATTAATTCATATAAAGGAAAATACAACCTGGCTCTGACGCTGAATTCTCCTTCGGTGGGTCATCAACAGAATACATCTCAGTAAATCTTGTCAGGAATGGGGACAAGCCTCTCTCTTCGATCGTCAATATCCTTGCTATTGATTTGGCTCTATGAGGGCTATTGCAGCATTCTTTAGGCTATGAAGGCTCTTAGAGATTAGCTTGCAAAGGAAAATGGCAAGCTTATATAGATGGTGGAAGGGGAGTTGGGATCCCTACAATCATGAGATTGGCCCTATCCTCAAGGAAGCTTCCATGAGAGGTGGAAAACCACTTCCTCTACATGGAGATCCGGAGCCAACCTCCCAACTCAATTTAGAGACCAGTTTAGGAATTGGTTGGAGTTAATCTTCTGCCATTTATTTTTAAAAAACACTCCTTATTAAGCCTGGCGTGGGTGCGACTCTGGGACAGAGCGCCAATTGGTGTGCCCTCTTTGGAGGATTTCCTCCATTGGCGCGAGTACTGAACTGGCTGGCCGCGCCAATGCAAAAAAGGCTATTTTTAGGGTTTTCCACAAGGAATTGTCTTCAGGGAAATGAAAGTACATGTTCAGGGGAATTCCATGAAATTATTTTCAATTTATGTCACTGCTCACAGGTCACGAAATAAGCCCTCCAATGTGCGGGACGAGGGATTGCAGGGACGGTGACAAATTGTTGTGTAACATATGCCCCCTAAAGCATGAGGCCCGAAAGAGAGAGAGGGGTGAAATGCTTTACGAGAATGTGTCCAACTGAAAACACCGTCGTCGGAAAACCTGCGTAGAGAAGTACAACTGATATCTCAAATAAATGATATATATGTAGTATGGGCGCATCCATGTATAACAGAGTATACAATAATCCAGATCCAAGGCATGGACACAGCCATCCAGTGAGGATCAGTAAATAGACTCAGGTATGGTTGCAGCCATCCAATCAGTAAGTCATGTAACTAATCATAATAATCCACAAAATCGCAGCCTGGATTCCAACAGACAAAATCCAGGGGCTTGCGCTCCATCTCGACCCGAACATAGTACAAGTTCAAGCATGCAAATAAATGAGCTGAAGTCGAACATGCAAGAACATCGTCTGATTACCAGCCAATGATGAAAGCTGTTAACAGACGCGAGAGGTACCACCAATAGTGACAATGGCCCTCAAGGTACTACAGGTACAATCCACGGCATGTGAATTAGTGAGCTGGCGTCGAACACCCGTAGAATCACTCGATCGGAGGCCATTGATGAAAACCTCATGTTGAATGGGAAGAACCTGCCATTGAGGCATGCAGGCTCCAAGGTACCAGAAGGGAGTCTTTAGATTAGCTTCCTGGATAATGAGTTGAAGTCGACAGGAAGTGACCTCGATCGAAGGTGGGCCATAGTTTTTCCCACATCATCGACGCGAGACAAAGGAACATGATGTCTTCGTGAATCAGGATCAGACGAGAATCAGAGGAAGGTTGGAATTTTTCAGAGGTCAACTTCTCTCGAACACATGGCGGCACGACAATGAGTTTGGAAGTATTTGACATCAAAAGATTAGATCTCATGATGATGAGGAAAAGAGCAGATGACAGGTCAAAAGGGATTACCCAAATCCACGAAGGCAAGTGAAAAAACGAGATGAGATGTCCCCAACCCAACATGAATGCAGACAAGTGCCATGTTCAAGAGCGACATACTGCCGACATGAAAATGATTTTGGTTCCATTTTTCCCCACCATTTCTGGCGAGTACCCCAATTATTTTTGAAAATAAGCTTGAAGGGGATAGCATATGCTTGTAATATAAGTTCGTCCTTCGGACGAATCCATCCTAGTACATTTAACGAGCCCTAGGAAGGAGAAACTCAAATATTGTCATTGCGACTGAATCCAATGTCATCAGGGTTTAACGAGTCTGAAAATGGAAGAACTCGGCGTCTTTTCATGTTTAGAGAGTTTGAAAAGACAGCAGAAAAGTAAACTCCAGCGGTCCCTTTTCGTAAATAGTTCCTCAGATCCGAAAAGGTAGAAAACTATGTCTGAGAAAACCTTCGAGTCGCGATAGGCTAGGGTATTCCTTTTTCGTAAATAATCTATCCCAGCCCGAAAAATGGGTAAACGTATACTGGGTAGATGTCATTTCGTGACCACTTTAATGAGATCGAAACGACAATGGACTCGGAAATCTTTTCATGTTTAGAGAGTCAGAAAAGAGCTGAAAGATGACTCCTCCTGGAGGAACGAGTGGTATAAAGGGTAGCAACTAGTTTCGGTAATGGTGGAACTGCTCAGAACAAGTAAAGGTTAAGAGGTTGGCTAACAAGACCACTCATCGCAGCAGTTCCTCGGGAATGGGTAAAACAAACAAGTGAAGGCATATGATCGGCCAAGCAGATAGTGACGATGGAGTGAAAAAAAAAAACCAAGGCTCATCTGGCAAAACATGCTGATAAAATGGAAATCACAAAAGATAAAATGGGAAAGGTTTCATTTTTACACAAGCTTGAAATCAGGAAACTCTTCTTGAAGTTGGTTTCATTTTTACACAAGCTTGAAACAAAGATAAACTATGCTTGAAACCGGTTTCATTTTTACACAAGCTTGAAACGGAAACAAACTATGCTTGAAAAAGTAAGCATGCCCCCAGCATGGTGACTCAATTCGAGGTGCATGCCCCCCAAGCTTCAGTCCATATGAAAGGCAGATGGAGTGAAGGTTCAAGTGACGAGATCCATAGAAAGACTCGACTGGTATTTTACGAGATCTTATCAAAGACTCGAATTGAACATGAAACATGTTTCATTGTTTTAACGAGGTTGACACATTAAAAAAACTATCCTCAGATGACCTTGTTTCATTTTTTAACGAGGTTGATACTGAAGACAAACTACCCTCGAAATATCTTGTTTCATTTTTTAAGGAGCTTGACACAAGAAAACAAACTATGCTCTGACAATCTTGTTTCATTTTTTAAGGAGCTTGACACAAGGAAAAGAACTCTGCTCTGATGAGCTTGTTTCATTTTTTAAGGAGCTTGACACAAGAAAATGAACTGTGCTTCGACCGACTTCATCATAATGAACAAGAATTCATCTCTTCCAAGAGTTCCATTCCCGATGGAAGGAAAACATCTCGAAAATCAGGACCCAATGCCCCTAGCACACTATGCATGATGGCATCATCACTAGGTACAGGCATGGGGTAGGTAGCCACATAGTTGACCTGCGGTGGGGTAGATACAACAGGTGGATAAAAACCAGGAAGGGATGATGGCAGGCCAGCTGCCACATCAGGACCAAAGAACGAAAGCTGATCAATGGTCACGATCCATACTTCATGCGGAAAATAGACCACACGAAAAAGGGAGGAGACAAGCGCTCCCATGGCATAGGTGTAATCGCGCCCCAAGAGCAGTTTTAAATCCAAGGGGTCTAGAACAACCATCACATCCATATGGATGGTTTTACCTCCCAAAGTAATAGGTAACCTTGGAAGGATCCCTAACGGTTGACTAGTTCTTCTGTTAAATGCCAACAGATTCTGTGTAACAAGCGCAAGCGGCGGCGAACCGAAAGCTTGCCAAGTAGTTGAGGATAGAAAACTAACAGACGCGCCTTTGTCTATAATGGTGTTGGGTACGACCAGACCAAAATCCTGTACTGTGATCTCGAAAGGCACATAAGACGGAAGGCAGTATCCTGTAAATCGATTCCAATCAAAGGAAGCGACCAAACTACTGGGAGGGGCTACCATCGAACTGAGATGGTCTTCCCCTGGTGTTACGGAAGAATAAGGAGCATCCTCCATGATCTCCATCTCGAAGGCGGGAGGAGTATCTTTCGGGACCTCCATCACGGGAGGCAGAGGGGCAGCTTCTTGAGGTATAGGGACAGGAGAATATTTCTCCAAGTCCGAAGAATCTGAAGAAACAAGAAGAACCTGAGGGGTGTGGGGTCCACTCTCGACGGAAAATACCTGGCGTATTGTAGACGGTGCCAACTCATACGATCCCATGACCAATGGTTGGTTGGGAATGGATTCCTGAATTTGAATTTCCGAGGGAGCGGGATCGACCAAGGATGACTCTTGACCAATCGTGGCATCAGCAGGTGGAAGACTCAAAGAAAGCTGTTTGTAACCAACAGGAAGGCATGGTGTAGAAACAGTCGGGTTGTCCAACACTCACTTGGCTTCATCCATATAAGGACAAAGGTGAATGGCATGGTGCCCTTCACACAACTTACAGGGATTTGTAATGTCACCCTGCTTCTTAGGAGCCTTACCAACACCAGTTGAAGACGTGCCCCCAACTTGACTCCCAGAAGCCAAAGGCAATGGCAGACGACCGTTGGACCATACTTTGAGCACCTTGGGAATGCCAGGGAAATCTTGAAGAAGATGGTTTCAAGTGCACAACATGCAAGGGAACTTGACTTTTCAAGGAGGGTTGGGAGTTTTATCAATGGAAGGCTTCTTAGGCGCAATAGCCACAGAGCTAGCCTCTCCTTTATCTGACTTCTTCTTCTATGTCTTCTTCTTCTTCTTCTTAGCCACCTGGTTACTCGAATCTAGACTTTCACCAGGCGAAGTAGAAGAGGAGGACGCAGAAACAGGTGAAGAAGGGGAGAGGTCCACCTTGGAATCAACATGACGTTGTTCAGGCGGAGGAGACGATTGAACAGAAATCAAGGCATTCGGGACCAGAGAGGTTGAAAACAACCAAACAGGAAACCTGACAGTTAACCCAGGAAGGGACAACATTTCCATATAAGGAGCACCAACATTTCCAAAAGGGGGAAAAGGACCAGGATTCCCATCGGAGTGGATTCCTTGGTTGGTGCACTCCGGAAAAGTTGTCATCGAAACAAATTAAAACTGCACACGGGCTAAAAACCAAGGCACACAATCAAATGGCCAACAAGCAAACTCTAAAAGGGTGTGTGATCGCAGGTGATTTATTTGACCACATTGAAACTTAGAAACTTCACCGTTTCATGTTTTAAGAGTCGAGAAACGGATGAAAGATGACTCTATCCCTTTTAGTTTTGAATCAAGCGTGAAAGGACAAGCGCTTGGTGATCCTTTCAAATTTAAAGAGTCAGAAAAGATCAAAATGACTACTCAGGAATTCTAGGCAAAGGGTGTACCAAATAACCGTGAACTGCAATATACACCTTGGTTTCAAAATGAAAGAGAAATCAACCAAGGACTTAATGTACGTGCAAGCAATCTCCCCGAATGCTTTGTCCGGTGTATCACGAGTATAGGGCGGTAGACCCGGCTTCCTATGGATAAAGGATGGAAACCTAGTGGGGTCTCCCTTTATATACACAACGGTACGGGGGGCACAAGTCCGTACTAGTGCTATCTAAAGCCAAAAGGCGAACGACAGCTACTAGGTTTAACGACGCCGGAACACATCACTAGCCTAGACCTCTAAATATTTCGTTAATGTTTCAATGTTTCCTTAGTGTAAATTGAATAAATTTTAATGCTTATCTTCAATTATGTTTCAGTTTTTAGGCCCTGGAGAGTGTAATGTCTCAAAATCTCCTAAATGCACACTACATGCCACAGTATATCATTTCATTCGATGAAAGCTAATTATGAGAGAGTTAAGAGCTTTTCACACAATAACAAAATGATTAGACAACAACCAATAATGTCTCTAATGCAGCTAATGGAAACTAAAAGCTTTTCTTTCAAAGTTACTAATCACTAATAACACAGAAAAGATTTAATTCACACTAACTAAATAGAAGCGAAAGAGATTTCTTTTTTTTTTTTTTATTTTCAATGTTTAAGAGCAAAGTGCACTAAAAAAAATGAAAACTAATGAAAAGAGAAATTTGAGAAGCGATAGCAAAAGAGCAAAGGTAAGCAAATTTTACTCAATGCAAACACAGAATCAGACCTCAAATTGACAAAACAATCCCTCAAAACCAAGAGAATCCCAAAGACTCAAATGAACCATGTAATCTAGGCCCAAAGCGAGACAAAGCGGAATTTGAATGAAGGAGAAACCAATCACTCAAATAGCACAATGAAACGATAGACAGCCACCAAACGAATGCAGAGAAGCAATCACAAGGTTGACTGAACAAATAAAAACCAAAAACCCCCAAGGGAGGCTCGACACACAATAGCACCTAGATGCCCTAGGGCTAGAATGTAAAATCGATAGAAATGGGAAAACAACCAAAGGATGAAGGTCACAGTCAGTCAAACAAGGCTCCAGAACACTCAAGCAGTCGTAAAAACAAGACCAAACACCCAGATCAAACTTAGAAAGATCAAAACATAGTAAACCCTAGCACCTCACAGGATTGGTGCGACTGTGAGGCTGAATCTAGCGCCAGAACAGAATTGGTGCGGGTAATACACTAGCAACCTGCGCCAATGGGCACGACTGTCAGGCTGAAAAGCGCGCCAGTCGAGTTTACTAAGAAAAAAATAAAAAGGAGCAATCCAATAAGCAGACTAGTGATGGTAAAGTCAAGCAAAATCCAAACACAGGAAGAGCCAGCCAAAAGAGCTGATCAAGCAAGCAAAGTCAAGGATGGACCGAAAAGACAAGACAATACTCCAAACGTTTAGTTCATAAACTGGACCGGAGATTGACTAAAGCAGCATTCATCTAATTTCGCTAATGTAGAGCAAGAGCGTTTCGAAGGCTATCTGGCTAACTTCAGGCTCCGTCTGTAGTTTACAAAACAAATAACAAGCTAGACATTCTCCAGTGGAGTCACCAATTTGTTGTAGAGGTAAATCCCCTCTGCGGATAGAGGCGATCCCTACTAGCCCAGATCGGGTCTAGCAACAATCGTAACACGCTATGGCACAAGTCCCTAATTGCAATAAACCAACTTGCGAAGAAGGCTTACCTTAAATCCAATGCTGTCATTTGTAGAGAAGGTAGCGCTCCCGTTCCCTTGCTCCGACAGATCACAATCCTCACGCTCGCCGCGATCGAACACCTGCACATGTAAGAAACACGACAAACACAAGCGTAAAATCCAATAGATGCAATTATGTATCAATTAGAGAAGACACAACTCATGATCATGATAAACAACATGAGTGGAACCATAACCAATAGTCGCTTATCATTAATTCATACAAAGGAAAATACAACCTGGCTCTGACGTTGAATTCTCCTTCGGCGGGTCATCAGCAGAATACGTCTTGGTAAAGCTTGTCAGGAATGGGGACAAGCCTCTCTCTTCGATCGTCAATCTCCTTGCTATTGATTTGGCTCTATGAGGGCTATTGCAGAATTCTTTAGGCTATGAAGGCTCTTGGAGATTAGCTTGCAAACGAAAATGGCAAGCTTATATAGATGGTGGAAGAGGAGTTGGGATCCCTACAATCATGGGATTGGCCCTATCCTCAAGGAAGCTTCCATGAGAGGTGGAAAACCACTTCCTCTACATGGAGATCCGGAGCCAACCTCCCAACTCAATTTAGAGACCAGTTTAGGAATTGGTTGGAGTCAATCTTTTGCCATTTATTTTTAAAAAACACTCCTTATTAAGCCAGGCGTGGGTGCGACTCTGGGACAGAGCGCCAATTGGCGCGCCCTCTTTGGAGGATTTCCTCCATTGGCGCGAGTACTAAACTGGCTGGCCGCGCCAATGCAAAAAAGGCTATTTTTAGGGTTTTCCACAAGGAATTGTCTTTAGGGCAATGAAAGTACATGTTCAGGGGAATTCCATGAAAGTATTTTCAAGTTATGTCACTACTCACAGGTCACGAAATAATCCCTCCATTGTGCGGGACGAGGGATTGCAGGGACGGTGAAAAATTACTGTCTACAAAACCAACATAAGGACTGACATACATCTGCACAGCAAGAAACAACATAATAAGCAGGAAAAACTGCTCACAAAGCACATCAAGCCAAAAAAATTACAAAAATGAAAAACACACATATGTACAAAATAACACATGAGAAACTCATGCATAGTATTTTTTGAGATACAACCCGTTTCTGGGCTGATCCAAAGGATAACCTTCATAATCAATTAACTCATAAGCCCTGTTCTGCAAAACGCACTTAACGATATAGGGCCCATGCCACATAGGTTCGAATTTGCTTTCCCACATATTATCATGAGCTTGGTAATACAAGAGGACAAGGTATCATTCTGCAAAGGAAACAGGGGAAACTGCCTGATCAAAATGAGATTTGACCCACTTTTTTTGTGCTTCTATGACAAGAGCAGTAAAGCAGCGAGTTTCATCAAGCCTCTCTAAATATAGAAGAAACTCTTCTTCTGGCGAAGTATTAGGCAGAAATTCAACAGCTATCTTGAGAGAATGGATTTCACATTCAATCGGAAGGGTAGCTTCCAGACCATAAACAAGCTAGAATGGAGTGAATCCAGTCGCATCCTTCATCGAGGTTCGGTAAGCCCAAAGAGCTGAAAACAACATGAGATTCCAGTTGCACTTGTGCATCCCAATCATACGCTGAAGCATAGTGACTAGAACCTTGTTCATGGCTTCAACTTGGCCATTGGCCTGAGGGTTGTACGGCATTGAGCTGTCGTGACACAGACCCAACTTGGAAGTCAACTCAACCATCATGTAATGACAAAAAATAGAACCATGATCATTGACAATGGCTTGAGGGACACGAAACCTAGTAATGACATTATTGAACAGGAATCGTACGGCTATCTTACCATCAGTTGTAAGTGTAGCTATTGCTTCGACCCATTTAGTGAAGTAGTCAATGGCTATGATAATATAAGCATGCCCCCCAGCCGAGTGAGGGTTACACATCATAAAATCGATGCCCCACTTTGCAAAGGGACCAACGGTAATGACAGGATGGAGGTGTGCAAGTGGCGCACACATCTTTCACTGGTAAATCTGGCAATCGTGACACTTGCGAACATCAACAATGTAGTCTTTAAATATGGTAGGCTATAAATATCCAACATGAAGAATCTTATGTGCAGTAGCATATCTATACATGTGACTGCCACAGGCACTAGAGTGGCAATCATTCAGAAAATGTTTAGCCTCCTCGAGAGTTAAACACCGGCGGAGAACATATTCAGCTCCGATGCGTTAGAGAGTATCTCCAACAATGCGATAAGGCTGTGAATGATGGTGGATGCATTGACGCACATCCTTCGTCAACTCAGATCAGAAGGTAGAAGTCTGAAGATATACGATGATATCACCGTACCAAGGATCGAGGGTGCTAATGATAAAAAGGGTGTCATCTGGAATGCGTTCCTCGGAACTAGATGGAGCAGAATTAGAAGGAAGAGAGCAAATCAAATCGACAAAAACCAATGATTTCTTCTATTTGGCGGTAGTAAACTCCAAATCTAACTCTTGGAGGATAGCAATCAATTTTATTATTTCCCCCCAGCAAAAGACGAGTCAATATGTAGGTCATGGGGTCGCAATCAGAAATCACAGCTACTGTGTGAATTAGAATATAATGGAAAAAACGTTTGACGGCTTGAACGAAAACCAACTCCAATTTCTTGACATGTGTGTAATGTGTTTCGGTATCGAGAATATTGCAGCTCAAATAATAAATGATGTGCTCATCACCATCATCGTCGTCTTCCACCAGAACCATGGAAATAGTGCTAAATGCGACAACCAAATAGAGGGAGTAGTCGTGATGATAATTGAGAGGACGCAACAGAGGAGCATTGATAAGAAATGTCTTCAGTGCATCAAAGGATTTTTGGGCGAGCTAATCCCAGAGGAATGAGATGCCTTTCTTAAGTAATCACATTAAGCCTTTGGCTACTTTAACATAGTTCGGTATAAAATGGCGCAGGAAATTAGCTTTCCCTTGTAGACTTTGTAGCTGATGTAAAGATGAAAGGGAGGGGAGATTGACAATATCTTCGACTTTGAGGGGATCGAGATGAATTATGTCTTTAGAGATGATAAAACCTGAGAGTCTACTAGAATCAATGTAGAAGACACACTTATGTGGATTGAGATGAATGTTATAATGCCTACATCGAAGTAATATTTGACGGAGATGATTTGGGTGGTCCATACGCTTATAATAATGGGCCAGAAGGTCATCCAGGTAAGGTTGAACAATGCACTTGATATCATGGAAAGCATATGAAATTTCTCTTTTAAATGTAGCCCCAGCATTTTTAAGACCAAAAGGGAGCTTCTTGTAGGTGAAGGTACCCCAAGGACAGATAAAGGTGGTCTTGTGTTGATCGGTTGGAAGAATATTGATCTAGTTTTACCCAGAAAACCCGTCCATAAGGGAAAATATCTCACTCCCAGCACATTCATCAATGATCTAGTCAATAAAAGGAGTGGAATAGTTATCCTTAGGGCAAGAACGGTTGATATCCCAGTAATATACACAGACACAAATAGTACCTTGCTTCTTATCCACAGGAACGATATTAGAAACCCATTATGTTAAGGGAATCAGATAAATGAAGCCAACTTTAAGAAGTTTTTCAACTTCTCCCTCAATGACGGCTGCCTTTCTAGGGTGCACGGGACAAAGATGTTGGCGAACGACTTCACATCAGGATAAGTAGGAATCTCATTTATTACTATACTCGGATTGATGCCGGGCATTTCTTCATAAGACCAAGTGAAAATGTCTCGAAACTCGCGGAAGAGATTAGTATAGACCTCAATCTAATTAGGAGAACAAGTCGCCCAAATGTGGATGTTCTCGACAACCCCCAGTTTTACGGATATGTCGATAAGCATCGTTTGCATAATGTTTCCCAGGTTACCTTCTGTAAAGAATTCATGTGTCAGGATGGGCGTTTGAAGCAAATGGGAAGGAGCTTGGGAAGCAAACTTCTCAAGACAAGTAGACATGGCCTTGAGGCATTGCATAAAAGAGGAACGATGATGACTATCATCCCAAGGAGGATCCTCCAGAGAAATAGTTTCCAAGATGGCCTCATTAGTGGGAAAGATCTCATTTAAAGGATCGGGAAAATATGAAGTACCAAGCCAAGGGGATTGAGAATATGTGTCAAGAGACATACTCAGAGCAGTATGATCAAAGTAAGGAGGAATCGAAGCTGAAATAAGTTCACAATAATCAATTTCTATTGGGCTTAATGGCATCGTGTCACCAAACGAATCAATCTATTCCGGCGAAGGGATGATCCACGAATCAGAAGACCTGGAGATCATGTTGACCTGAGTAGTGTTGGGTGGAGGAAGAGAAAAAATACCCATGAGGGCAGGATCTTCGAAAATACCTGATCCTATTCTCTCATAAGGCGTAGGAATCTGATCTACATATGGAATGTTGCTCTCGGAAGACGAGGAAGTGAAAAAGGACAACTGATCGACAATGATGATCTTTCCTTCGTATGAAAATTGAAGAACACGAAAGAGAGTGGACGGGACACACAACATGGCGTGATTCCAACTGTGTCCAAGGAGAAGATTGCAATTGAGCTTGGTGTCAACGACTTCAACCTCAACGTTAACCGTTTTCCCTTCTAAGGTAGTAGGTAAACTAGTGAGAACACCAAGAGGGTGAGATTCCCTTCCATCAAAATATTATAAAGTGTTTGGAGATTGATTGAGGGTTGGAGAACCGATGGCTTTCTAGCAATCAAAATGCATGACACACGTAGACACACCCTCGTCCACGACCACTCGATGGATATTCTTTCCATTAATCCCAACTTGAATAATCAGTGCAAGATGGTGAGGGAGACATGGGACAAAATTTTCCAAATCGAAAGTGATAAGGCTAGAATTGGCGGGGTCAACCCCTCCAATGGCAGATAACAAAGCCTTCCATTGTGACAGACAACTCTGAAGTACTTCCAATGTAGACATAGTAGATGGTGCCCGAGCCAAATCCTCAACAATATTGTAATGTTGAATAGCACGGGCATTAGGATTGTAGGAAGACTTTCGGAGTGCACCTTTAGAAGGTGGTCGTACAACGGGGTCAGTACCGGGCCTTTCGATGTGAAGAGGGCCAAAATCAGGCGCGGGAGGAGGACCATCAGTGATTTCCTTCCCTGTTGCCTAATGCAGTTCGGTATAATCCTTCGATCGGGTAGCGATAGACATGGGTGCAGGATCATTCATCATGAAAACCTGAGAATTAAATGGGGCGGAGGACTGAGGTTGCTCCACCATTTGAGTTTGCTGTGATGGGAATGATTCTTTGAGAACAACTGGAGTGCCTTGAGTTCCTGTGAGCAATTGACTCACCTCGGCCCCTCGTGGACAGTCCTTGGTGTAATGCTCTTCGTCACAAATCAAACAAGGTTATTTCAGTTTTCATTTTGAACCATAATTAGCATCAAGTTTCAGAGAATCCTATTTCGGGGTATCGGCTTTGGCCTTACCTTTACCCTTCTTCTTACCTTTGGAAGTTTTATCTATCGGATTGGACTGGACGACATTCACTTTTGCAGTCTTACTAGGATTCAGAGGTGGTTGGGAAGAAGTATCAGTGGAAGGAGTAGATTTTTTTCCGCATGATTTAGAGAATACTTTCGAGAAGTTTGGGACACAGAACCAATGATACCGTCGACAGATGGTGTCATCGATGCTTTGGTAGTTCCATATCGCGGAGCATCGGGCAAGAGTTCATACAAAGTGTTGGACTGAGAGTACACAAGATCGAGGTACTGGGTACGTGCAATGGCTTGTTCCTCGGTAACACATGCCCCCATAGTGTTGTCCTTAGAAATCAGACCGATAAAAGAGGTAGTGAACCAATCAATTAGAAGTTGATCAGGAATCACAAACTTGATCAAACGACGACGTTACCTCCACTCTTGAATATGATCGGAGATATGAGTAGCTCGATCCTGTTTCAAGGATGTGAGGAGGTTCATCCTAGTTTCATAGTGATTTGGTAACTGAAAGTGCGTGAGAAATGCCATAGCAAGAGAGTTAAAATATGGAAAGATTCTGCGAGAGAGTTAAATGTACCACTTTGTAGCGGCACCAATGGGAGTCCTTTGGAAAAGACGTAGAGAAATTGAATTGTCAACCCAAGAGTTAGAGGAGCACTAAATATGGTAAGTCATATCATGCGCTTGGGGTTCTTCTCCGGACTTTCCATTAAATTTGGGACAATCTCCAGGGATTTTAGTTGGAACTAGAGGCCAATATGGATTATGAAGGATAGGGTCATTCGTCAACTTTGACACATCGGGTAGTTCTAGCATAGCGAGAAAAGGAAATTGTGAATTGAAGGCATTATAGGCCTTTGATAAAGACCAGTATTGGGATTCCAAATAGGTTGGGAGAAATTCTGCCCCCATATGTTCTTTCCCGAAGGATTTTTTCCATAGGGGTTATAAGCTTGATAATTCTTCCCATACACCGGTTGAGGATTAGGATATTGATTTTGAGCGAACCATTGAGGTCATGTCTGAGAAAAATATGGATTTTGTTACAAAATTTATGTAGTGCCTTGAGGCGCATTATATGCCACCTGAGATTGACCTTGAGGAATATAAGAAGTGCCTTTGGCCACATTTTACACTACCTAAGACTGACCTTGAGGAATGTAAGTAGTGCCCTAAGGCTCTGTGGGTTTCCCCTGGGGTGCAACCCATATGCTGCAGTTGAATAGGCTACCCCTAGGGTACATGATGGCCTGTATGTTGGGGTTGGATAGGCTATCCTTGCAATGCAGGTTGGCCTGGATGGTGAGAGCCACCAGATTTCCCTTGGAGAAGAGGTTGGCCCGATGGTTGGGATGAGTCAGGTTGCCCCTGAAGAACAAGTTGAACTGGCTGAGCAATAGAGGGTTGAGCTTGTTGTACAAAAGTTGGGCCTTGCTGAACTTAAGGTTGGCTCTGTTGCACAAAAGGTTGTCTCTGCGATGGATAGGTTTTCCCTTGGGGAACATAAGATGTTCCCTGTTGAACATAAGGTTGACCAGCAGGACCATAGGGTTGTCCCTGTTGGACCGAAGGTTGTATGGGAAAGGGTTGTCCTTGTGGACTGTAGGGTTATCTCTGTGGACCATAGTGTTGTCCCTATTGGACTGAAGGTTGTCCCTGAAAGGGTTGGCCTTGCAGACCATAGGGTTGTCCCTATAGGTACGTGAACTGGTTGGGGTTAATCTCAGGCAAATAGATGAGATTTCTATACTCATCATAATGATGTGGAGGATTAATAGGAGTTTGTAGCTGCTGAGAAACCTAAGGGGTGTAATTCTGCTACTGAATGGCCAACATGTACTGATCATACGTAAAACCTTTAGGAATTGGATTAGAAGGGATGGGCGCACTCCCAGTAGATTGGATTCCAGAAATGTGAGGTTGTGATTTACTCACAGCGAGCCCAACGAGTATCATGGAAGCGATAGGAGTCGTACCACAAATAGCATAGGATGGCAGCAATGACATAATCACGCTAACATATGTGCAGATGAAGCCACATACATAGTGGGTTGGGTTGGGACAACTGTAATGATTGTCGACATCATGGCAGTCGAGGGTGATGCACCTGATACTATTACAAACGACCCTTTCGAGGGAGTCGATGTACTTGCCCATATCGGGTTCTGATACAATGATGTAGCACTAGAAATAATCTGACTCAATGAACGATAACCGGGTGGGAGAGAGGAAGGTTGACCTGAGACATAAGGAAAATTCTTTGAAGGGAACTAATATTCTCTTGTAGAAACATAAATGTCTTCACTACTAATGGGACTCAAAGCATCCATGTCGGATGAAGCCATGTTATCAGTGAAAAGGAGATGAGCAGTGGCAAGTAAAGCACGTGTTAATGTAAACTCAAGTGGTTCCGAGGCAGGTGGTTCCAAAGTAAGAGGAGGATATTCTTCTTCGTCTCTAAAACCAACCCAAACGTCTGGAGGTTTCCAATTGATATCAAATGGCTCGTCAGGAGGAGATCGAGTAGCAAGAGGTAAGAGACTTGGAACAATAGAATTTCAGTAACCGATAGGCCTAGTAGGCTGATGTTCTCCTGAAGAAACTTCAGGAGAAGGATATCCATTAGGAGGTAATGAAGGGGATGACGAAACTGGTGGTTCCGCCACTGCGATTTTGTCTCAAAAATAGGAGAGAACCGAGATGACCAATTCGAGGCTTCAAGACCAAACACTAAGGAATTACTTAAGAACAAGCAAAGAAAATATCTTTAATGGGCGTGTGATCGTAGGAAATTCATTTTATGACACTGAAAAAAACTCTGCCTTTTCATATTTTAGGAGTCAAGAGAAAGGAAAAAGGTGACTCTAGTCACTTCCACGTTGAACGAGCGCGAAAGGACAAGTGCTTGATGCTCTTTTCAATTTTAGAGTCACGAAAATACCAAAATGACTACTCAGGAAATCTAAGCAAGAGGGTGTATCAAGCTTCCGTGAACTACAATATACACCTTGGTGATCAAATGAGAGAGAAATGACCAAGGACTTAACGTACATGTAGGCAGTCTCCCCGAATGCTATGTTTGGTGTATCACGGTTACAAGGCGGTAGAATCGACTTCCTATGGATAAAGGATTGCAACCTATGAGGGTCTCCCTTTATATATTCGACAATATGGGGAGCACAAGTCTGTGCTAGTGTTGTCTACTTCCAAATGGTGAACGACAGCTACTAGGTATAACGACGCCGAAACACGTCACTAGCCTAGACCTCTAACTTTGAGCATTAGGTTTCAATACTTACTTAGATTGTTTAAATTCATTTTAAATTTGATCTTGAATTAATGTTGTAGTTTCAAGGCCTTACTTAATATAATCTCAAATCCTTATTTCACAACTTTATGTGAAATAAAACCATTCCAATTTGATGAACAACTAGCTAAGAGAGGGATAATAGTTCATAACAAAGAAACAATCAATCGATTACAAGAAGAATGTTTCCCAATGCATCTAAGAGAAACGAAGTAGAAAAAGAAAATTTTCTTTCCTTGTTCACTAAAAGCTATTAATGCAAAAGAATGTTTTTCATTTTCAAACTAAGAGAAAGAATGAAAATTTTGTTCTTTTAGATGAATGAGAAGCAAAATGCACTACTAAACTAAAAGACAAAATAGATACTAGTTTTGAGCAATTCGAATGAAACAATCTAAAACAAATAGACCAATTCAACACGAACATCAAACCCACTAAAAATAAAGACACATCCCTTCAAGCGAAAAAAGGGGCTTGCAAACCGATTCAGTGAGCAATGTAATCTATGCTTAGGGTGACAGATGGAGAGCTAAATGAACACCAAGATGATCATTAAATGAACCAACGACATGTAGAACCAACAAAAAAACTAAGATAAATAGTCAACAAATTGAAAATATAAAAGACAGACTGAATCAAACTCAACTATGAAGGTTCAGTGAGGAGGTATCCAAACAAGCTACAAAAGTCACCTAGAAACCCTAGGGTAGCAAACTTCATTGATTAGATGAGGGGAAAACAACTGAGAATAATGAGACAAGAGAGTCAAAGCAATTCCAATGGACTAATTGAAAGAGGAAAATCCAAACCAGAGGCAAGACACACTGACAAAAATCAGGGAAAAGGCCAAAATCCTAACCTACAGGATTTGGCACATCTGTCAAGTTGTAATCTGTGCTAAATAGAGGATGGCGCACCTATGAAAAAAGACAATAAGCACTAATCGGCGCGACTGTTCAAAAAAAAACAACGCCGAGCCAGAAAACTATTGAAAGGATAAAAATATACTGAGAAAATATCATACTTGACACTCTGAGACTAAGTATGATGGCTGGAAACAGTCAGATAGGCAGAACAAAGAATAAAAACGGTAATATGACCAAAGTCTAATAGACAAGTAAACAATAGACGAACAATGAGAGATGACAAACACACTGATCCCTAGTATGGTCGCCAAATTTTTGAGCATGTAAATCCCCTCGGTGGAAAGAGGCGATCCCTCTAGCCCTCGAGTGGGTCTAGTAACATGGGAACAAGCTGGTCTTTCGAACTCCTAGCTTATGAATGAAAATGAGTTAGGATAGATGACCTACCTTGGTCTAACGCTTTTGTTGTAATTTGTAGCAAACAATCCTCTGATCTTTGTTTTCAGACGTCGTAGTCTTTCAGTGATAGTGTCCATGTACCTGCACAAGGATCAACTGAACAGTGACAGCATACCAAAACATACTTTCATTTATAGCT
This sequence comes from Pinus albicaulis, assembly GCA_034641835.2. NCBI lineage: Eukaryota > Viridiplantae > Streptophyta > Pinopsida > Pinales > Pinaceae > Pinus > Pinus albicaulis. The sequence continues at coordinate 789,839,200 of CM076584.1, read as the reverse complement.
ATTCGATTGGTCAAGGAGAATCAAACATTTTTCATATGATCGAACACAAAATTAGAAACAAAAAACCAGTCATGTATTAATGATAGAGAAAATATTTTTACAACCTTAATGCCTTGATGTTGTAACCTCCTTCGACGGGTTCAATCAAGCACGTCTCAAGCATTCGTCGGGGATCAGACTTGGTGAGGCAATGGGCCTAAACTATCTCTCAAAAATGGATTCCTCTCAGCCTTATTCTTCACACCAGCTATATTAAGGACTGTTAAGCTAGCTGAAACCATGTGAGAAGGAAGTATTTATAAGAGAGGAGGAGGTGGTTTGGGATCCCTCATAAGGTGGAAGAGAGGTCTTATCCCTTTTGGGAGTTGCGCAATTGTAGGAACAAGAAGCCAAAGGGAGGACTTCAACGTTATTCGGTCGAAAAAACCATGATGACTCCACTCACGAAGTGGTTAGGCATGGAAACTTCATTTCTATTTTAAAAAACTTTCCAAAAATAGCTCGGCGTGGGTGCCCCACTGAGATAGAGCGCCAATGGGTTAGGGGCCCAGTGTTAATTTCTCTATGGGTGCGAGGCCATAACTACCTACCAGCGCCGACCCAAAATCATATGTTTTTGAGAGCCTACTTCAGGAATGATCAATAGAGGAAATGTTCTTGACATGCCAAGGGATGCAAAGACACTTTTAGCAAGGTATGACAATACACATATGTCACTAAAATGGTCCTCCAATATTTGGGATGGGGATTGCAGGGATGGTGACAAAGTACTGTGTAACATCCATGAGGTTGATTTCACCCAATATTATTCATTGTCCATCTTGGTCATTCCCATACACTTTGGATTAATCAAGGAAGGATCTGGGAGGGTGTTTGTTTCACACACTTGTAAATTCATATCTTCCGCTACTTACAACATCTCCCACACTTTCATATTTGCGCCCACGAATTCACCTACAAAGAGACTTCCATCAACCTAAATGAAATTTCCCCATAGTATAGAACCCTCACAAACATGATAAATATAAGGTCAATGCATCCAATCAGTTGCATAAGCCCCTTTACTATACAAACTTATACACTTCCTAAAATATGTATTATCCACTTCATTAAGTTAAAGGTTTTTACTATGGGAAGGGGTCATAACCCCTTCCTCCTAACCAAATTATTTCCCCCTTTTTTAGAATTACTCTAGGATTTTATAGATGGTTAGCCTTAGTGTTGTTACTCCTCAACACTTGAAAAGAATACCTCCTTGAGATAGTCATGTACAAGAAGTGAATTCATTTAAATATTTTATGAAGCTTCAAATATAGAGGTGGTGATCTAGAATATAGATGAAGGATTGTGTTTACTAAGTCACCAATAACAACTACTTCTTTCACTCCAATTCTAACTATATATTTCATCCCTTGAAAGAGGGCATATGATTCTACCATATTTCTAGAATCAGAGCCTAAGCCCAAATAATACTTCAAATCCTCAAGATTCCCATGGTGACTTATAATCACAACCACCCACCAATGCGCACTCCTACTACCCCAAGATTTTCCTTTGCAACCCCATAAAAATAAAGTACATATTAGGTTTATGTGTTGAACCATTTATGAAATTCCTTTGATGAAATTCTAATTTTCTACTTCTCTGTGAGAGTTCTATCCTTCACGACTAAATATCTCACCTCCAAAGTCCTTATCCACTCTAAATGTTCCATGTAGATTTTGATCCTCTTCCTTACACTTTTTGGCCCTAAGGGCTTCCACCAGGAACCATTTTCCCCTACCAGTTGCAGAGATACTATCAAATTTTTCTTCTTGAAACACTAACTTGTTTCCTGCAAGCCAAATATTCCAACAAATGAACTTAAGGAGAATTTCCCAAATTTTCTTCATAATTTATTTCCCAACAAAAGATATTTTGTAACACTTGTCCCATTTCCCAAGAGCTCTTAGATGGATTTATCCCATACTATGTAATATTCCCATATTTTCACCTGATATTTGGAATATTAGAGTTATTAAATTTATTAATGAATTAATAAAATAAAAGGGTGGAGGGACCCATAATCCTCAATATGAATAAATATCTACTTTTTGTGTGTGAATGTGGATTAATTAAGCCTAGATCTACATAATGAGGTAGTTGAGAAACTACTAATGTGAATGAAATTGGAGAGCATGTCTCATTAATGAGATAGATCATGAAGGTTGACACAGTCAACTAAGATCTTGGAAGAGATCAAATAGAAGATCATGGAGGTTGATACATTCAACTAAGATCTTGAAGATGTCAAAACAGAAGATCATGAAGCATTCATGATAAGATGATGGAGGAATTTGTGCACACATGATGGAGAGGGTGTACATTGCACCTATAAATGATGGATGATTTGGTCAAACAGCGCAGTCAAACATGGAGGATCTTGTCCACATGCACAGTGTAGTCTAGATGGGGGCCAAGGCATGGGAAGGCTCAAACATTATATAAAGAAGAAGGCAAAAATGGAGGACATGCTTGAGTTTATTGATGTTGTGGATCTGTTCAGATCTGGAATTTTCATGTGGCATTCCATTTCTTTCTTGGGTTGTTTAGCAAATATTGCAAGTGTTGTTTAGCATAGGGTGTTCCTGGTCGGGAATCCCACCTCTTTCTTTGAGTAGCTCTGGAAAGAGTATTGTACTTCATTCTACATCAGGTATTGGTGCCACATATATTTTTCTACTTTCTGCAGAACAGTCATATTCAGAAATTGTAGATTTCTGAAGATTAGTTTGGAAGGTGGAGGTTGTGTTTAGTATTTCAGCTGGAGAACTGGTGAAGGTTTATTCCTATCACCTTGGGCTTATAGGTCAGCATTCCTAGATCTTCATTTCAGATCTAGCATCAAGCCAAAAGTTATTAACCTCCTAGCAGCAGTATTTCCTTCAGGAATTACGTTGTCCAAATTTCAGATCCAAAGGGAGGAAGGAAGTTGCTAGCATTTCAGCTAGTAATCCTATGATCGATCATTCCCACACCTTGCCATCAGTGTCTCCATCAGCCTGGAGTTTATTGTAGCATTTTTCAGCAAGCATAAGGCCTCTCTTTCCCTCACAACGTAGTTTCTATTGGCAGTTGTGTTGCAGCAGCTGTAATCATCATTGGAGGATTGAGAAGCTAGATCTAAAGCTTCTAGCTTGTAGATCTGAAGAAGGGATCAACCCTTCAATATTATATCTGATCTTGTGACATATTTCAGCCATCTATTTGTCAGATCTATCTTCATATATGTAATTCCCAGCAGATCAAGGATCAAATCCTAGGAAGGTTATTTTCCAAAGTTGTAGATCTAGAAAATCGTTTATGGGTTATCTTGGGAATCCATCACATTAGCCAGATCTTGAATCTTGGCATCATCTAAGCTCCAGATTTGAGTAGATATGAGTTTTCCTTTTCAGCTTGCAGTCATATATTCATATTCTGCTGAATGGACAACACAAGATTTGCTTCAGTGTCTCTCCAGTTACGCAGTGCCTATTGTGGCATGTTTTCTGGGTGATTCTAGGCCATCTCTTTAGCTAGATCTCCTCATATTTTGAACATTGTGTAACTGAATCTTCTCCAATATAATAAAATGGCTCAGCTTCTCTGTAAATTATGATGTTTCCTTTAGATTTAATGTTTACTTAGTTGCAGTTCTTATATTTTTTTTAAGTATTACTGCATTCTCCCTTTTGGGATATTATAATGGTATCAGAGCATGATCTTTGGCTCAGCTTGTGGAGACGTCATATTTTGCATCAAAATAAGAAGTATATAGATGAGATCTATCATGAAGGAAGATATTTTTTCAATTCCTATCTTTAGATCCATGCAAGATCTCTCCAAGAAGGTCTATCAAATGAAGAAGGAAGGGCAAAGGAAGGATCCAAGAAGAAGATTTGAAGAGGAAGGTCCAAGCACTTCCTATCAGCATAAAAGAAAATCAGAGAATCATAGATCTCCTCATAGATATACTATTTTAATATTCCCAACTTAGCTCATAGCTAAGTGGAATATTAAATTTTTCCAATAAATTCAAGTGCATGAATAATTGAGCAAGGAGGCTCATAAAACTACTCAAGCATGAATAAAAACCCCTGACAATGTGAAAGGGGCCATGAAATAACCAGCTCAAGCATACACATGTGTGAACAAGGTTAAGTTTACCAAGTCAACTCAACTTGTCTTTAAAAAGAATGGATCCATGAATAAAGCAGCTCAATGTGAATGGAGGCAAATTCAACAAAACATTTTGAAGACTCCTTTAATGTGAAAAGGGGCAAGGCAAAGATACTCAATCAAGGAAGATTCTTAGAAGATGCATTTAGTCACATTGACTAAATCAAACCACGCGGCATCTATTTTTTCTCCACTTGATGGGATAGCGTAACCCTAGAGGGGGAAAGCTTGGCAAGGAAGCAAACCCTAGTGAAGTGGGGCCCTTGGAGGAGAAGCTCATTTTTCTATATAATGAAGGAAGGGAAGCCATTTGGGTTTAGATTGGAGATTATACTTTCATGAGGTCTTCTTAGACTTCTGCATACTTAGCTATTTAGCTAATTTTCTGCACTTCTTAGTGCAAGGGTTTTCTCATGTGGGAATGCCCTGATTTTTCTTGGAGATCTTGCAGAAAGAGATCTAAGGGAAGATTTTGATCTATGATTTCCACTTTTATGTGTTATACCAAGCACTTTTTCTCCATATCTGTGCATTCCCTTGAGGATACTGTGTTATTTTTATAGAGGTACAGTGGAAGGGGTTAAAACCCCATGGTTTGGAGATAGTTTCCAAAAGGGAAGCTCAATATTCTTCTAGGAGCTAATAAAAAGATATTCTACAGCCATTAATATGTGTATTCAATCATTTTATGCAGATCTATAGCCCTACAGCATTATTTCAGTATTAGATCTTCAGCTGCTCTTTTACATATTGTTTTCTATGGGTAAACCCTTGCCGGGTGATCATAAAATTGTGTAAAAGGGATTAGATCTTTGTATTTATTCTTCATTGAGAATTATAATATAAATATCATTCCTTATTTCTTATCTTTTTGATTATTTACTTCTATATACTGTGCAGTGTCTTTTGCAGCAGCTCCGGCATTTGCATGTTTTGGGGTTTTTGTCCATTTTCATGTATTTGAGAATGGGAGGCCTGTTTAACTTTTCTGTTGGTATTTTTTTCTGAAATCCTCTTGCATGAAGCTCATATATTGTCTAATGTAAAGGAAAAAACTGTTATTTTATACTGTTGTAACTCAGTACTCAGTAAAACAACGTTTCTGGGTCACTAGTGGTGCTTTTCTCCACTTGGTTGTCTTTCTGGAGTGATGTTTTCTATAGTATTTGTCAAATGAAGAGATATGAATCTGATATAACCTCTGATATGATAATTTACTAATTCCTCTTGATTTTCTGAAGAATTTATGCAAATTCTGAAGTAAGATTTCCATTTTGCTGCAACCTTCCTCTTTCAGTAGTTTTCAGCTAGTCTAGTTTGTGGTAGATCTTTTTAAGGTCTCTAAGTTCATTTTTTTCAGCTGAAATTATATACATAAGTCACATACAGACCATATGAGAGGAAACAAGCATTAATCTGCGTTTATGTTGCATATTTTTTCTTATACAACATTTTCCTTGAGCTGCTTGTCAATAGTCCTAAAAGGGAGATATTAGCCTTCGACATAGTTCTATAGACAAAGTATGCTAGTGGGCCAGCTAGCATCTGGATCTCACCCTCTCGTCAGAGGTGACATATCCATTAAATTACCTTGCATTAAATCTCTGGAATATATCCAGTTGTTGATTGGCAATGTTTTCGAAAAAAGGGATTCTCATTTGCTGGATTCATGAGCATTTCCTGATTTGGAACATTACAGTGGTATCAGAGCATGATCTCTGGCTCAACCTGTGAGATCAAGCTATCATAGAAGTGATGAGAAGAATTAGCAAGCAGAAAGTAGAAAGTATGGAGAGGATGAGATTACTCTCATCAATATTCAGATCCAAGAAGAGCCTCTCAAAAGGGGTTGAACAGTTGGAAGCAGAAAGATGCAGTGAAACTCCAAGAGGATTTCAAGGAGAAGAAGACTGCAGTAAAACCTTTATGAGGCTTCAAGAAGAAGAAGAAGAAGACATGGGAATTCTTCCTTCAAGGGAAGACAAATATCTAGGGTCTCATATTTAGGATAGGACATTTCCTATATTCACAGGAAGAGCTGGGGGTGACAGCGCAGTCATAATAGAGGCACCTCTAGCATCTCAAGAAGAAGAAGTGGTGAGGACAATTTCACCAAGGAGAGAAGCTATTGCACATTTGCAAGGAGTTTCAGAGAATCTCACATATAGATACTGTGGCACAATCCATGTGTAGTATGTGCCATCATTATCCAATGGTGAGATCTAGAATATTACAGAGTTTCATAGGGTAAGCAATGTCTACCTCTCTTTATTTATGAAGAATTATGCATAAGGAAGGCAGGAAGATCCATGCACATCAGTTCATCCATCTCTCTATGATGATCTATGTCTTGATGCCTCCTTATTTGAAGGAGGGTCATTAGGGCAATCCCCTGATGAGAAGAAAAATAAAGTGTTCCCTCAACATAATACAATGAAGACACCAGAGGTCAGAGGAGAGACTGTCACAGTGCCTGAGGTTGTGGGTAAGAAGAATATTTATAAAAATAACACTTTTATTTATGATTTCATGTGCTCTCTTACCTTATATGTGTAGGCCATAACTCCCAAGGGGAGTGTTCTACCTTATAAGCTTCATGGCCAACTATGGGCCAAGACTGTTTTTAGGTATGGCCACCTCCTTGATGAGTTGATGGAGGTGATGCACTATGATGGGTGCTTCCCTAAAGCCCCAAATATACATCTCACCTTCAGCCATGGTGAAGTGATAAGAGCAGCAAGTAAGTGGCATGCAAACCACTTACCATATCCTGATATGAAGAAGGGAGAAGGGAAACTGCACTAGTTCTTGTTGGGAGAGTGTGGGTACTCCCCAAAATTTTTGATTCTCATGACTCATGCCTTGTATTCCAAGAGAAGGCTACATAATGGGAGGGAATGGTTGTTATGGCTGTCACAAGGAGGGTTTGGAAATTATATGTTGAATCTTATGTCTAAATATTTTCCCATGTTTGAGGTATGTCTCATGCATTCACATGTATTTTGGGTTGAGATGTATTTCAAGTATGTATCTTGGTTTGGGAGGAGGAGCAACTCTTACATGGTGCGGAATAGGAGAGCTAGCTTGCCCTATGTTGATGGAGCACCCCACATATCCATCATTACACCATTGCTCCATGATCCACACATTGATAATGTAAGGACGCAACAAGAGCCCTTGTTGCTATGGTTACTTCTGGGAGAGTATGGGCTGAAAAATCTCCATGCCCAACACAACATTCCAAGAGGAATGCATGGCACATCCAAAGTGCAAGAAGGCTACCTTTCAGCAATGATGGAAGGGAGGGAGATCCTCTCACATAGCAGCATGAGGGTGAATGTTTTTGGCATATGGAATGTCAAAAGGAAGAGTCATGGAGTGACAAGAGCATTGCTACTTAAGCCTACAGCGCTGTCCTATAAGAGCAAGTTTCTGATGATGAGGTATTTCCAAAGAAGTGTGCATCCTTTCATCTTGCATAAATTTATGAGGAAATTGTTATGGGAGGGCTCACTCATGGATCACACCTTCAGCTCACACATGAGGCATGGTAAGAAATACATCTATGGGCTTATTGATTATTCTATTAAGAATTTGTATCTCCTCACCAACTGTAAGCAATACATTGCTCTGCAAGAGAGCAAGGTTATTCATGGGTGTTATGGTCACTTTAGGGCCACATTTTGTAATGATGATAACACATCTCTACATGACTTGGAGAAAGTGATTTGTTGTTTTTATTTTATGTAGCTGATATATATTTTTTCTCACTAATTTCTAGTAGATGAGTTGACATGCATAGCTGAAAAATCTTTGGGAAGAAACTTGCTACTTGGTGTTTTAAATCAGCAGTTGGGAAAACTACGTTATACCCACTATGGAGGCCATATGCATCATCTTCACTTGCATATAAACTTCAGAAAATTTCTGATTTGGATGACATATGGTGGTGATGTGCCATTCACTTTGAATGGAATGATTTGGGCCAGCAGGATCCATGACTTTGGAGGAAGGATCTTTGGAGATCCAACCTTTATTTTTCCATCAAAGGGAACCCTTATTTCAGCCCAAAATCAGTATGTGCTCTACTCTTGCCATGAATGGAGAGGGAGACAGTATGGGATAGGCTATTTTTCCTATCATGTTCAGCCATTCTTCCCACCTTCTTTGCAGGAGCTTAAGGTGGAGGAGATTTACCATGAGTTGCCATCTTGGGAGGCAAGAAATTTTGCTTGGATGATAGCATGGAGAGGGGAGTATTTCTTTGATGATGAATTTCTCCATGATTGTCACCATTCCTATCTTGAGGAGGCCATGGGTCAGCAAGAAGGTTTCCATATCAGCCTTGCATTCTTCCAGGATGAAATCCCTTGGGCTTGTTCACCACAAGCCAACACTTTTGCAAAAAATCTGAAGCAAAGGAGGAGATTATGGATAAGGAGGCCACAAGAAGGAGGGAAATTTTTGCAGCACCCTTGTAGTTGCTTGAGTAAAATCAACTTTTGGGAGGGGGAGACTGTAATATACCTAAATTATCTCATAGCTAAGTGGAATATTAAAATTTTCCAATAAATTCAAGTGCATGAATAATTGAGCAAGGAGGCTCATAAAACTACTCAAGCATGAATAAAAACCCCTCACAATGTGAAAGGGGCCATGAAATAACCAAATCAAGCATCCACATGTGTGAAAAAAGTTAATTTGACCAAGTCAACTCAACTTGTCTTTAAAAAGAATGGATCCATGAATAAAGCAGCTCAATGTCAATGGAGGCAAATTCAGCAAAACATTTTGAAGACTCCTTAAATGTGAAAATGGGAAAGGAAAAGATACTCAATCAAGGAATATTCTTAGAATATGCATTTAGTCACATTGAATAAATCAAACCACGTAGCATCTAGTTGTTCTCCACTTGATGGGACAGCGTAACCCTAGAGGGGGAAAGCTTGGCAAGGAAGCAAACCCTAGTGAAGTGGGGCCCTTGGAGGAGAAGCTCATTTTCTATATAATGATGGAAGGGAAGCCATTTGGGTTTATATTGGAGATTATACTTTCATGAGGTCTGCTTAGACTTCTGCATACTTAGCTTTTTAGCTAAGTTGCTGCACTTCTTAGTGCAAGGGCTTTCTCATATGGGAATGCCCTGCTTTTTCTTGGAGATCTTGTAGCAAGAGATCTAAGGGAAGCTTCTGATCTGTAATTTCCACTTTCAGGTGTTAGGCCAAGAAATTTTTCTCCATATCTGTGCATTCCCTTGAGGATACTACATTATTTGTATAGAGGTGCAGTGGAAGGGGTTAAAACCCCATGGTTTGGAGCTAGTTTCCCAAAGGGAAGCTCAATCTTCTTCTGGGAGCTGATAAAAAGAGATTATACAGCCATTCATATGTGTATTCAGTCATTTTATGTAGATCTACAGCCCTATAGCATTATTTCAGTATTAGATCTGCAGCTGCTCTTTTACATATTTTTTTCTGTGGGTAAACCCTTGCCGGGTGATCATAAAATTGTGTAAAGGAGATTGGATCTATATATTTATTCTTCATTTAGCATTATAATATAAATATCAGTCCTTACCTCTTATCTTGCTAAGTATTTACTTCAATATACTGCGCAGTGTCTTTTGCAACAGCTACGGCATTTGCATGTTTTGGGGTTTTTGTCCATTTTTAGCTATTTGAGCATGGGAGGCCTATTTAACTTTGTTGTTGGTATTTTTTTCTGAAATAATCTTGCATGAAGCTCCTATATTGTCTAATGTAAAGGAAAAATCCGTTATTTGATACTGTTGTAACTCAGTACTCAGTAAAACAACGTTTCTGGGTCACTAGTGGTGTTTTTCCCCACTTGGTTGTCTTTCTGGAGTGATGTTTGTTGTATCCTTTGTAAAATGAAGAGCTATGCATCTGATATAACCTCTGATCTGATAATTTACTAATTCCTCTTGAGTTTCTAAAGAAGTTATGCAAATTCTGAAGTAAGATTTCCATTTTGCTGCAACCTTCCTCTTTTAGCAGTTTTCAACTAGTCTAGTTTGTGAGAGATCTGTTTAAGGTCTCTAAGTTCATTTGTTTCAGTTGAAATTCTGTAAATAAGTCACATACAGCCAATAAGAGAGGAAACAAGCATTAATCTACGTTTTTGTTGCATATTTTTTCTTATACAACATTTTCCTTGAGCTGCTTGTCAATAGTCCTAAAAGGGAGATATTAGCCTTCGACATAGTTCTGTAGACAGAGTCTGATGGTGGGCCAGATAGCCTTTGGATATCACCCTCTCTTCAGAGGTGACATATCCAGTAAATTCCCCTACAGTAAATCTCTAGAATAGATCCAATTGTTGATTGGCAATGTTTTCGAAAAAGGGATTCTCATTTGTCGAATTCATGAGAATTTCCTGATTTGGAACATTACAACTATGACCACTTTATTTGAAGAAGGTGATAGGTATAGAAATGAATAAATAAGAGAACTTGAGACTCATGCGACTCTCATTTTGTATCTTAAGGAGTACAAGGAACAGTCTAAAGCCTTCAAGGAAAGTCTAACTCTCCAAGAATTATTTGCACTCAAGGAAAAAAGAAGGTCCTATAGCAGCAATACAAGGAAGAGGCATAATAGATTCTATTTTCCTACATTTGATCGATCTTCCTCAAGCAATGTTAAGGCTTGGAGGAGAGAGTTAGATACATTTTCCAGGCTACATCCTGTGGCTGAAAAAGAGGCTGTCCAAATTGCAACACTTCATATTTTAGGTGGAGCCAAGGATTGGTGGTTTAGTCACATGGAGCATGCAAAGGTGACTAAATATTCATATTTATTTCACAAGTTGAGGAAGAATTTTTATGTGAAAAAGATAGATATGTGCCACAAAGAGACATTTCCTAAGGAAATAAAGGAGGATTTCATTCTTGTCACTTTGGACAAGAGGTCACCACATTCACCACCAGCTACAAAAGTACTTATATCTGGAGAAGAGACTCTTGCAACCTTGCAAGGTAGTCTTGAGCTCTTGACAAATAGTGTCCCATGCATGATTCAGAAGATTCATGAGGAAGAAGAGGAAGATTCCAGCACTGGTACACTGAAAGAAGAGCAGCCATCTCTCTTACCAATAGTTGGAGACACCATTGTGCCGGTTGGAGGAACTCTTGTGTTCTGTTAAGAGGTTCCCACATATCAGTTGATCCAAGGTATGCATACAGTTTTATCACCTATTGTTTCAGTAGATCTTATTGAAACTTATGGGAACATTCCATCAGGGCTAATGCATGACCAAGGGTTAGAAACAAATGCTAATTTGAAGCAGAAAACTATCACAACGCAAAGGACCCTTGATATAATCAAGGAGGAGATGAAAATCTATCCCATTTTGTCATGGATGGACTACATTCAACCTCTTGAGTTGAAGTGTATAGTTTTAGAAGAAGGGATGAGCATGATCCCATGTACAATGACTGGTTATGAGATTAGTATTGTACCTTGCTTTGAGACAGTAGATGTATTACCTTGAAAATCTACAACATTGTCACCTAGTAGCAGTGGTAATAATGAGGCCCCATTATTCTTGGAGCATTCTAAAGATAGATTCACTCATGAAGAAATAGAGGATAAGATGATGAATGGTAGACATCTAGATATGAGAAATATTTTCTCCTTTCTTGATGACACTTTCTCAATGAGAATCTCACAGCTCAAAGAGATGTTGGCAATATGATGCAGAGTGTTGTCCTTGATGGCAACCCACTGAATGAAGATGAAGACATGCGACTGTTGACATGTGTTGTCCTTGATGGAAATCCACCTGATGAAGTTATTCTTGACATGATGGACTTGGTAAATGATGTTTGTTAGCAATATGATGATGAGTGTTGTCCTTGAAAGGCAACCCTCTTGATGAAGATGATGGAAACTTACTTGATGAAGTTGTGCTTGATAGAATATGTTCAGGATGGAGTAAATCTGATGTTTCTACAGTGTGTACAGAAGGCAATGAAGAAAGGATTTCAGCATGTGCTAAATCTTGATGAAAATAGTATGTCTCTAGGAATACGCGGATTTGCCTAAGGGAAGTTGCGTATGCACGCGGGAATAAACGTGCCAAGTCGCGTATGGGAAAAAGCGCTCTTAAAATGCAAAACCAGGGGTAACCACCATGGTATTGACCCATTGTATTGGGTAATGATTCGTCTAAATAACCCCGTCCAGGAATACCATCGGAAGTAATGTGGTTTTGGCTCATGGTATTGAAAAAGGATAAACCTATATAAGGAGAAGAAATTCATTGTGCAAATCATGAGTGTGGGTGCAAGATGTCTGAGCTTGAATGAATACTTCTCTCTGAAGTAGATCTGAATGGAAAGGGTTACACTTGAAGATAAATATGAATGTATGATGCACCTATGATGAAGAAGGGGATCTAGATCTGAAATGCACTTGTATCTACTAGATCTGCTTATGGAAGACTTAGATCTGAATTGAGGCGAACATCTGTCTGAAGTAAAAGGGTCGAATCTGAACTGAATGTCTGATCTGAAGAAGTATGCAGCTCTGGAATAATTGAAGATCTATACGCTACTTTGACGCGGAGGAAGCGCGTATATACGCAGCTTCAGCGAAGAGAAAGCGCGTATGCGCAATAAAATATACACTGAGGTATACGCTGGTTTGTGTGGACGGAAGCGCGTATATACGCGACATCAGTGAAGGGAAAGCGCGTATTCAAACTAGGGTTTGCTGAAGCAAGGGGTATGAAATATCTGATCTGTTCTGCTGTGTTTCTGCTATCTGATCTGTGTTGATATGTATCTGTTGGTGATGTATGTTTGTGCTTAAAAGTATGGAAAGGGTCCAGTATGGAAATATGATGAAACGTGGCCTGCAAGTGTTGTTCTATTGAAGTTGTTGGATCCAGTGTGAAAATTGATGAAACGTGGTCCAAGGTGGTGCTGAGGGTTGTAGCCTTCAGTCAGGGGGTCGTAGCTCCCTTCCAGGTGAGGCTGGTAAACGAGATCGTGGGGTCGTAGCTCCCTTCCAGGAGAGGCTGGTAAACGAGTCAGGGGGTTGGAGCTCCCTTCCAGGAGAGGCTGGTAAACGAGCGCAGGTGGGTGCCTGCGTGCTGGTCAAGTCTGCGCCATCACATATGTTGTAAGATGTTTTCTCTATAATAAAATATTGAAGGCTGAGCAACTGCAGCGGTGGTTTTCTCCCGACTTGGGTTTCCACCTAAAAATCCTGGTGTTCATGTGTGATGCTTTGTGTGATGGTTTATTCTATTCTTACTACACATGTTTATTGTTTATTAAACATCTGATGAATGAATGATGGAATGATATAAGTGAAGAATTAATGACATAATTAGATCTCTGTGTATACGCGAGTTTCATAAAGGGTATCCACGTATATACGCGAGTCTGTATCAGGAAAGTAGCGTATGGGTTTTAGAAGCAAGAAAAAGTAAAATTTTTGAATATGCAGTAAATACTGATTCACCCCCCCTCTCAGTATTTTTCCCAACAATTGGTATCGGAGCAGGTTCTTCTGCAGAAGCTTGATCGCTTGAAGGAGATCCGTCGCAATGGGAAGTCAAGAAGGAGTGATGTCTATAAAGCCACCTCTATTCAATGGAAGTAATCTGATATTCTGGAAGGTATGAACAAAAGCATATCTGCAAATTCTTGGTGCAGATGTATGGGAAATCGTGGAAGAAGGTTATCAATACCCAGCAAGTATTCCTACTGATGCAGCTGAAAGAAAGAAGTATGAAATCAATGCCAAAGCATTGAATGTCTTATTGGGAAGCATGTCTGAATCAGAATTTGCTAAAGTGATGCAGCTACATTCAGCAAAAGAAATATGGGACAAAATCATTCTAAGCTATGAAGGAGACACAAAGGTAAAAAGTGCAAAACTCCAAACTCTTAGAATTGAATATGAAAATTGGAAGATGCATAGTGATGAAAGTGTTGCCAGTTTCTTTCTTCGTCTAGATGATATTGTAAATCGGATGAGAAATTTGGGTGAAACCATGGCTGATACTACTCTGGTAGAAAAGGTCTTAAGATCTTTGACTTCAAAATTTGACTCTAAAGTTTCAGTTATTGAAGAAAGGCAAGATCTGCAATCGCTTACTATTGTTCAATTACATGGTACTCTGACTGCTTTTGAAATGAGACAAGGAGGTCCTTCTCAAGTAAGAGAAGCTGCTTTTAAGGCATCTACAAAAGGAAAGGAAAAGGAAGTTGTCAAAGAATCCAACTATATATCCGATGAAGAAGAAGCAAATTTCGTGAGAAAGCTCCAACTAGGTACTGGAAGATTCAAAGGTAAGCTTCCCTTCAAATGTTTTGAGTGTGGAAAAGTTGGTCACTATGCCGCTAAATGTCCTTATAGAGAAAAACATGGTAAAGGGAAACAATTTGAAAAGAGAAAGAGTTATTATGCAAAAGAAGATGATGATGAAGTGTCCAGTGAAGATGAAGAAGATTTTGACCAAGATCTGAAAGTGCTCATGTCTAAGAAGCAAAAGAAGAAGGCTACTCGAAACAAGAAGATACCTCAGAAATCATGTATAGAAAAAATTGAAGAAGATGAACCAGGTATTAATCGTTGTTCTTGTCTCTTACTTAACTGCATGTGCAAAGATTATGATAGTGAAAGTGACAGTATGGATCCAGAAGTTTCTGACGAAGCTCTCCAAATACTCATGGCAAAGAAGGAAAAGAAGAAGGCCACTTGTAATACTCTCCTTTGTGCAAACAATAGTGAAGATAGTGAAAGTAAAGTTGTGGATCTAGAAGAAGCCATCAAGATCAAAGTTGAAGAACAACAAAAGGAAATTGATAAGAAAGATTCTATTTACAAAGAGATGATCTCTTAAATGAAAGATCAAATAGAAATGCTGAATGGACAGGTGGACAAGTATCAAAGGTTTCATACTTATGCATCCAATCGAATTAAAGAACTAGAAGCAGAAATCAACGATCAAAATGCCGATCTTGAAAAATCAAGCAAGAAGAATGAAGGACTTGAAGCTGCAATCATCTCTCTGCAAGCAGATCTAGAAGCATCAAGTAAGAAAAATAAGGAACCTCTACAATCATTTGAAAAGGAAGGCCTTGAAGCAGAAATCATCTCTCTCAAAGAAGATCTAGAAAAATCAAATAAGAGGAATGAAGAGCTGCAACAAACATTTGAAGAAAACGAAAATTGGTTGAAAGAAGAGATTCTAAATCTGAAGGATAAAGTAGAAGATGGAAGAAGGAAAGAAGAAAGCATGACAAAGCAATGTCAAGCCTTGGAGGTTGAGGTAAACATTCTCAAAGGTAAATTAGAAGAAAAGGTTAAACTTTTGAGGTTTCAAGATAGTACTAACATTTTGGACAACATTCTGAGTAATCAAAGGTCTCCTGCTATCAAACTTGGTCTTGGTTTCCAAGAAACTGTTAAAGGAGAATCTAGCTCACAAGAAAGTGCTAAAACTTCAGAGGATGAAAATGCAAAACCTGAAGTGTTGAAAGAGACAAAAGGTCAACCAACAATGATGAAATCTCAAAGGAAATCAGTCAATAAAGTTGAATGCTTTAAATGTCATAATCATGGGCATGTTGCAGCAAATTGCAGGAGCAGATCATTTCAGCCTCAAACAAATAGTTCCTACATAGAAAGGTACTCTGGTTTCTTCAAGGGATATTGTTTTCATGTAACAAGTATGGACATAAAGCAGCTGATTGTAAAAGGAGGAAGATTAGAAATACTCATTATGATTCTTATGCTTATTTCTCTGGACACATGAGATGTTATTTCTGTAACAAGTATGGACATGTAGAAAAGTAATGTAGGTTGAAAAGATCTGAGAAAGTGGACAACTTTCAGCACACAGTTAGGAAGTTCAAGCAAGTTTGGAAAAAGATGGATAACCGATCAGAAACGTAGGGAATTCTGACCCTACTTCAGTCATCCGCTTCTGAAGCTGACTTTTCTTATTGACTGCAGGAATGATGTGGGATACATTATGAGATTTATTAATGTATCATCACAGGGGGAGCAATGCATGATGACTCTCATGGTTGATTTGATTATTCTGGTTATGTTTACTTTTGACAGCGCATCTGATGTGGAAAGGATAGGTACAGGAGGTACAAACTCAGGAGGAAATGAAGGAAGATGAAGATTTTCTATGCTTCACTTTCCATACGCGGGTTATATTAACAAAATTCGCGTATACATGTGAGTTTCATCAGACACAGTCGCGTATGCATTGATGATAAGAGAATTTATATGCTAGCTGAAGATATGGAGCAGAGGCTTAGGGGGAGTAACAGTCTGATTGTTAATAACTGTATTATTGACTCTATATCAGCTTAATTTCTCATTTTTAAATAATGATGACATGATACTTGGTTACTTATGTTGAAGATTATGGATGAGTCCTGGTTGCTTGATGATGAAGAGTATTCGTTGCTGAGATGAAAGTCTTATAAATCATAGATAAGGACAGATCATGAAGAGATTGTTGTTGATGACTTGCTGATAAAGGTATTCAGGTTGCACTAGTTAAGGAGGAGCACTAGTTCAGGGGGAGCAGCAGGTTGAATACTAATGATTGCATTGTTGGCAATATGACTGCTTATTCTTGGTTATTGTGATACTCATGCTTAATGATGACTTGGTACATGGTTTATTATGATGAGATTTTGATCCCGGTTTACTGAAAAGTATCTTTTGTGTTCACACATGGATGAGTTGGAAGTCGTTTGATTCAAAGATAAATCATGCAGAGCTTTGTTACTATGGTTGAGATCTTTTGCCTACATATGTTACTTCATGTTAAATCTTGAAGATCTTGATGATATTGGACCACATGGATGATTGCTTGACACATATTTGAAGATGTTGTTTTGGTATGATAATCTCTCTTGGAAAGATTGTATTGATGTTGCAAAGAATATGAAGGCTTGGTTACTAATGTGCTTATGCTACAACCGTTGGATGATGCTTGAAGACACAACTGCACTGTTCTATCTATCTGTAGTCCAGGGAAGCATTCAAAAGAAGCTGAACACTATCTTTTTCTCACAGAGGATCAGATCTGGTTAAAATTTAGAAGATGGAATTGGATACGCGGGTTTCCTGAAACACAGTCGCGTATATACGCGAGTTCATGCACAGAAAACCGCGTATGTCTGATTGCTGACATTTTTCAGTTTGGAGTCAGCTCTCCTCAGCACAGCTGCAGTGCTGTTTGGTATCTCTGATACTGTTTGGTATCTCAGGTGGTGTTCCAGTTCTCATAATTCTATTTCTAATGTTTTGATAAAGATGCCTTGATGATCTGTTGATGAAACTGCTCAGGATGCACAAACTAAGGGGGAGCCTTAGTCATATGGAAAGATTGCTTGGATGCACAGATTCAGGGGGAGCATTAGCATTGTTGAGTATAATGCATTGTTGGCACTATGATGGTTCTGAAATATGTTCTCTTTCTTGAGTACTTTCTGGTGTTGGTTATGAAAAGTCATATTTGTATTTTGATGAAAAGGTCATGTTAAGACCCATGATGTAAAATTGTAATATTCAGTCATGTAAGGACCTGTCAAAATTGTAAACCCACTTGGTTGGGTAGTTGAGTCATTTTTTTTGTAAACCCACTTGGTTGGGTACTTGAGTCTCATATGTAAATCCACTTGGTTGGATATTTGATGAAAGTATGACTCTTTGGTGATAGGAAGTTCACAGATTCATGTACTTCATTGGAAAATCTGTTTGAAGATTCAGCATGAACTCAGGGGGAGCTTGGTCACTTCAGTATATATCAGATCTGCAGAATGCTTCTTCCACATGAGGAGAAAAGGGGGAGAGAATGTTGGTTTTTGATCAGCCCTTTGCCCTTGATGTCAAAGGGGGAGAGTGACATGATGTTTGATTGGTGTCATTATATTCTTAATATACCTATCTGTTGTGGTAACCAAACACCATCGTGGTTGCCATCAAGTCCAAAGGGGGAGATTGTTGGCAATATGATGCAGAGTGTTGTCCTTGATGGCAACCCACTGAATGAAGATGAAGACATGCGATTGTTGACATGTGTTGTCCTTGATGGCAATCCACCTGATGAAGTTATTCTTGACATGATGGACTTGGTAAATGATGTTTGTTAGCAATATGATGATGAATGTTGTCCTTGAAAGGCAACCCTCTTGATGAAGATAATGGCAACTTACTGCATGAAGTTGTGCTTGATAGAATATGTTTTGATGAACTAAATCTGATGTATCTACAGTGAGTACAGAAGGAAATGAAGAAAGGAGTTCAGAATGTGCTCAAAGTATTATGAAAAGAGTATGTCTCTAGGAATACGCAGATTTGCCTAGGGGAAGTCGCGTATGCACGCGGGAATCAACGTGCCAAGTCGCGTATGGGCAAAAGCGCTCTTAAAATGAAAAACCAGGGGTAACCACCAGGGTATTGACCCATTGTATTGGGTAATGATTCGTCTAAATGACCCTGTCCAGGAATACCATCGGAAGTAATGTGGTTTTGGCTCATGGTATTGAAATTGGGTAAACCTATATAAGGAGAAGAATTTCATTGTGCAAAGGACATGAGTGTGGGTGCAAGATGTCTGAGCTTGAATGAAGACTTCTCTGTGAAGTATATCTGTATGGAAAGGGTAATGGTTTGAATGATAGATCTGAATTTATGATGCACCAATGATGAGGAAGGGGATCTAGATCTGAATTGTACTTGTATCTGCTAGATCTGTTTATGGAAGACTTAGATCTAAGATAAGGCGAACATCTGTCTGAAGTAAAAGGGTAACTCTGAACTGAATATCTGATCTGAAGAAGTATGCTGCTCTATAATGATTGAAGATCTATACGCTACTTCGCCGCAGAGGAAGCGCGTATATATGCGGCTTCGCTGAAGATAAAGCGCGTATGCGCAATGAAATATACACAGAGGTATATGCTGGTTTGTGTGGACGGAAGCGCGTATATACGCGACATCAGTGAAGTGAAAGCGCATATGCAAACTAGGGTTTGCTGAAGCATGGGGTATGGAACCTCTGATCTGTTCTGCTGTATTACTGCTATCTGATCTATGTTTTCTGAATTGGTAAGTATCTGTTGGTGATGTATGTTTGAGCTTAAAAGTATGGAATGGGTCCAGTCTGAAAATATGATGAAATGTAGCCTGCAAGTGGTGTCCTAGTGGAAGCTTTGGATCCAGTGTGAAAATTGATGAAACGTGGTCCATAGAGGTGCTTTCGAGGGTTGTAGCCTTCGGGCCGGGGGGTTGGTAGCTCTTCCGCAGAGGCCGGTAAACGAGATCGGGGGTCGAGCTCCCTTCCGTGAGAGGTTGGTAAACGAGTCGTGCTGAGCCCCTTCCAGGAGAGGCCGGTAAACGAGTGTAGGCTCGCGTGCCGAGGGGAGTCCCACCTCAAAGACATATGTTGTAAGATGTTTTCTATATAATAAAATATTGAAGGCTGAGACAACGGCAGCGGTGGTTTTCTCCCGACTTGGGTTTCCACCTAAAATCCTGGTGTTCATGTGTGTTGCTTATGTGTGATGGTTTATTCTGTTATTACTGCTCATGCTTACTATTTATTGAACATCTAATGAATGAATTATGGAATGATATAAGTGAAGAATTAATGACATAATTAGATCTATGTGTATACGCGAGTTTCATAAAGGGTATCCGCATATATACGCGAGTCTGTATCAAGAAAGTAGCAAATGGGTTTTAGAAGCAAGAAAAATTAAAATGTTTGAATATGCAGTAAATACTGATTCACCCCCCCCCCCCCCCCCTCTCAGTATTTTTCCCAACAAGAGAGACTTCAACCTGCAGCAGAACCAGAACCTCATTGGTTTTGGAAGGCCATGGATGAGAATAAGGTCTCATTAAGAGATCTCATTGGAGGCGCACTTCAACATTTCATGGAGTGCACAGATCTTCATCAGTTAGAAGAGGTTGGTGTCCTACAATGGGAGGGTACAAAGTATTTTCATAATGAGATCCATCATCCACATTGGGATGAATGGTTGATAGCATGGAGAAAGGGGTTCCCAAACCACTTGTAGATATATGATACAGTCCAGCAAGAAGCATGGTTGCACTGGTTGCACTTGGGTGAGTATGGTTACTACCCAAAGGTTCATATTTTTTTTTCTCATGCCTTATGTCTCAATGATAGAATGCATAAGAAGAAGGCATGTTTACTTTGGTTGTTAAGAAGAGAGTTTGGACATCACATGTTAAATCTTGTGTCCATGTATTTACTCTTGTTTGGGTTATGTCTCATATATCTACATGTATTTCTGTTTGGGATGTATCTCATGTTCATGTATGTACTTGGGGTTAGGAGAAGGTATCACTCTCACATGATGTGGCATAGAGGAGCTTGTTTGAATTATGTTGATGGGACATCTCACATGTCCATTTCTTTATTGTTGCTCCATGACTTGCATCATGTTAATGCAAGGAGGTAGCAAGAATCCTTGTTTCTTTGGGTACTATTGGGAGGGTATGGGATGAATTCATCCTATAAATTGCATGACTTGATTGGAGGATGGAAAAACTAGGCCTTACAGCGTTGGCTTATATTGGGAGATTTTGGTCATTGTACTTGGTATGATGATGATGTAATGGGTCAACAAGATGCCTTGTTAAGGTGGCTTCTCTTGAGAGAATATGGTCACTAAAATTGGTACAATGATGTGTGGTATGGCAATAAGAGGAATTTCTAAGATGGTTACTTTTGAGAGAGTATGGCTCTCATATTCTCATTGATGATTTGGCATGGAAACAAGAATCATTATTGAGGTGGCTTCTTTTGAGAGAGTATGGCTCTCTTACTTGTTTTCATGATGATCTATCATGGCAGCAAAAGGCTTTGCTGCATTGGTTGTTATTAGGAGAATATTGTTTGACATTGTTCATGTTTTCCCATATGTCTCTACTTCTTGTTTTTCACTGTGATGATGTGATATTTGATTCCTACATGGCCAACATGACTAATGATGAGGACATTGATGTATGTAATCTACTCTATGTATCATGGGTTGGAGAGATAGTTCATGAATTGGGGCTTTCCACTTTTAGAATGAACCACTTTATCTTATGTATCTCATGTATAGAGGAAAAAAAATTTCATCATATGGTTGCCACTTGGAGATTCATTGATGAGGATGGGTATCTAAATTATCAGTTGGAATCCATTCTAGACATTCTAGAGAGGCAGCTTTGGAGTTGGACATGCATGACACATTGTGACAGATGGGAAGGCCTTCCACATGAGGATGCGATTTGGAGGGAGGATGTTTTTTTTAGCATCCACTTTTGCAGTTTCTTGAGGACAAGCAACATTTCGTCGGGGAGGACTGTAATATTCCCAAATTTTCACCTGATATTTGGAATATTAGAGTTCTTAACTTTATTAATGAATTAAGTAAATAAAAGAGTGGAGGGACCCATAATCCTAAATATGAATAAATATCCACTTTTTATGTGTGAATGTGGATTAATTAAGCCTATATATACATAATGAGGTAGTTGAGAAACTACTAATGTGAATAAAATTGGAGATCATGTATCATTAATGAGATAAATCATGGAGGTTGACACAGTCAACTAAGATCTTGGAAGAGATCAAACAGAAGATCATGGAGGTTGATACAGTCAACTAAGACCTTGAAGATGTCAAAATAGAAGATCATGAACCATTCATGATAAGATGATGGAGGAAGTTGTGCACACATGATGGAGAGGGTGTACATTGCACCTAGACATGATGCATGATTTGGTCAAACAACGCAGTCAAACATGGAGGATCTTGTCCACATGCACGGCGCAGTCTAGATCGGGGCCAAGGCATGGGAAGGCTCAAACATTATATAAATAAGAAGAAGGAAATAATGGAGGACATGCTTGAGTTTATTGATGTTGTGGATCTTTTCAGATTTGGAATTTTCATGTGACATTCCATTTCTTTCTTGGGTTGTTTAGCAAAGATTGCAAGTGTTGTTTAGCACAAGGTGTTCCTGGTCAAGAATCCCACCTCTTTCTTTAAGTAGCTCTGGAAAGAGTATTGTAATTCATTCTACATCAGGCATTGGTGCCACATATATTTTCCTACTTTCTGCAGAACAGTCATATTCAGAAATTGCAGATTTCTGAAGATCAATTTGGAAGGTGGAGGTTGTCTATCACCTTAGGCTTATAGATCAGCATTCCCAGAGCTTCATTTCATATCTGGCATCAGGCCAAAAGTTATTAACCTCCTAGCAGCAATATTTCCTTAAGGAATTACGCTATCCAATTTTCATATTCAAAGGGAGGAAGGAAGTTGCTAGAATTTCAGCTAGTAATCCTATGAGGGATCATTCCCTCACCTTTCCATCAATGTCTCCATCAGCCTGGAGTTTATTGCAACATTTTTTAGTAGGGAGAAGGCCTCTCTTTCCCTCACAGCGCAGTTTCTATTGGCAGTTGTGTTGCAGTAGCTGTAATCATCATTGGAGGATTGAGAAGCTAGATCTAGAGCTTCTAGCTTGTAGATTTAAAGAAGGGATCAACCCTTCAAGCTTAGATTTGATATTGTGACATATTTCAGCCATTTGTTTGTCAGATCTAGCTTCAGATCTTTAATTCCCAGTAGATCAAGGATCAAATCCTAGGAGGGTGATTTTCCAAAGTTGTAGATCTGGAAAATCCTATATGGGTTGTCTTGGGAATCCATCACATTGGCCAAATCTTGAATATTGGCATCATCTGAGCTCCAGATTTGAGTAGATCTGAATTTTCCTTTTCAGCTTGCAGTCATATATTCATATTCTGCTGAAGGGACATTGTAGTATTTTCTTCAGTGGCTCTCCAGTTACACAGTGCCTATTGTGGCATGTTTTCTGGGTGATTCTAGGTCATCTATTTGGCTAGATCTCATCATATTTTGTACATTGTGTAACTGAATCTTCTCCAATATAATAAAATGGCTCATCTTCTCTGTAAATTTTGATGTTGTCTTGAGATTTAATGTTTACTTAGTTACAGTTATTATATTTTGTTTAAGTATTACTGCATTCTCCCTTTTGGGATATTACATACTACCCTTGAATATAGATGGCAGAGAAAATAATTCCAAACTTATAAAGTAAATGGACATTCCAAGATTAACTGATAAATACTTTCTTGATTCTTTTTAAAAAGAACACTCCGTGAAGGGAAAAATTTTCCTCTTTTTATAAGTTTATCTACTGTTAAAATTCATTGCACGCTAAGATCCAAAAAAATATGTTAATTTTTGGAGGTAAAATGAAATCCCATATGAAAAACAAGAGCTTTGAGGGGGGAGGAGTGCATATTGGAAAGAGTAGAGTCGCATACCCCGAATTTCCTGAATAAGAGACCTTATCATAACCATGATGTTCCAAATCAGCTACAAGATAAGGAGTACTACCTGTAAGGAATTTTTTAAGAACTTTACATAGACTAGAGAGCCAATTTATAGTATTCCGTTAGGTCCCTATATTACTAGTGTAGTCCCTTATTGTTGTTATTGTAACCCCCTTATTGTTATTATTGTACCCCTGTAACCCCCATATTGTTATTATTATGCCCTTACATTATTATTTTTGGGTCAACTAGGATTATATTGTGACCCCATGGACTCCTATATATAGAAATTAGGTTTTTCCATTTGTATCATCCAAGAATTTTTCATTTATGTTGATATTGAACAAGATGATGATCCTAGTAAAAATTAAGCACCTTCACTAGGTGGGGCCCATAGGTTATTTTTAGGTGTGTCTATTTTTAGAATGGTGAGCATATTCTAAAATTAGCAAGATGCTGATTATAGATGGTTGAGAAAATTCTATCTTTGGATGAATTTCTATTTTTAGGATATGGGCGAAGTCTATTTATAAATCGCTAATCTAAAAATAGAATGCATGTCGATTATTATTATCTCTTAATAATAATCAGACAATAAATAATAACTTATTCTCTTGGAGCACTTTATTTTAGTGAACAGATGTGGCACATCAGTGGGCTGAAGGAATTACGCAATTCTTAGGGTGGTTGGTGACTCATGCATGGAGGACTTCGTTATAACTGATAGTGGCAACTTGTAACAGAGTTGGAAGAGTAGTTATGTGAGTTGTTATTTAGTTTAACTCAGTTAAGTGAGTTAAACTCAATTGTTCCAATTGTAACTAAAGATATACTAGTGAAAGAAGATAAAATTAATTATTTAATTAATTCACAAGTAGTGTTTCTTGCAACTGAACAAATACAGTAGTTAACTACTTGCATGTCAAATCCAGTGGAGACCCAGCGGAGATATAGGTGAAAGGGTGAGATGGACTATCATTTGTGACAATAGTGATGCATTCAATGCATCTACATAGACATTGGAGATGCCAATGAGGATTGCGCAGTGCAAGAAAGGAAAGATCGAATTCATTCAGGGATCTTCTTCAGCAAGGATTGCGCAATGGAGGCAGGTTGTAGAAGGCAAGAAATTGGTGCATAGATATGAAAATTTTTGCATGACAGTGTGTGACGATTGTATATTGTACTGAGAGCTCTATGAGTTGAGCTTTGTATGATATTATTACATGTTCCATTAATATACATAATATATGATAGTTGGGGATTTTAGCTTTAAGTTTTCCCAGTAAAACATCTTTTTATGTGCGATTGATTTTTCTTCGTATGTGTTTCACAATTGGCGATTTAATTTCCACAAAGAATTAAGTGGAACGACTCTATATTTAACATAGGATTAAATTGTTAGATCAGGAGAATCCAGAAATACATTATTTTGTTTATAAATTTCTACATGGTATGAGAGCAGTGTTAATCACTGAAGATTGCAATATTGAAGCAGTGCTTAGTTTTGTGCTAGTGGACAATTTGAATTTGCTGCAAGAATTTCTTGGTGCGACAGTTGAGTAAACATTGAAATGGCTTTCAATGGGTTGCGGTTGGAGTATGCACTCGAGGGAATCTCTAACTACATAGCCTGGAAGGATAGGATGGAGGCAGTGCTTGAAGATAATGTTCTGAAGGAGTTCATCGATAGCGATGTTCCTAAGCCCACTTTGACGAATGTTGCATTACTTGATGCCTGGAAAAAGAAAGTAGCGAAGACAAGAATAATTCTGTTGGAAGGTGTGAAAGACCATATTGTTTCAAGCCTTCATGGGAAAGCCACTCCATTTTCAATGTGGAAGGCTTTGGCAGATATTTTCCAAAGCAGCAGCGACCATAGGAAGTTGGCGTTGAAAGATAAACTCAGAAAAATCAAAATGGAGAAGGGCGACAGTATTCCGAAGTATCTTATGAAGTTTGTCCAATGTAGGGATGAGCTGGGGAATGTGGGAATTACAGTTGCTGATGATGAATTGGTGAGCTTGGCTCTCCTTGGACTTCCAAAGAGTTGACACAGTTATCAAGACTCTGTCAATGGGTGGGAGAAATTGCCGGATTGGGAGCGACTTTGGTTGGATCTAGTGCAGGAGGAGATAAGGCGGAGTACCAGGGATGGCTCTTCATCAAAACATGATGATGAAGAGGATTTTTCTGAGGCTGCCAAAGAAAGGAAAGGGAAAGGGAAGAAATACCATTCAAAATCTGAGGCTAAAGGCAAGAAGCTAGATTTGTCCAAGGTGAAGTGTTTTCACTGTCACGAACATGGGCATCTCACTACTAATTTCCCACAGAAAAAGAAGAACAAGAAGGTTGCTGGAGCTGCAGCTGGCGAGGCCCTTGCCTCGTAATTTGAACTTGATTTCTCTTTGATCACATGCTTGGTTTCAAGCGCAATGGGATCGGTGTGGTATCTTGATAGTGGTGCTTCCTTCCACATGACGGGAGATAAGGAGTCGTTCAGTGACTTGGAGGAGAAATATCTCCAAATGCATATAGAGATGGGCGACGATGGTAGATACAGTGTGACCAACATTGGAACCATTACCTTTGAGAGGGAGTCAGGTAAACGTTTTTTGTTGAAAGATGTTATGCATGTTCTAGGTATAAAGAAGAGCTTGGTCTCAGTCACGATGTTGGAGGACAGAGGTTATGACGTTGTTTTCAGTGATGGAAAAGCTTTCCTATGGCAAAAAAAAATGGTTCAAACCAAGAGGATAGGGATTCAAGTCAATAATCTCTACAAGCTAGAGGTAGATGGCTGCACTGCAATGGTGGGCAAAGAAGAAGAAGTGGTGAGCCGCAATGAAAGCGAATTATGGCACAGGAGATTGGGCCATATTCACCATGGCACCCTAAAGATTTTTCAGCAGATTTCAACTAGACTTTCCAAGGGTACACTTGTGCATATAGATCAGTGCAAGGGATGTACTATGGGTGATTTTTTGAAGACCACCTTTCATGAAAAGTAGAACCATGCTTCAGTGATCCTGGAGAGAATTCACACAGACGTGTGTGGACCATTCTCGGTTGCTTCAATAGAAAAACACATGTATTATGTTATTTTTGTTGATGACTCTTCTCGTAGATGTTGGACCTTCTTCATGCAAAATAAGGATCAAACATTCTCAAATTTATGTGAGTTTAAAGCATTGGTGGAGAAGGAGTCGGGGAAGCAAGTGAAGGCTCTGTGGAGCGATAATGGTGGTGAATATATCTCGAAAAAATTCAAAGACTTGTGTAGAAAATAATAAATTTGAAGAGAAATCATAGTGCCTCATAACCCACAATAGAATGGGGTTGCGGAGAAGAAGAACAGAATGATCGTGGGTGTTGCACAAGTTATGATTGAGAGGGAGCTAGACTTGCATGCATAGGAGGAACTACTTGTTCCTAAATATGAGCCTCCAAATGTGGATCAGCCACAGGAGGAGGATCATGGAGTGGAGGAGTCCACTCACGCAGAGCCAAACATTAGAATTGGCAGAAGGAGTACCACAGAAGTTGAGAGGCCGAAGCTTGATGCGGCAGAGAATGTAGGAGTCCCTACTTCATAGCGCAGATAGAGACAATCACCTGACCGATATACTGGATACATGGCTCTCATGAGCAAGTGTATCATGACAGAGCCATCTTCCTTCGAGGAAGCAATGTAGAAGCCCACATGGGTAGATTCCATGGTGGATGAGTATAACTCCATTGTCAGAAATAGTGCTTGGGAGATTGTTCCAAGGCAGGTTGGTAAATAAGTGGTAGGTTCAAGATGGATCTACAAGGTAAAGCAAGCTATTGATGGGAGCGTCGAGAAGTATAAGGCAAGATTGGTTGCCTGGGGCTTCTCACAGATCAAGGGGATTGATTATGAAGAAACCTTTGCACCTATTGCACGGTATTATTCCATGAGGACCATCCTTGCTCTCTCGGTGTAGATGGGTTGGCACATTCATCAAATGGATGTGAAGACTGTGTTCGTTAATGGGATCATTGAGGAAGAAGTGTACATTGAGCAACCTGAAGGATTTGAGATCTTCAGCAGCAAGTCGCATGTGTGCAAACTCAAAAGAGCATTGTATGGGCTGAAGCAAGCACCCCGAGCTTGGTACACGCAGTTCGACAGCTATTTCACTTGACTTGGCTTCACCAAGAGTGAGGCGGATGCAAACCTATATAGATTGTTGTGGAGGGTAAGTTTTTAATCATTGTTCTTTATGTTGATGATTTAATATTGACTGGTGATGAGTAGCTGATACACTAATGCAAGGAGGACCTTGCAAAGGAGTTCGAGATGAAGGATATGGGTCTCCTTCATTATTTCCTTGGATTGGAAATATGGCAGCAAGAAGGTGAACTATTTGTGTCTCAAGGCAAGTATGCTCGGGAGATACTCGGTAAGTTTCACATGGAGGACTGCAAACTCATGGATACTCCTCTTCCAGGAAATTGGAGGAAAGAGGATGCTACATCGACAGAGGTAGTGGATGCTACTATCTATCAATAGTTGGTGGGTTCACTCATGTATTTATTTAATGCAAGACCGGACATATGCTATGCGGTGAACTAGCTTAGTCAAGCGATGGTTAAGCCTACCAAGCTCTTTTGGAAGGCAGGTAAGCATGTCCTGAGATATCTCAGGGGCACATCTAAGTATGGATTATGGTACATATAGAATAATGAGGTGAAGTTGCATGGCTTCACAGATGCAGATTGGGCAGGCAGCCCAATGGACAGAAATATCACATCAGGAGGGTTTTTTAGTATCAGATCTATAGTTTTTTCTTGGTACAGTAGGAAACAAATATCTATGGCACTCACTTCAGCGGAAGCGAAATACATGGCAGCAAGTCAAGCTGCATCTGAGGCTATCTGGATGAGGAAGATCCTGGTCGGTTTGGTCAGTTCTCATTTATATCCTACAATGATTCATAGTGATAATCAGAGTTGCATTAAACTCTCGATTAATCCTTTGTTTCATGATATATCTAAGCATATTGATATCCGGTATCATCATATCAGAGATTTTGTGCTGCGGAAGATCATGTTGCTTCAGTAAATTCCTACAGAAGATCAGGATGCAGATATTCTGACGAAGGCACTCACCAAGAGCAAATTCGAATACCATAGAGACAGGATCGGGGTGAAGGATAATCCCTTTCTTGTTGAGAGGGATTGTTGAGATTCAACAAGATGATGATCCTAGTGAAAATTAAGCACCTTCAGTAGGTGGGGCCTGCAGGCTATTTTTAGGTGTATGTCTATTTTTAGAATGGTGAACATATTCTAAAATTAGAAGGATGTTGATTCTAGATGGTTGAGAAAATTCTATCTTTGGATGAATTTCTATTTTTAGAAGATGGGCGAAGTCTATTTATAGATTGCTAATCTAAAAATAGAATGCATGTCGATTATTATTAGCCCTTAATGATAATCATACAATAAATATTAACTTATTCTCTTGGAGTTATATTTCAGTGAACAGATGTGGCACATCAGTGGGCTGAAGGAATTATGTGAATCCTAGGGTGGTTGGTGACTCATGCATGAAGGACTTCGTTATAACTGATAGTGGAAAGTTGTAACAAAGTTGGAAGAGTAGTTATGTGAGTTGTTATTTATTTTAACTCAGTTAAGTGAGTTAATCTCAGTTGTGCTAGTTGTAACTAAAGATACACTAGTGAAAGATGAATGAATTAATTAGTTAATTAATTCACAAGTAGTGTCTTACTTGCAACTGAACAAATACAACAGTTAACTACTTGCATGTCAGATCCAGTGGAGAGATAGGTGAAAGGGTGAGATGGACTATCAGTTGTGACTATAGTGATGCATTCAATGCATCTACATAGACATTGGAGATGCCAATGAGGATTGCGCAATGCAACAAAGGCAAGATCGAATTCATTCAGGGATCTTCTTCAGCAGGGATTGCGCAGTGGATGCAAGCTACCAAGAGGCAAGAAATTGGTGCATAGATATGCAAATTTCTGCATGTCAGTGTGTGACGATTGTATATTGTACTGAGAACTCTATGAGCTGAGATTTGTATGAGATTATTACATGTTCCACTGATATACATAATATATGATAGTTGGCGTTTTTAGCTTTAAGCTTTCCTGGTAAAACATCTTGTTATATGTGATTGATTTTTCTTCATATGTGTTTTGCAATTGGCGGTTTAGTTTCCACAAAGAATTAAGTGGAAGGATTTTGTATTTAACATAAGATTAAATTCTTAGATCGGGAGAATCCGGAAATACATTATTGTGTTTATAAATTTCTACAATTTATGTAATGTAAAGGAGGTTTCCCCCTCAAAGTGGCTTATTTCTAAAGCGTTGATCTCTCTTTTCTTCCATTTTTGGAGTTGGTTTCACAACATTTGTTATCAGAGCTTTGGATTCTAGGGTTTCACGGCTCCAAACATGTCATCGTTAAATTTTCGCTATAGATTTTTTTTTTATGAATGTGCAGAAGCTGAAATTTTTACAGAGCAAAGCCAAAATCCTAAGGAATGGCATATACAAATTTCAGATCTTGGTTGGAAATATTTTCAGAGATATGATCTGTGGAAGCTGAGTTTTTTTTAGGCTCCTAAATTTCACCTAAAAATATCATTGTGGAATTTTTTCTATAAATTTGTTTCTATGAAGGTTCAAAAGCTAAAATTTTTACAGAGAGAAGCATAAATCTCGAGGAACGTCATGTAAAAATTTCAGATCTTGGTTCGCAATATTTTTGGAGATATGATCTGTGGAAGTTAAGGTTTTTTTAGGCTCCTGAATTTTATCTCAAAGAGGTGACCGTAGAAAAATTATCATAACTCTCTCTCTGGGCATCAGATATGAATTTTGTAAAAAGTGCCTGAAAACACATAGACTGTAGTTTTCTATGTATCAATTTCAGAGCCTAAGGATGAAACAATGACACTTGGCACGTCGCACAAGTTCGCTCTACTAAACCAGTCCATAATTAGGTCATTGTGGGAGATTGGGCATAACTTTGTCTTGAAGAATCCAAATCAGATCAGACCTATGGCATTGGAAAGAATATTCAGAAGGCTATTACAGGAACAAATTTCAGATATTGAAGATCCAAAATCACATATATAATTCAGTTCAATATCGAGCTCCTCAAAAGCAAGAAAAATGTGTGTATTTATTTTCAAATTGCATAAGTCTTGTTTGAAAAATCAGTTTGAAGTGATTCCAAGAGCATATTGAAGCATATATATTAGTATTGGGGTCTGAAATGCCCCATAAAAATAATTGAACACCCATTAAGCCCTCAGAATACTCTACTATGACTCATGAAGATGAATAAGTGCAACATGATGTATCAAAAATACAAGAGCAAGTGCACCAAATTTCACTCTCACAAAGAGAAACAAAAAATGAAATGGATGTTTTGAAGAAAGGCGTGGAAGCTAAGATGGATGGTTTGAAGAAGGGCATGGAAGCTAATATGGATGGTTTGAATAAGGGCATGGAAGCTAATATTTATGGTTTAAATAAAGGCGTGGAAGCTAAGATGGATGGTTTGAAGAATGGCATGGAAGACATGGAAGATAAGATGGATGTCATGGAAGCTAAGATCGATGAAAAAATGAAAGGCAGCATGAAAGACATGAAGAATGATCTAAAATAAAACATGGAAGTTTTGATGACAAGGTTGATACAAGAATTGATTCCTAATGGCGGAAAGATAGTAGAGGAAACTCATGATGAGAACAAAATAAATGTTAATTGTGATTTCATAAACTCTAATGTTGGATTGAAGACCCACCATATTCCAAAGATCGATATCAGGAAGTTTGATGGCAAGTATCTTGTAACATGGATACTACAGATGGAGCAATATTTTAATCTCAATAATGTGCAAACCACACAAAAGGTATGCATTGCAACTTTATATTTAGAAAAAAATACATTTGTATGGTATCGATGGCTTTGCTCTTGTAAAAAAATTGTCAATTGGTCGATTTTTACGGAGGAAATGATATCACATTGTGAGAATACAAAGAGAAACACCTTCTTTAACCAATTGATAAATCTCAAACAAAAGGGTTCAGTGGTGGAGCACATTGAGGACTTCCAAAATTTGAATATAAGGGTAGCTGATATTCCAGAGGAACACAGGATTGATGTCTTCATAGGGACTTTAAAGAATAACATCCAACATGAGGTTTGTGTTTGGGAACTTGATTCATGGGAGAAGGCATTCAGGTTGGAAAGAAAAATTGAATGTAAAATTATGGCGACAAGGAATCCTACCACTCACATCTATAAATATGGAAGTGTTGCTACTCCTAGACTTCCACAATCTACAAGGTTGACACCACAACAATTGGAAGAAAAAAGGGAAGAAGGGATTTGCAACAGTTGTGATAGAAAAAACACTAAAGGTCATAAGTGTGATGAGAAGAAATTATTTTACATAGATTGTGAAGGGTGTTACACAGTAATTTGTCACCGTCCCTACCATTCCCCGTCCCGCACAATGGAGGACCCATAATGTGACCTGTGAACACTGTCATGCACTGAAAACATCATCACATCCCTTCCGAGTGTATGAAACATTTCCTCAAGATATCTCTGCAAACTATGAAAAATGCCTTCTTTTTTTATCAAGGCTAAGATGCGCTCAAGACTTCGCGCCACTCGTGGAAACTTAGAAGAGGTCGCGCACGGCGCCCACATAGAGCAACAATTGCCACACCATTTTTAGGGATCAAGTGAGAGAATGATGGCGGAAGTTGAGTTCAAACAAACTCACAGTTCAAACAAACTCACAACCACTGCCTATCTTGAGTTGGGAGGTTTGGCTACCGGAGTTCTATGGAAGGGAAGTAGTTTTGCCACCTTCTATGGAACCTTCCTTGTTGATAGGGCCAATCCCATAATAATAGGGATCCCAACTCCCTCCTTCCCCATCTATAAAAGCTTGCTCAGATCCATGGCAAGCTAGTCTTGAAGTGCCGAAGCTTTGCATCTCCTATTCCCAAGTGCCTTTGTGCTGAAAAGAATCCTTCCTTTCCCTTAAGGCCCATTCGAGCAAGGAGACCATTGTCACGAGACCCTGGAGAGGTTTCCCTTTCCCCCGGCGAGCTTTGCGAGACGTGGATGACCGGAGACCCGCGCGAAGGAGGCTGCAGCGTCAGAACTTGGTTGTAACTTCTATTCGTTTACCACTTTAATAGATGACTATGATTATGGTTCCACTCTTTTTTCCATTATGTTAATGCGAGTAATGTCTTTTCTGACCGATGTTTAGTTACGTATGCTGGTTCCTATGCTTGTATCTGTTTGTTCTTTCTGTGTGCAGGTGTTCATCCACGGAGATCGTGGAAGGATTGTGATCTGCCAGGACTAAAGGACGGGGACATCTCTTTTTCAGATCGAGCGCTGGAATCCAGGTAGGTTCTTATCCCAAATCTTTCATTCGTAACTAGGAGCCTGCGTCATAGCATTGTTTGTTTGTTGCTAGACCCCCGCTGGGCTAGTAGGGATCGCCTCTGTCCGCAGAGGGGATTTACCTTCTCAACAAATTGGCGACTCCGCTGGGGATCGTCCGGTTTTCCTTGTCTCGTTTATGATTGGTTCGCTTTGATTGTGTCTCCTTGCTTGATGAACCTTCTGGGTTGGGTTCTTTCATTATTTTAGCCTTGTGGTTTGCTTAGCTTGTGTTGGTCTTTTTCTCAGATTAGCTTGTTTTTTTAGTTTTCATTGAAGAATTCGACTGGCGCGGGTTTTTACCTGACAGTCGCGCCACTTGGCGCGTGTTGCATTTGTCTGTCTCGCGCCACTCGGCCTCTGGCGCTAGTTTCAAGGCCACAGTCGCGCCACCCCTGTGACTTTTTTGAAGTTCTTCAATTTTTGGCTTTTTGAGCTTGACCAATACTTTTCTTCTTGATTCCCTGATTGTTTGAGTGCATTGGAGCCTGGTTTGACTGGAATTCACCGCTATCCTTTGGTTGTTTGCCTCTATCTATCGGTTTCACGATTTGAGCCCTAGGGCATCTAGCGGCATAGTGAATCGAGCCCTCCTTGGGAGCTTTGGTGTCTTGATTGTCCTGTCGACTTGTTGCTTAACCCTCCATGCCCTCTTAGCAGTCTTTGATTGTTTTGTTGCGTCTTTTGAGTGATTGTTCGTTCTTTCATTCAGGATTCGTTTGCCCTTGCTTTGGACCCAGATCACACCGTCCATTGGGGTGTTTTTGAGTCTTTCTTCGATTTGAGAGACTTTGGGTCGATTTAGAGATTTGGTTGCTTGCTTGGTGAGTGAATGTTGTTTGCTTTGCTCTCTTAGTTATCATTTCTCTAATCGTTCCTTTTGTTTTCAGTGCACATTAGCCATTAGACATTGAAAATTTTAAAAAAAAATATAATCTCTTTTGTTTTTTTAATTAGTGCAAATTGTCATCTTTTCCGTATCACTAGTGATTAGTGTTTGAATGAAAAATGTGCAATTGCATTAGTTGCATTAGAGATATTCTTGTTTGTATTCCGTTCATTTCGTTTGTATTAAAGCTCTCAACTCTCATTTAACTAGTTTTCATCGAACGAAATGTTGCATCGTGGCATATAGCTTGCATTTAGGAGACACTACATACGATAAGGCCTCGAAATTGAAACTTAATTGAAGATCAATTTTAAAATTCATTCAATTAACCTAAGGCAACATTGGAACTTAACGCAACATATTTAGAAGGTCTAGGCTAGAGACGTGTTCCGGCGTCGTTAAACCTAGCAGCTGTCGTTCGCCTATTGGCTTTAGACAGCGCTAGTACGGACTTGCGCTCCCCGTACCGTCGCGTATATAAAGGGAGACCCCTATAGGTTTCCAATCCTTTATCCACAGGAAGCCGAGTCTGCCGCCTTTTACCCGTGATACACCGAACACAGCATTCGGGGAGACTACCTGCACGTACGGAAAGTCCTTGGTCGATTTCTGTTTCATTATTGAAACCAAGGTGTATATTGCAGTTCACGGATATCTGGTACACCCTTTGTGCCTAGTTTTTCCTGAGCAGTCATTTGGTCTTTTCTGACTCCCTAAACTTGAAAAGACCGTCAAGCGCTTGTCCTTTCACGCTTGTGTCAACTCTGAAAGAGATAGAGTCATCTTTTTATTGTTTCTCGACTCTTAAAATATGAAACGGTAGAACTTCTTATTTTCCAATGTGGTAAAATTAATCGCCCACGATTTCACACCTATTTAGACATTGCTTGTTGACCGTTTGATCGTGTGTCTTAGCTCGTTTTCAGCCCGTGTGTGGTTTTGAGTTTGATGGCAACTTTTTCAGAGTTTACCAACCAAGGAATCCCCTCAGAAGGGAATCCTGGTCATTTTCCTCCTTTTGGAAATGTTGGTGCTCCTTACATGGCGACGTTGTCCCTTCCTGGATTAACGGTTGGGTTGCCTGTTTGGTTGTTCTCAACCTCCGTAGTTCCGAATGTCTCCACTACTGTTCAATCAGTTCCTCCGACGGAACAACATCATGTTGATTCCAAGGTGGACCTCTCCCCTTCTTCGCCTGTTTCTGCGTCCTCATCTTCTACTTCGCCTGGTGAAAGCCTGGATTCGAGTAACCAGGTGGCTAAGAAGAAGAAGAAGAAGACAAAGAAGAAGAAGTCCGATAAGCGAGAGACTAAATGTGCAGCTACTGCCTCCGAGATATCTCCTCTTGATAACCCTTCCAACCCTCCTCGGAAAGTCAAGTTCCCCTGCATGTTGTGCACGGGAGACCATCTTCTTCGAGACTGCCCTGGCATTCCCAAGGTACTCGAAGTATGGTCCAACGGTCGCCCACCGTTGTCTTTGGCTTCCGGAAGTCAGGTTGGGGGCACTGGTAAGGCTCCTAAGAAGCAGGGTAAGATCACCAATCCCTGTAAGTTGTGTGAAGGGCACCATGCTATTCACCTTTGTCCTTATATGGATGAAGCCAAGCGAGTCCTGGACAACCTGACTGTTTCTACACCACGCCTCCCGGCTGGTTATAAACAGCTTTCTTTGAGTCTTCCACCGGCCGATGCCGTGATTGGTCAAGGGTCATCCTTGGTCGATCCCACTCCTCCAGAAATTCAGATTCAGGAATCCGTTCCCGACCAACCATTGGTCGTGGGATCGGTTGAACTGGCCCCGTCTGCGGTGCACCAGGTCTTTTCTGTCGAGAGTGGATCTCACACTCCTCATGTCCTTCTGGTTTCTTCAGATTCTTCGGACTTGGAGAAAGATTCTCCTGTCCCTGTGCTTCAAGAAGCTCCTCCTCCGCCTCCCGTGATGGAGGCTACGGAGGATATTCCTCCCACCTTCGAGATGGAGGTCATGGAGGAGGCTTCTGCTTCCGTGACATCAAGGGAAGACCTTCGCATTTCGATGGTAGCCCCTCCGAGTAGTTTGGTCGCTTCCTTTGACTGGAATCGATTTGCAGGATTTCGCCTTCCGTCTTACGTGCCTTTCGAGATCACAGTACAGGCTCTTGGTCTGGTCATACCCAGCACCATTATAGACGAAGGTGCCTCTGTTAGTATTCTGTCATCAACTACCTGGCAAGCTTTCGGTTCGCCGCCGCTTGCGCCCGTTACGCAGAATCTGTTGACATTCAATAGAAGAACCAGTCAACCGTTGGGGATCCTTCCAAGGTTACCTGTTACTTTGGGAGGTAAAACCGTCCATATGGATGTGATGGTTGTTCCAGGCCCCTTGGATTTCAATCTGCTTTTGGGGCGCGATTACACCCATGCCATGGGAGCACTTGTCTCCTCCCTCTTTCGCGTAATGTGCTTTCCACATGAAGGACGGATTGTGACCATTGATCAGCTTTCGTTCTTTGGTCCTAATATGGCATCTGGTCCGCCATCACCCCCTCCTGGTTTCTATCCACCCGTTGTATCTGCTCCGCCGCAGGTCAACTATGTGGCTACTTTCCCCGTGCCTATGCTCAGTGATGATGCCGTTGTGCATAATGTGCTGGGGGCATTGGGTCCTGACTTCCAGGATGTTTCCCTTCCATCAGGAGTGGAACTCTTGGAAGCACCGCCTTCTTTTTCATTTTGATGTAAGTCGGTTAGAGCAGGGTTTCCTCCCTGGGTCAAGCTCTTTAAAAAATGAAACCAGGATCTCGGGGCAGAGTTCCTTGTCTTGTGTCAAGCTCCTTAAAAAATGAAACAAGGTTGTCGGAGCAGAGTTCCTTGTCTTGTGTCAAGCTCCTTAAAAAATGAAACAAGGGTGTCTGAGGATAGTTCTTGTAATGTATCAACCTCGTTAAAACAATGAAACACGTTCCTGTTCAATTCGAGTCTTTGGTTAGTTCTCGTAAAATCCCAGTCGAGTCTTTCTTAGATCTCATAATTTGAACCTTCACTCCATCTTCCTTCCATATGGACTGAAGCTTGGGGGGCATGTACCTCGAATTGAGTCACCATGCTGAGGGCATGCTTACTTTTTTTCAAGCATAGTTTGTTTCCGTTTCAAGCTTGTGTAAAAATGAAACCGGTTTCAAGCATAGTTTATCTTTGTTTCAAGCTTGTGTAAAAATGAAACCAACTTCAAGCAAAGTTTCCTGATTTCAAGCTTGTGTAAAAATGAAACCCTGCCTATTTTACCTCTTGTGATTGCCATTTTATCAGCCTGTTTTTACCAGATGAGCCTTGGTTTTCTCACTCCATTGTCACTATCTGCTTGGCCGATCATATGCCTTCACTTGGTTTTTTTACCCGTTCCTGAGGAACCGCTGCTATGAGTGGTCTTGTTAGCCAGCCTCTCGACCTTTATTTGTTCAGAGTAGTTCCACCATTACCGGAACCAGTTGCTGCCCTTTATACCACTCGTTCCTCCAGGAGGAGTCATCTTTCAGCTCTTTTCTGACTCTCTAAATATGAAAAGATCGCCGAGGCCCTTGTCGTTTCGATCTCGTTAAAATGGACACGAATCGACATTCACCCGGTATAAGTTTAACCCTTTTTCGGGCCGGGATGGATTGATTACGAAAAAGGAATACCCTAGCCTATCGCGACTAGGAGGTTTTCCCGGATATTGTTTTCTACCTTTTCGGA
Organism: Pinus albicaulis; assembly: GCA_034641835.2. NCBI lineage: Eukaryota > Viridiplantae > Streptophyta > Pinopsida > Pinales > Pinaceae > Pinus > Pinus albicaulis. The sequence goes on along the minus strand of CM076584.1, from coordinate 789,801,510 downwards.
TCTGGGGAACTATTTACGAAAAGGGACCCGTGGAGTTTTCTTTTCCGCTGTCTTTTCAAACTCTCTAAACATGAAAAGACGCCGAGTTCTTCCTTTGTCAGACTCGTTAAACCCTGATGACATTGGGTTTCGTCGAAATGACGTTCTCCGAGTTTCTCCTTCCTAGGACTCGTTAAATGCACTAGGATGGATTCGCCCGAAGGGCGGACTTATATCACAAGCATATGCTATCCCCTCCAAGCTTGTTATCAAAAATAATTGGGGTACTCGCCAGAAATGGTGGGGGAAAAATGGAACCATTGTCGTTGTCGTCGGCAGTATGTCGCTCTTGAACATGGCACTCGTCTGCATTCGTGTCGGGTTGGGGACATCTCATCTCGTTGTTTCACTTTGCTTCCATGGCTTTGGGTAATCTCTTTTGACCTCTCATCTGTTCACTGCCTCGTCGCCATGACCTTTGATCTGTTGATGTCAAATACTGCCAAGTCCATTGTCGTGCCGTTTATATGTTCAAGAGAAGTTGACCTCTGCGAATATCAACCTTCCTCTGTTTCTCATATGATCCCGATTCACAACAAAACATTATGTTCCTCTGTCTCGTGTCGATGATGTGGGAATCATTATGGCCCACCTTCGATCAAGGTCACTTCCTGTCGACTTCAACTCATTATCCAGGAAGTTGGTCTAGAGACTCCCGATGGTACCTTGGAGCCTGCATGCCTTAATGGCAGGTTCGTCGCATTCGACGAGAGGTTTTCATTATTGGCCTCCGATCGGATGATTCTGCGGGTGTTCGACGTCAGCTCATTCATTCACACGCCGTAGATTGTACCTGTAGTACCTTGAGGACCATCGTCATTATTGGTGGTTTTTCTCGCGTCTGTTAACGGCTTTCATTATTGGCTGGTAATCAGACAATGTTCTTGCATGTTCGACATCAGCTCCACATTCGCATGCTAGAACTTGTACTTGTTTGGGTCGAGATGGAGCGCAAGACCCTGGATTGTGTCTGTTGTAATCCAGGCTGCGATTGTGGATTATTGTCGTTATGTACGTGACTCAATAATTGGATGGCTGCGACCATACCTGAGTCTATTTGTTTGATCTTAGTTGGATGGCTGCGCCCATACCCTGGATCCGGATTATAGCATACTCTGTTCGGATGGCTGCGTCCATACCATATATACACATCATGTACTTGAGATATCAGTTGTATCTTTCTGCGCAGGTTCTCCGACGGCGGGCCTTCAGTTGGACATGTTCTCGTAAAGCATTTCACCCCTCTCTCTCTCGGGCCTCATGCTTTAGGGGGCATCTGTTACACAGTAATTTGTCACCGTCCTTACCATTCCCCGTCCCGCACAATGGAGGACCCATAATGTGACCTGTGAACACTGTCATGCCTTGAAAACATCATCAATGCATCCCTCTGAGTATGAGCTTCATTTCCCCTTGAGACATCTCCTTGCAAAATCCATGAAAAACAGCTCTTTTTGCATTGGCGCGGGTAGACAGTTCACTGGTCGCGCCAATCAGGGAAATCCTGTAAAGAGGTCGCGCCACTTGGCGCTCTGTCATAGAGCAGCAATCGCGCCACCCATTTTAGGGACTATTTTTTAAATATGGATGGCGGAAGTTGAGTTCAAACAAACTCACAACCATTGCCTATCTTGAGTTGGGAGGTTTGGCTACGGGAGTTCTATGGAAGGGAAGTAGTTTTGCCACCTTCTATGGAACCTTCCTTGTTGATAGGGCCCATCCCATAATAATAGGGATCCCAACTCCCTCCTTCCCCATCTATATAAGCTTGCTCAGATCCATGGCAAGCTAGTCTTGAAGTGCTGAAGCTTTGCATCTCCTATTCACAAGTGCCTTTGTGCCGAAAAGAATCCTTCCTTTCCCTTAAGGCCCATTCGAGCAAGGAGACCATTGTCACGAGACTCTGGAGAGGTTTCCCTTTCCCCCGGCGAGCTTTGCGAGACGTGGGCGACCGGAGACCCGCGCGAAGGAGGCTGCAGCGTCAGAACTTGGTTGTAACTTCTATTCGTTTACCACTTTAATAGATGACTATGATTATGGTTCCACTCCTTTTTCCATTATGTTAATGCGAGTAATGTCTTTTCTGACCGATGTTTAGTTACGTATGCCGGTTCCTATGCTTGTATCTGTTTGTTCTTTCTGTGTGCAGGTGTTCATCCACGGAGATCGTGGAAGGATTGTGATCTGCCAGGACTGAAGGACGGGGGCATCTCTTTTTCAGATCGAGCGCCGGAATCCAGGTAGGTTCTTATCCCAAATCTTTCATTCGTAACTAGGAGCCTGCGTCATAGCATTGTTTGTTTGTTGCTAGACCCCTGCTGGGCTAGTAGGGATCGCCTCTGTCCGCAGAGGGGATTTACCTTCTCAACAAAGGGGATGAATAAAATGAACCAGAAACTTCAAAAGAAGAGGATATATGCCAAGAACCAACCCTAGAAGAAGAAGAAATGAATCTGACCATATCATGTAATGCATTGGCAGGAATTACCACTCCTAAAACTCTCAAGATAGAAGAACATATCAAGAAGAATAAGGTAATAGTGTTGATTGATTAAGGTAGTACCCATAATTTTATTCATTGTAAGGTAGCCAAGTAATTGAATTGTTTCCTATACCCAGCACTAGAATCTCAGGTGATGGTTGCAAATGGAGGAACTATAAATTGCTCTATAAAATGCCATAATATCAAGCTAACCATGGGGGAATAGGTATTGAATATTCCAATGCTTTCCATTCCAATGGGAGGTGCTAGTGTTGTACTAGGAGTAAAATGGTTACAATCTTTAGGGACGGTAGCTTTTAATTTTCAAGAACTTTTATTGAAATTTTTTTCAGAAGGAAAATAACTTAAATTACGGGTTATCGCAAGGAAGCTGAGAAAGATAATAAGCTCTAATGTCATGACAAAGCTTATGAAGAAATAAAAACAAGGCGTAATTGCACAATTATGCTCACTAGAAGTTCCAACATCAAAATCATTTATTTCTCAAGATCTCCAAAAAGTATTGGAAAATCATTCCAAGGTGTTTGAAACTCCCAAAGGACTCCCACCTATTCGGGATCATGATCATGCCATTCATTTGATTCCAGGAAGTGTTCCTCCAAACATCAAGCCTTATAGAGATCCTTATGTCCAAAAGATCGAAATTGAACGTATGATTGCAGAAATGTTAGAGGCTGGTATAATTCTACCTAGTCAAAGTTATTTCTTTTCTTGAGTAGTATTGGTGCACAAGAAGGATGGATCATGGCGCATGTGTTTGGATTATAGTGAGCTCAATAAGCTCACTATTAAAGATGAATTGCCCATTCCTGTGATTGATGAATTATTGGACAAATTACATGGAGAAATTTATTTTACCAAGTTGGATCTTCGTTCAAGATATCATCAAATTAAAATGAAGATTGAAGATATTTTGAAAATAGAATTTCGAACTCATGAGGGTAATTATGAATTTTTGGTCATGCCTTTTGGCCTTACAAATGCACCTTCTACATTTCAAGGGTTGATGAATTCCATTTTCAAACCCTTCCTTTGAAAATTTGTGCTAGTTTTTTTTTATGATATACTAATCTAAAATAGGTCTTGTAAGGATCATGTTCAACATGTTGATAGGGCACTCAAAATATTGGAGGAGAAACAATTATATGCAAAAAAATCTAAATGTTTCTTTCGAGTACAAGAGGTGGAATATCTGGGTCATATTGTATTTCATGAGGGTGTTCAGGTAGACCCAAATAAAATTAAAGCCATTAAGGAATGGAAAGTCCCCATAACCATAAAGCAGTTGTGTGGATTTCATGGGTTAACAGGGTATTATCGCAAGTTTGTTAATAATTATGGGAGAATAGCAACACCTATAACAAAATTATTGAAGAAAGATGCATTTTCATGGACTCCTGAAGCAACTAAGGCCTTTGAACATCTTAAAGAGGAAATTTGCCTAGCACCGGTCTTAGCTATGCCAGACTTCAATAAAACCTTTATTATGGAATGTGATTCCTCAGGAAATGGAATTGGTGTTGTTTTAATGCAAGAAGGAAGACTCCTTGCTTTTGAAATTTGCCCAATAAAAGGAAATTATTTATAGAAAGCTATTTATGAGAAGGAAATGTTTGAAATACTACATGCACTAAAGAAATGATGACCTTACTTAATGGGAAGACACTTAAGGTAAAAAATTATCATGATAATCTTAAACACTTTTTGAAACAAATACTATCTTCAAAAGAGCGGCAAAAATGGGTCACAAAGATGTTTGGTTATGACTTTGAAATCATCTACAAAAAAGGGAAGCTAAATTTTGTTACAGATGCACTCTCAAGAAAGAATGAAGAGGTGGAAGCATTGCTTTGTGTCATTTCTATTATTCAACCATATTGGATAACCAAAGCAAGAGACAAATGGAAGAAGGAAGAAGAAGTGTGGACACTCATTCAAAACTTGCCGCAAGATCCTAGTACATATGATACATTTAGTTGGAAAAATGATTCCTTATGGTACAAAGATCGCTTATATCTTTGTAAGAATTCCCAACTAAAACAAAATATTCTTTTGGAATTGCACACTTCTCCTTTAGGATGGCACTCGGGATTTTTAAAAACTTACCATAGGGTGAAAAAAGATTTTTTTTGGGATGGCCTTAAATCTGATATTAAAAATTTGTGGCGAAATATTTGGTTTGCCGAAAAAATAAGTTGAGACAATTAAGACCCCGAGTCTTATACAACCTTTATACATTCCAAATCAACGTTGGGAGGAGATTTCAATGGATTGTATCATAGGGTTACCTAAGTCCGACGGAAAGTGTGTCATCATAGTGGTAGTTGATAGAATTACCAAGTATGCGCACTTTTATGCATTATCTCCTCCATTTAAAAGCAAGTACAGTTGCTGCTACATTTATGGAAACAATTCAAAAGCTACATGGAAACCCAAAGATTATTGCAAGCAACAGAGATCCCATTTTTACTAGAAATTTTTGGAAAAAATTATTTTCTTGTTTGGGTACTCAACTATCTCATAGCTCATCTCATCATCCTCAATCCGATGGTCAAACTAAGATAGTGAATAGATGTTTGGAAGCATATCTTAGTTGTTTTGTATCTAATAAGAAAACACAATGGGTCAAGTGGTTACCTCTCAGTGAATGGTGGTATAACACTTCCTTCCATACTGCAGCAAAAATGACCCCATTTATGGTACTTTATGGATATCATCCACCGTCCATCACATCATATTTACGAGAAAATTCTAAGGTTCAAGCGGTGGAATATCACATCAATCATCAACAAGGAGTTCTCCAACTCTTAAAGTATAACCTAAATTTGGCACAAAATTGAATGAAACAACAGGCAGATCAACATCGCAGTGAGAGAAGTTTTGATGTAGGAGACTGGGTATTTTTACGGCTACAGCCATACAAACAAATTTCCCTCAAGCAAGCTAAGAAGGATGATAAATTATCGCCAAAGTACTATGGTACTTACAAGGTGTTGAAAAATATTGGTACTATGGCATAAAAATTGGAACTTCTTGCTTCTTCGCGAGTGCATCCAGTTTTCCAAGTTTCATGCTTAAAGAAGGTTATAGGTGAAAAAATTCCAGTTCAAAAAGTATTGCCAGAACTTGATGATGAAGGAAAAATCATATTGGAACCTGAAGCAGTCACGGAAACAACAACTCGACAGCTACGAAATCGATCAATTTCAGAGTATCTCATCAAGTGGAAGAACTTACCCACTGAAGATTCTACATGGGAGGATGAGAATTTTATACAGAAGCACCCAGAGCTACTCAAGCGTTGAGGACAACACTTTTTTTTAAGGAGAGGGGCATGTTAGGTCCCTATATTACTAGTGTAGTCCCTTATTGTTGTTAATGTAACCCCTTATTGTTATTATTGTACCCCTGTAACCCCAATATTGTTATTATTGTGCCCTTTACATTATTATTTTCAAGTAGGCTAGAATTATATTGTGACCCCATGGACTCCTATATATAGAAAGGAGGTTTTTTCATTTGTATCATCCAATAATTGTTAATTTATGTAATTTAAAGGAGGTTTCCCTCTCAAAGTGGGCTTATTTCTAAGGCATTGGTCTCTCTTTTCTTTCTTTTTTGGAGCTGGTTTCATAACATATTCCCCAAATCCCAACTAATACAAGACCCATAACTTGACTAAGAGGAAAAATCCCACAAAGAAGATTAATGCTCGTAGACTAACCATTCATGCAATGAAAGAAAAGAAATATTTATTCTCAACACTTCTTTCCCATTATTCCATCATTCCACATATTATTTTTCTTTCCATCAACAAGGATCCAAGTTATCTTATATTTAACCAAAGGAATAGAGGCATATACTAATCTCCATATTTGAGATAAGCCATGATTAGGAAGGATATGGAAAACACTTTTATCCATATTTCTACCTCGATATTTACTATATATTTATGGTTTCCACCAACCAATTTCTCCTATTATCAACCATAAAGCCAGTTTAGCCCCCAATGCTATATTCTTAAGGTCCATGATTAGGTGCTCAAAATTATGTTAACAAATGGAAGTTGTTAGAAAGGTGTGGAACCTGAATGACTGCGTAGATCTCGTCGTTTTGAATATTTTGCAACTCGTTTCAAGGAAAACCGACACCGTATGCTCCCATAAACACGTTCTATCCACTTTGTCAAACATGAAAATTGAAAAAAAAATGTAGGACGACCCAGTCAATAGTCTGTACATCTGACTGGGAATGCCTACATGAAAAGGTGACTGTGCATATTATTGTTTTCCTCTGGAGAATGAGATCATGCCAAGTGGCACTATCTGGTTGGTTTGAATAGGTGAATTGTGATTGGTTATTGGGAGGCCAATCATAGGCTGCCACATGGCCCAGCCAGGGGTTACCACATGGCAGCCTGAGTGCCACAAAAATTGTGGTTATAGTCTGAGCGGAGCCGGTGGGGGTCGAACCCACGACCTCCAAGTATCCAACACAAGCCATTGCCAATAGTTCATTGCTTTGTTCCTTACTATACTATGGTTTCCGCATATTTTTGTTTTAATATGGTTTTGCGTTTGGGGGTGGGGGATGGTGTCTAGCCCCAACCCTGGTCACACCACCTGGGGGTGGGACCATGGGCAGGAGCCCCCCCCCCCCCCCCGCACCCCCCACCCCACTGACCACTAACCATAACATTAAAATTATGACGGTGCCATATGTCCACCATGTCGACGGTTAGCCAAAATATGCAGCTTTTTTTATATAATTTTTTTTTTAATTAACCATAATATGTGTTATGGTTTGGAATTCGGCATTAAGGCGTTAGAGAAAAAATTAATGTGCCGAAAATTTCACCTTGTTATTGGGAAATTTGGCATTCAGTTAGCAGATTTGGGGGTGAAATTTTAGGATGGTGCCGGCTTTGGTGGAAATTGTGGAGCGGTTAGTGCCAAAACTTGGGGAAGTCATAACTTATTTTTTGACCAAATTCGATGTAGAAATAGGCTACATGGGAATTTTTGGGAATTCTGGAGTTGATGGAACATATTTTAGAGTCGTTTGAGCATTGTAAACACATATAATCACACTTTTGAGCATAATAGAAGAGGTCCAAGCCATTGGAAGCTGGACCAAGGAGATGTAGCCCAGGCGGGGTGAACTCCTTCATCATATGATGTTGTGTTACTATTTGTGGTGATGTTCATGCTTGTTAGATGCAGTTTTTTGGTGTTTTTTTTATGTTAATTTTCATAAGAAATTTTCATAAAAACACATAAAAACGCATTTTTAACTTGAAATTCACCTCATAATCCTCAAGCACTTTGTTTATATTCTGAAGAGGAATTTAGCACAACAATCACTAATTTTCCCATTCATATCAAGTTGGCATTAGAGCACTAGGTTTACTTGTGCAAGGAGGATTTTTTTTTTGCAAGTGTTTAAATGCTTACAAGGTTGAAGCTCAAGAGAGAATAAATCAAGCTTGTGGGTGCAGGTTCTCAAGTTGGAGCAAGGAGAAGGAGGGCATAGATGCCACAACATCCACCACAAGATTCACCTCTAATTGCAATAGAATCTTTAGTAAGCATGTCTCATGAAGGAGGAAATTGTAACATGAGAAAGGATGAGAAGTATTTTAGGAAGGCTTTCATGACAGAGATGGTGAAGGTCCTCTATGAAGAGAGGAATACAAGGTTGCAGGGTGAAAGCTCCAGGCCTCCAAGAGGATAGGGTTCTCCAGGAAGAGGAGGTAATGGAAATGGTGATAAAACACCATCTACTCCACCATCATCCTCGCCACCATATTCACCTTCATATTCATCCTCTTGCACTACTACAACCCTTACTCATAATCATAAACATACCTCAAAAGGAATTGGTAAAACACCCTTGTTAAAACTTGATATTAAATTTGAGATGCCTATGTATAATGGTGAAGTGAATGCAGAGAAGCTTGAAAATTGAGTTCGTCAATTGGACGTATACTACAAGATTCAAAGCCTTCAAGATGATGATACAAAGATTAAGCTAGTTTCCTTGAAGCTATAGGGTCCATCACTAGTATGGTGGGAAGCCAAGACACAAGATGAGATAAAAAAAAATGGTAACATCTCAATCTCTTGGTCTAATTTCATTACTACAATTAAAATACAATTTTACCCTCTAGCATATATGTAGAAATCCATCATGAATTGGCAAAACTTTAGACAACTTAAACGTCAAAGTGTGCAAGATCACACCCAAATGTTTAGAAGAAGAGCTCTTACGTTAGGTGTTGATTTGAATTTACAAGACACATTGTTGAAGTATATAGGGGGTTTACATAGCTACCTAAGGCATACTATTCTTATGTTCAATCCCACTAGTCTATATGAGGTTTGTGTACAAGCCACTTGCCTTGAGGCAAGAGGGAAACATTTTCCATAAGAGGGTAAAAAGAATTTGTTTAATGGTGGAGAGAAAGAAAAGGGTTTCAAAGGAAAGGGAAATAAAAATGCATCCGTTAAAAAGGAAGGAGAGAAAATGACATGCAGACATTGTTCCGAACTGGGTCATGATGCAGAGAATTGTTGTAAGCTTCATCCAGAGATGAGGCCCAGTAAATTAAACAAGAAGGGGAAAAAAAAACAACTACAACCACTCAACATGATTTGGGATCCAATTCGAGTGATGAAAATAAAATTACAACCATGGGTATGAAAGGAAAATAATACATTTCTAACACTAGTTCATCAAATTGTCACACTAGTACTCCAAATGAAGAAACACAGATTGAATTATTTCATGTGAGGGTTATTTCAAAATATACAAAAATCGACACACTATTTGGTAGTGGGTCTCAAGCCAATTTGATATCTGAAGACTTAGTCAAGAAACTTAATATTGAAACCATTCCACATCACAAACCATATCCATTGGGTTGGATATGTAAGAACAAAAATTTACAGGTTACAAGAAAGTGCATTCTTCAATTTGCAATCACAACAAACTTCATTAACGAAGTTGAATTAGATGTTGTACCAATTGATATTTCAGGAATTGTTTTGGGTAGTCCTTACCTCTATGATAGAAAATCCATCTTCTATCACCATGAAAACAAGTACCACTTGTTCAAAGATGGTGTGGATTATATTGTGAGAGCTCATCGCAAGAAACTAAATCTTTCATTAATTAATGCGGGACAAATGAAAATACTAGTGAATTCAAGCAAGAATTTTGTGCTTCTTATTATTAAACCAAATAATGATGTTGATTATGAAGCATTTAAAGGTTGTGATCCAAAGTTGAAATCTGATTTGATTGAAGTGGTTAATCAAAATAATGATATGTTTCAAGACCAAAGGGATTACCTCCCAAGAGGGGGATTTTTAGGTCGCTATATTACTAGTTTAGCCCCTTATTGTTATTAGTGTAGCCCCCTTATTGTTATTATTGTAGCCCCTATAACCCCAATATTGTTATTATTGTGCCCTTACATTGTTATTGTTAGGTCGGCTAGGATTACATTGTGGCCCCATGGACTCCTCTATATAGAAAGGAGGTTTTGTCATTTGTATCATCCAATAATTGTTCATTCATGTAATGTATTGGAGGTTTCCCCCTTAAAGTGGCTTATTTCTAAGGCGTTGATATATCTTTTCTTCTATTTTTGGAGCTGGTTTCACAACATTTGGTATCAGAGCTTTGGCTTTTAGGGTTTCGCTGCTCCAAACAAGTCATCGTGGAATTTTTGCTATAACGGTTTTTCTACGAAGGTTCAGAAGCTGAATTTTTTAGAGTATGAAGCCGAAATCTTGAGGAACGTCGTCGCAAATTTTCAGATCTTTTTTAGCAAAATTTTAGGAGATATGATCTGTGGAAGTTAGGTCTTTTTGCAGGCTCCTCTATTTGACCTAAATAGTTCATCGCAGAATTTTCGCTATAAATTTTTTTATACGAAGGCTCAGGATGTAAAATTTTTAGAATGCGAAGTCGAACTCTTGAGGAACATTGTCGCAAAATTTTAGATCTTGGTTCGCAATATTTTCAAAGATATGGTCTATGGAAGTTAGGAATTTTTCAGGATCCCGAATTTCATCTCAAAGAGGTGATTGTGGGAAAATCTTCATAACTCTCTCTCTGAGCATTGGATTGGAATTATGTAAGAATTGAACACAAGCACACAGAATTTAGTTTCCTTTCTATCAATTTCAGAGCCGAAGGAGGAAGCAGTGACACGTGGCAAGTCATACAAGTTCGCTCTACTGAACCAATCCATAATTAGGTCATCGTAGGAGATTGGGCAAAAATTTATTTCAAGAATCCAAATCAGGTCAGAATTGTGGCATTCGAAAGAGGATTCAGAGGGCTACCTCAGTGCCAAATTTCAAATATTGAAGATCTAAAATCACAGAGATAATTCATTTTCAATATCACGCTCCTCAAAAGCAAGAAAAAGGTGTGTATTTTTTTCGAATTACATAAGTCTCGTTTGAAAAAAATTAGTTGGAATTTATTCCAAGGGCATATTGAAGAATAGATATCAGTATTGGGTTCTAAAATTCCCCCTACAAAGAATTCAACACCCATTAAGCCTTCAGAAGGCTCTACTATGACTCATGAAGATGAAGAAACACAACATGAGCTATCAAAATTACAAGAGCAAGGGCGCCAAATTTCACTATCACAAAGAGCAACAAAAAATGAAATGGAAATTTTCAAGAAAGGTGTGGAAACTAAGATGGATGGCATGGAAGCTAAGATCTATGAAAAAATGGAAAACATAAAAGTATGAATCGAAGGTTTGGAAAATTTGATACAAGAAATGTTTCCTAATGGCGAAAAGATGGTAGAGGAAACTCATGATGAGAACAAAATAAATGTTAATCATGATTTCATAAACTCTAATGTTGGACGGAAGAACCACCATATTCCAAATATGGATATGAGGAATTTTGATGGAAAGGATCCTGTAACATGGATACTACAAATGGAGCAATATTTTGATCTCAATAATGTGCAAAACACACAAAAGGTGCACATTGCAACTTTACATTTAGAACAAAAATACATTTGTATGGTATCGATGGCTTTTCTCCTGTAAAAAAATTTCCACTTGGTCAATTTTTATGGAGGAAATGATAGCACATTATGAAGATACAAAAAGAAACACCTTCTTTAGCCAATTGATAAATCTCAAACAAAAGGGTTTGGTGGCGGAGCATATTGAGGACTTCCAAAAATTGAATATAAGGGTAACTTATATTCCAGAGGAACACAGGATTGATGTCTTCATAGGTACTTTAAAAGATAACATCAAACATGCAGTTTTCGTTTGGGAACCTGATTCATTGGAAAATGCATTCAGGTTGGCAAGAAAATTTGAATGTAAAATTATGGCAACAAGGAAGCCTACCACTCACATATATAAATATGGAAGTGTTGCTACTCCTAGACTTCCAAAACCTACAAGTTTGACACCACAACAATTGGAAGAAAAAAGAGTAAAAGGGCTTTGCTACAGTTGTGATAGAAAATACACTAAAGGTCATAAGTGTGCTGAGAAGAAATTATTTTACATAGATTGTGAAGAGGAAGAAGAAAATGAACAAGAAGAGGATATACACCAGGAACCAACCCAAGAAGAGGAAGAAATGAGTTCGACCATATCATGTAATGCATTGGCAGGAATTACCACTCCTCAAACTCTCAAGATAGAAGGACATATCAAGAAGAAAAAGGTAATAGTGTTGATTGATTCTGGTAGTACCCATAATTTTATTCATTGTAAGGTAGCCAAGGAATTGAATTGTTTCCTATACCCAACACCAAAATGTCAAGTGATGGTTGCAAATGGAGGAACTATAAATTGCTCTGGAAAATGCCATAATATCAAGCTAACCATGGGGGAATATGTATTGAATGGTCCAATGCTTTCCATTCCTATGGGAGGTGTTGATGTTGTACTAGGAGTACAATGGTTACAATCTTTGGGGACGGTAGCTTTTAATTTTCAAGAACTTTTCTTGAAATTTTTTTCAGAAGGAAGGGAAGTCGAATTACGGGGTATTGAAGGGAAGCCAGGAAGGATAATAAGCTCTAATGTCATGACAAAGCTTCTAAAGAAAGAACAACGAGGCGTAATTGCACAATTATGCTCACTAGAAGTTCTAACATCAAAATCATCTATTTCTGCAGATCTCCAACAAGTCTTGGAAAATCATTCCAAGGTGTTTGAAACTCCCAAAGGACTCCCACCTATTCGTGATCATGATCATGCTATTCATTTGATTCCAGGAAGTGTTCCTCCAAACATTATGCCTTATAGATATCCTTACTTCCAAAAGAGCGAAATTGAATGTATGATTGCAGAAATGTTAGAGGCGGGTATAATTCAACCTAGTCAAAGTTCTTTCTCTGCTCCTGTAGTATTGGTACACAAGAAGGATGGATCATGGCGAATGTGTCCGGATTATAGGGAGATCAATAATCTCACCATTAAAAATAAATTTCCCATTCCTGTGATTGATGAATTATTGGATGAATTACATGGAGCAATTTATTTTACCAAGTTGGATCTTCGTTCAGGATATCATCAAATTAGAATGAAGACTGAAGATATTCCAAAAAAAACATTTCGAACTCATGAGGGTCATTATGAATTTTTGGTCATGCCTTTGGCCTTACCAATGCACCTTCTACATTTCAAGGGTTGATGAATTCCATTTTCAAACCCTTCCTTAGAAAATTTGTGCTAGTATTTTTTGATGATATACTAATCTACAACAGGTCTTGGAAGGATCATGTTCAACATGTTGACAGGGTGCTCAAACTATTGCAGGAGAAATAATTATATGCAAAATCATCCAAATGTTTCTTTGGAGTACAAGAGGTGGAATATCTGGGTCATATTGTATCTCACGAGGGTGTTAAGGTAGACCCTAACAAAATTAAAGCCATTAAGGAATGGAAAGTCCCCACAACCATAAAGCAGTTGCGAGGATTTCTCGGGTTAACATGGTATTATCACAAGTTTGTTAAGAATTATGGGAGAATAGCAGCACCTCTAACAACATTATTGAAGAAAGATGCATTTTCATGGACTCCTGAAGCAACTAAGGCCTTTGAACGTCTTAAAGAGGCAATGTGCCTAGCACCGGTCTTACCTACACCAGACTTCACAAAAACCTTTATTGTGGAATGTGATGCCTCAGGAAATGGAATTGGTGCAGTTTTAATGCAGGAAGGAAGACCCATTGATTTTTAAAGTCATCCAATCAAAGGAAAGTATTTACAGAAACCTATTTATGAGAAGGAAATGTTAGCAATACTGCATGCACTAAAGAAATGGCGAACTTACCTAATGGAAAGACACTTCAAGGTAAAAACTGATCATGATAGTCTTAAACACTTTTTGGAACAAAGACTATATTCAGAAGAGCAGAAAAAATGGGTCACAAAGATGTTGGGTTATGACTTTGAAATAATCTACAAAAAAGGGAAGCTAAATGTTGTTGCAGATGCACTCTCAAGAAAAAATGAATAGGTGGAAGAATTGCTTTGTGCCATTTCTATTATCCAACCAGATTGGATAACTGAAGCAAGGGATGAATGGAAGAGAGACGAAGAAGTGTGGACACTCATTCAAAATTTGCATCAAGATCCTAGTACATCTGATACATTTTATTTGGAAAAATGATTCGTTATGGTACAAAGATTGCTTATATCTTTGTAAGAATTCCCAACTAGACAAAATATTCTTTTGGAATTGCACACTTCTCCTTTAGGAGCACACTCGGGATTTTTAAAAACTTACCATAGGGTGAAGAAATTTTTTTTTTGGGATGGCCTTAAATCTGATATTCAAAAGTTTGTGGCGGAATGTTTGGTTTTCCATCAAAATAAAGTTGAGACAATTAAGACCCCAAGTCTTCTACAACCTTTATCCATTCCAAGTCAACGTTGGGAGGAGATTTCAATGGATTTTATCACAGGTTTACCTAAGTATGAAGGAAAGAATGTCATCATGGTGGTAGTTGATATACTTACCAAGTATGCACACATTTGTGCATTATCTCATCTATTTAAAGCAAGTACAATTGCTACTACATTTATGGAAACAATTCAAAAGCTACATGGAAACCCAAAGGTTATTGTGAGCGACAGAGATCCCATTTTTACTGGAAAATTTTGGACAAAGTTATTTTCTTTTTTGGGTACTCAATTAGCTCATATCTCATCTTATCATCCTCAATCTGATGGTCAAACTGAGATAGTGAATAAATTTCTGGAAGGATATCTTCGTTGTTTTGTATCTGATAAACAAACACAATGGGTCAAGTGGTTACCTCTCGTTGAATGGTGGTATAACACTTCCTTCCATACTGCAGCAAAAATGACCCCATTTATGGCACTTTATGGATATCATCCACCATCCATCACTCATCTTTAAGAGAAAATTCTAAGTCTCAAGCAGTGGAAGATCACATCGAGCATCAACAAGAAGTTCTCCAACTCTTGAAGGATAACCTAAATCTGGTACAAAATTGAATGAAACAACACGTAGATCAACATCGTAACGAGAGAAGTTTTGATGTAGGATACTGGGTATTTTTATGGCTACAAACATACAAACAAATTTCCCTCAAGCAAGCTAAGAAGGATAATAAATGATCACCAAAGTACTATGGTCCTTACAAGGTGTTGCAAAATATTGGTACTGTGGCATACAAATTGGAGCTTCCTATTTCTTCGCAAGTGCATCTAGGTTTCCATGTTTCATGCTTAAAGAAGGTTATAGGTGAAAATCTTTCAGTTCAAACAATATTGCCAGAACTTGATGAGGAAGGAAAAATCATATTGGAACCTGAAGCGGTCACGGAAACAAGAACTCGACAGCTATGAAATCGATCGATTTCAGAGTATCTCATCAAGTGTAAGATCTTACCCATTGAAGATTCTACATGGGAGGATGAGAATTTTATATGGAAGCACCCAGAGCTACTCAAGCGTTGAGGAAAACACTTTTTTGAAGGAGAGGGGCATGTTAGGTCCCTATATTACTAGTTTAGCCCCTTATTTTTATTAGTGTAGCCCCCTTATTGTTATTATTGTAGCCCCTGTAACCCCAATATTTTTATTATTGTGCCCTTACATTGTTATTGTTAGGTCCGCTAGGATTACATTGTGGCCCCACTAGGATTACATTGTGGCCCCATGGACTCCTATATATAGAAAGGAGGTTTTGTCATTTGTATCATCCAAGAATTGTTCATTCATCTAATTTATTGGAGGTTGCCCCCTCATAGTGGCTTATTTCTATGGCGTTGATATATCTTTTCTTCTATTTTTGGAGCTGGTTTCACAACAGGAATCCAACATGAAACACAGTTGCAGCAAGATTGTCCTATTCCTAACATTTGCATGCATAGGATGTCGCTGATGGAGAGTGCTGAAATCAAAAAGAAAAATCAAGAATTGTTGGACAAAGGGATCATCCAACCAATTACTTCACCATGCAGGTCACCGACTGTGTTGGTGCCAAAGAAGGATGGAACATGGTTCATGTGTGTGGATTTCTGTGCATTTAACAAAATTACCATAAATTATTATTATCCACTTCCTAGAATATATTATTTACTTGATCAATTGAAAGATGCAAAGTATTTTACTAAGTTGGACGTAAGGAGTGGCTACCATCAAATTACTGAAGGTGACATTTGGAAGAAAAATTTCAAAACAATGCAAGGTTTTTTTGAATGGATTGTTATACCTTTTGGTTTATGTAATGATCCTGCTACCTTTATGCATGAGACAAATGATGTTTTGAGGCCATTTCTTGATGATTTTTTCATAGTCTACTTAGATGATACTTGATTTTCAATAAATCACTTGATGAACATGTCATGCATGTAAGAAAATTAATTGATGTCTTAAGGAAAGAACATTTATTTTTGAAGATACCAAAATGTGAGTTTGGTAAAACTTCTTTGGTGTAAGTGGGGCATATTGTTGGAGGAGGTGAGTTGAATATAGACCCCTCTGAGGTTGAGGTCATTTTGATTTAGCCAACGCCCAAGACAATCACTGAGGTAGGAATATTTTTGGGAGCAACCCAATATTGGAGGAAGTTTAGTGCTAACTTCTCTTCTATCGCAACTCCATTGCAAACATTGACTAGTGTGAAAAAATTCTTCCAGTGGGGAGGAAAGAAAAATAAAGCATTCGATGCTTTGAAAGAGAATATCAATTTAGCTCCAGTACTTGCACTACCGGACTTGAGACATCCCTTTGAGATTCAAACTGAGGCAAGCGACTATCCCATGGGCGTAGTCCTTATGCAACATGGTAATCCCATTTCATTTCATTCAGAAACTTTCAGTGGTGCAGTGATTAACTATCCTACTTATGACAAGGAGATTTATGTGTTGTTTCAAAGTGTGAAAAAGTGGAAACACTACTTGATGAGAAAGGAAACCATCATACACATCGGCCACCAACCATTATAGTACTTGCAATCACAAACTATGTTGCAACAATCAAGGAAATTTCGATGGATGGGTTTCCTACAACAATTCCACTTGGTCATTAGGTATAATAAAGGTATATACAACAAGGTTGCTGATATGATTTCTAGTCCTATTGTTAGTGCAACTAATTTAATCAAGAATAATTCTATTTTGCATGAAATTTATGTTGAGAAATATGCATTTGATAATGAATTTCAAGATGTTTATGCAAACTTGAGTCAAGGAAACCAAAAGTAGAGGAATTGGATTACCACATACATAATAACTTGTTGTATCATTTGGGAAATCTTTGTATTCCACAGGGGGAGAGAGTGAATGTGATAAGGGAAGCACACACTTCTCTTATTGTTGTACATTTCGGTGTAAGAAAAACAATGTCACATCTTCAGAGGTATTGTTATTGGCCTCATATGATTGAAAGTGTGTCACATTTCATTAAAGGTTGTTCATTGTGTGTAGTCAGTAAGCATAGCAATAGGAAGTTAGGACTTCACACACCACTTCTCATACCTTCACGTTCATGGGAGAGTGTTTCTATGGATTTTGTAGGAGGTCTTCCATTGTCAAAAATAGGTCATGATTATTTTATGTAGTTGTGGATAGGTTTAGAAAGATGTGTATATTAATTCCATGAAAAAATAAAATAACAGTTGAAAAAACAACTCATTTATTCTTTCAACATGTTTGGGTTCATTTTGGGTTTCCCACATCCATTGTTAGTGATTGAGATTCTCATTTTGTCGGGAATTTTTTGTCAAGTTTTTGGGACTTCATGGATACCAAGTTGAAAAAGAGTACAACCTTTCATCAACAAACAGATGGTGAAATCGAGGTGGTCAATCGAACAATCATACATCTTATTCGAGGATATTTCAACAGGCATCCTAAGTTGTGGGATTAAAACTTGCACTACATTCAGCATTCTTACAATCGTACAAAACACTCCTATACACAATCATCTCCATTTGAGGCATGTCTTGGATAATTTCCTAGATCGCCATTGGATTTCATTTTTGGGAAGGATGTTGCTATTGATGGCCATAGCGAGATAGACAAAGCTAAGAAGTTCATAGAATAAATCTAATTGATACATTAAATAGTTCAAGATCAACTTCAAAAGAGCCAAGGCAAGTACAAATCAAGGCATGCCAAGCATCATGTAGATCACAAGTTCCAAGTTGGTGACGAAGTTTGGCTTCACATTAGTAAAGAGAGGCTTCGAGGGGAAGGTAAAAAACTGAAACCAATACGTTATGGTCTTTTCATAATTTTGGAAAAGATTGGTGACAATGCCTTCAACTTAGATTTTCCTTCATATATGAAAATTTATTCTCTTGTTAATGGTGAGAACTTAAGGTTGTATGAGCCTCCATTGATTGAAGATCAAGGAGAAAATTTCTGGATTCCATCTATTGAAGACTTTTCTCCAGGATACCTTGATGAACTTCAAACACCATTCTTGATAGAAGAACAAGGACATCAAAATGAGGGAGTGTAGACTACCTTCGTGTGGGGATCAAAGGAAAAAATACAAGCAAGGACAAATGGATCGAGATTGGAAAGGTGAGGGAACTGTAACCTAATTTGTTGAACAACTGAAAGTGATCTTTTGGGGTCCAAAATATTCCAGTGGGGAGGAGTGATCAGGTGCTCAAAATTATGCTAAAAATTTAAATTTGACGGAATGATGTGGAACCTGAATGATTTCATATACATCGTCGTTCTGAATCTGACATATCTCATTTTGCAGAAAACCGACACCATATGCTCCTAGAAACGTGTTTTTTCCACTTTTTCAAACAAGAATTGTTTTATAAAAAATATGCAGGACAACCCAGTCAGCAGTCTGTACAACTAAATGTGCATGCGTACATGGCAGGGTGACTATGCATAAGACTGTTTTCCTCTAGCAAATGAGATCATGCCAAGTTGCATTGTTTGGTTGGTTTGAATTGGCGAATTATGATTGGTTATTGGGAGGCCAATCATAGGCTACCACATGGCAGTCTGAGGGCCACCGGTAGGGGTCAAACCTGCGACCTCCAAGCATCCAACACAAGCTATTACCAATACACCATCACTTTGTTACTTATAGTTTTGTTTTAATATGGTTTTGCGTTTGGGGGTGGGGACCGAGGTCTAACCCCAACCCTGGTCACCGCCTGGGGGCGGGACCATGGGCGGGAGGCTAGCCCCACACCACCCCCACTAATCACTAACCATAACATTAAAATTTTGATGGTGCCATATGTCCACCATGCCGACGGTTTGCCAAACCATGCGTTGGTTTTTATATAATTTTTTTTTTATTAACCATATGCATTATGGTTTGAAATTCGAAATTAAGGTGTTAGAGGAAAAATTAACACATAATTAATTTCGCCTGGTTATTGGGAAATTTTTCACTCAGTTAGCGGATTTGGTGGCAAAATTGTAGGATGGTGCTGGATTTGGTGGAAATTGTGGAGCGGTTAGTGCCAAAACTTGGGGAAGTCATAACTTACTCGGTTTTTGACCAAATTCGATGCAGAAAGAGGCTACACATGAATTTTTGGGAATTCTGGAGCTAATGAAATAGGTTTTAGAGATTTTTTAGCATTGTAAACACATGTAATCACACTTTTGATATAATAGAAGAGGGCCAACCCATTGGAATCTAGACCAAGGAGACGTAGTCTAGGCGGCATGAACTCCTCCATCATGTGTTGTTGTGTTACTATTTATGGTGATGTTCATGTCTGTTATATGTTGTTATTCAATGTTTTGTTTATGTTAATTTTCTTAAGAAATTCACATAAAAACACATAAAAAATCATTGCTGGCTTGCAATTTACCTCATAATCCTCAACCACTTTATTTATATTATGAAGACGAATTTAGAACAAAAAACATAAAATTTCCCATTCAGATAAATCCCTGATTTGAAGACCTCCCAAATATTTAGGAAAACAAAAAGTCCTGCAACTGACCAGATGAATTTTTTTGTGTTCATTTTGCCACCCTTCCACATAATTTTCCTTACCTCATGCTCCATTTTCTCCCTTATCGAAAATGGGGATAAAAGTGTTGATAATTGGCAAAGAGGGAGAGACGACAACGTAGATTAAATCAAAATTAACCTACCATATGTATTTGACCAATAATCCCCCCAATATTAAAACTTAGCTTTAAATTTGTCAATAAAATTGTCCCATGATGGATTGGGAAGTGATTTGAGATAGAAAGGTAGTCCCAAATATATAAAACTCATCCAAGAGTCCCTTCCTGACATGCCTACATTTTTTGAGATAATTTCATGCAAATATTTACTGATATTCTAGGAGTGCATGTGACTTTTACCCTCATTTATCAATCCACTATAAACCTCAACAATGTTTTTGAGACCAATTTGAATATTCTGGTAATGATAAATGAGCCTCCTCCTAGAAATATTATTATCATCTGAAAATTGAGCATGATTTATGCATCTAATTCCTTCTAGGAATCTAATCCCAATTATGGAGTGCATTCCAACTCTTATTTTCCTTTTCTATAACTTCTAAGAGTGACTCCTTTCCTTTTTAATGCCCTTTGAGAGAGGCTAAAGGAAAGCATTGGAGTGTGCCTTGTTCTCTTTTCCTAGGATGTATATTTTCCCCTTTCCTCCTATTTTGTGATTTCCATTTCCCTCCATCCCCTTGAATATGTTGAACATCTTCCTTCTTATGTAAATCCTTAGCAAAATGGACATACTCATGACATTTTTTACATTAATCCATTAGTTGAATGAAATATCAGTTATCTAAAGAAATTTGGATTTTAGGGAGACCCTTCTCAAGGTAAAATTCAACACAAATCCTAGTGCAAACATACATAGAGTGTTTAGGATATGCTCTGGCAATATATTTCCCTGGAGTGTTGCTAATATTCTAGAGATAATCCTCCTCCTGGAAGTGTAGGGGGAGATGGGGAAACTTGACCTATAAATGAACAATAGAGGCAACATCATTCTCTGGATTGAAATCAAGAGTCCAATGATCTAAGTAAAGTCCTTGTGCCCCCCATGAAAAAGGGACCATTTTCTGAAGATGAGATCTCAATCCCCCTTTTTTTCAAACAAAAAGGTGAAAACATATTTTCCACAAAATAAACATTATATATGACCCTTGATCAATGGAGACCAGTTCTTGTCAACTCATTATCTCAAGGACTTTGGTGATGGAAATAGCCCCATAAATTGACCCACCAAGCCTCTTTAAGCAAGATTAATGGACATGGATCTAGATTTCATCATGTTAAGTTGCACCTTGGGGATACTGTCCATTTCCTTAATGAACTTCTTATCTCAACGTTTCAACACCTTCAATCATGTCGTCGCCAGGGTGTTAAAAGAAAAAAGAGTCAAGAGGTGACAAATATCATGAAGGAGAATGAAAGGTGGGGTGCCCCCCCCCCCACTCCTCCACATCAACAACAACCATCAAAATTAGACAGAAGTAGGGAGTTAGAGATGAGAGAAAGTTAGATTCACACACTATTATTGAACATGTATTTTTGAACCATGTAAGTTGAGTCTCTTGGGGAGAATCCAAGATTGATTGTTGAACGAAAAATAAATATTGATTTAATTTTTGGGTTGTATAATCATGAGTGTAATTATCTAAATTTTACATCAAACCAAACCTATTACATAATTTTTGGAAGATGCTCATTATTTTGGTAAGATTTCTAAGATACTTAGCTAAGAGGACAATGTTTTCATTGTATAAAATTAGAATAGCAAAGTAGTAGTGAAGGTTGGTGCTTATGCACCCCACCTATTCGAAATAATTTTCCAAATGATCAAATATAAATTCCAAAAATATTAAGATATAAATGGAAACCTTTTTTAACTACAATATTTCAATTTATTTTCTTAAACCAACGTTGACTAGTTTTAAGCTTGGCAATGACTAATTTGTAGAGTCTATAAGTGTCAAAATTAAGTTTAAAGAGAACTCCTAAGTCATACATACTATTTAGACCTTTATCCAAGAAACACTATCAAAGGCTTTTCTAAAATCAACAAATTAAGAAAAAATATCATTTCTTTTGTCACGACAAATTTTAACAATAGTCATTAAAGAAATAATGTGGTTGATTGTCGAGTGTTCTCTTGAACCAAGCTTGACCTTTATATATAATTTTGTTTTCATCAAACCATCCATTATTCTCTTTTTTTATAAAATAGTTTTGAAAAGGTTAAGCAATAAAATAAAATTCATAATAATTCTACAATTAGAAGGAATTTTTTTGTCCCTGGATTTATAGATAAGTATGATGGAGCTTTCCATCGATTATTTATGAAATCCTTGTCTTAACAAAGTATTAAACAAGGTTTGGGTGTGAGGGGCAAGGATATAGCTACCAATATTGTGAATTGCAATGCGATAGCTTTTTATGTCTTTAACCTTGATTTTGGAAAGATTTTGTATTCCTTCCTTGATGTTAGATGAAGAGAACAAGTTGGTTTGAGTGTGTAGGGGAAAGGGAGGGGTCACTATTTTTAACAACATATTTGTGTTGATAGGTACAACATACAATTGTTTGGGATAAAAATTATATTTTTGTGTGATTATTCAAATAGAGGCTTAATTGTAGATTTCCTAGGTAAAAATAATTTCCAAAATTGCTTAGATTTATGTTTACAAAGATCTAAAAGAATATCTTGTGGAGTATTAATGAAGGATTTTATTTTTAATTAGATTCTTGCATTTTTTTTTCTTTTATTTATTAATCTATATTATTTCAAGTGAACCAAATGACTTGTCTAACAATGTTACCATAATAGTAATATTAGATAACAACCACTTAGACAAGGAGAAAAAACATCTTAATTCCACTTTCCAAAGAATGGGCGCCATAGCAAACATATTCATAAAGTCCTCTTAAAAACCATAATAAATTTTAATGCTCCCAATCCCAATCCTAACTAGTCTTTTTCTCATATATATGGGTTGTCAAAATCACAAAGATTCATAAAAATAAGAAACAAAAAAATGGTTTTCACCAACTTAACAAACTCAAAAATTTTCTAAAAATCCTCTTAACCCCCTCCATTCTCAAGGTATATACAATATTCCTTGCTTATGTTTTTTTTTTTTTTGCCACTAAACAAATTAAATATTTAATTTAAATAAAACTTAGAAAACATGAATCATATATACAACATAAATAATTAAAAAAATGTATTATTTGCAAAACTCTCTTAAAAATTTAATAACCATATTAATCAAAGAATATTTATGAATTAATAAACATTGCAATACTTTGATTATACATAATGGCTTCCCACTTATTGAAAAAATAGGAATCAATTATTAATATCATAAACAACTTAACTTGATTAATATGAAGAAGGTCATTCAATAAGTAATATTTAGTCCTTGATTTTCTAACTCATGCTTCCTACATTTTAATATTTATTCCTCCCTTAACATAGTTTATTCCTCTCTTTACATAGATTATGCATGTTATAAACACTAAAATTAATGTAACAAGGGTATGTGATGTAAAATGGGTATGTGATGATGATAAATCTATGTAAAATTATTATGGAAAAACAAAATTTCAAATTAATAGGCTTTTGACTTTGGAATAAGAAGAAATTATTCTTTGAGGTTTTTGTCACTTTAATTATTTTACATGGCTCTGAAATTTAGGGTTGCAATATTTCTAGAAAATCTTTGAGAAAGATAGAACAAATCCAAAAATGTTTCATAACTTTTAAACTTAAATTAAAGGTAATAGATTGCATCATTTCCTTCTCATAGATGTGAGTCTTTCCCCCATTGGGTACATGGCCATGACTAGGTACTTGATGTATAAGAACAATATGAAAAATATGGAAGACACAAGGTTTCTTATGATTGCTTCAAACTCAAGCTAAAACCACCTTCAAGTGAAGTTAAGTGTGGTTGGAATAAAGATGGAGAATCAAGTAAGATGGTAACTCTATAAAATCACAATGATATTAAAATATTATTACATCTAAATTTAATGAGGAAATTGTGGTATAATACAGAATTAGAGGAACAATAAAATTAAGATACTGTAAGAAGGTGATCAAACCAAATCTAGAAGATGAAAAATATTTCTTTAATTTAATATAATAAGAAAATCAACATTTTTTAAATATAATAAACTTTTGCAAACTACACCTTGAAACAAGACATTAAGAAATCACTTTAGAAAATAACAATGATATTAAAAATATTATATGACTTTAGAAAATAACAATGATGTTAAAATTATTATGACATCTAAATTTAACTAGAAAATATGGTATGATAATGAATTAGAGAATAATGTAAAGGGATACATTATTATGACATCTAAATTTAACTAGAAAATATGGTATGATAATGAATTATAGGATAATGTAAGGGATAAACATTCTTATAAACCTTAATTTAGAAGATGAAAAATATAAATTTGTTTTAATTAGCATAAAGAATAAAATCAACATTATTATGAATGAACTCTCACAAGTTATATAGTAAAATAAGACATTAGATAACCATATCATAAATTTTATAATATTTATAATAATAATAAAAATTGAAGATAAAAAACACTTTATCCTAATATGTTGCATACAACTCCATCCAAATTAACCTCATTGAATATATGTGGAGTATATATAACAAGTTACTAATAAATGTAAGCGTGTGAAATTTTAATTTGGTGGAGATTTCAAGTTAGTTATTGTTTGGTTATGGATTATTTGCAAGCAGCTGGTTGACGAAACACATAGGTAAGTTGGCTTCAAAAATTGGATTTTTCTAGAAATTCTGAGCAGTTTCAGAGATTTTATGGATTCTTTTAATGTTAGTTTTGCAAAAATGTCCTGTAATTTCGGTTGTAAATTCTGGCGGAACAATTAGCCCAGAGTTTTATTCAGCACCTTGTGATGGAGAATGCATGGAAAGCGAGCTATGAAAGGACCCTGCAGACGCAGAAGTATCTGGCGGACTGCAAGTGTTAAGCACGCAGAACAGAAAGAAAGTCTGCAACTGTGAGTCTCGGGGCCCATTAGAAACTGTTGTTACGACGTGGAAGAATCTAGCGGAATTTTCAGGCTTGGTCAGAGGCTCCAGGGTTTACAACCAAGAAGTGAGCGAGAGACTTGGGAAGTGGAAATCTGCAGAGTGCCCTCCATGACTCTACGATTTCCGTCCAAGACGAGCCTGTGAAGCAAAAACTCGCGCCAACGCGCCAAAACAAACGATTGGCGCAAGAACGCAAACCATACCCATGCCAGTTTTTTGCCTCACCTCATTTTCAATTAGTCGCAGCTGTTCAGTGTAGTGACCGTGCCAGTCTGCGCTAAAGTTTTTTTTTAATGCTGCGCTAATGTGATTTTTGTTACGGAAGGTAATTCGTGATGCAGGTCATGTTGGAGATGCGATGAGTTTGCAAGGGAGCGAGTGAAATGCATGGGTTAAGCTGCAAGCAGAGCAAAGGTGCTATCGTCTGCGTCAAGAATTCCGGCGTGGATAAAAGTTAAGTCTGAAATTTATAAACGACATGGAGGTTGGAATGCAATGAAAGCTGATGTAGAATGCGGAGGAGGGTGTTGGTTCTGAGCGGAATTTCAACTAGCAGCGGAATTTCCTCCATGATATGCTTCTTCCTGACTCTGTTTGGACATCGACCATTCGGCTTTTCCGGCGGTTATTTCTTCCAATAACCTACCAGTTTTTTCAAATTCATCTTTCCCGGACGTTCTTCTGCCTTCCTAAGGAGCTATTGATTTGGACAGGCATATCTTTTTAGTGGGAGTGAAAGATCAAGTCGTAATGATGCATCTCTGGAGGTGATTCGTTCTCTCCCTTTCTCCTGTACTTGGGTGGCTCATAGTCGTTTACGTTATGGGGAAGGAGTGGTAAATTGGTTATTTCTGGCACGTCATAGGAGTGGTTGTTACTCTGTCGACCTCAATTTGATATTTTGTCTCCGGCATGATGTGGTGTTTGTATTCCTACGTGGAAGGGGGATGGTAGATGGTTGTGAGTATATTGGAGAAACAAGAGAATACGTGGATGGGTCTGGTTAAAAGACTGGATGGCGAAACTCTCCCAATATATAAATGAATGTGACTTGGCACTGCTCGACTCGTCCTTTCTGCATGCCATCAGGGTGGCAGAGGAAGGCCATACTTCGGGCGCGATTGGTAAGGACCAGTAAGGACCGGCCAAACCCACCCATCGACCGAACTGACCGGGACACTAACGCAGGTAACTTACACTCTTCCTTGCAGACTACCGGTCTATTTTCTCCACGAAGAAAGGCTGCTCAGAAGATTAAATCCTTCAAAATTAACCCAGAAGTTTGCCTTCTCAGCTTTGGGTCTGATGTTTTGTGGGAGGATGTCGAGGGGTTATCAAAGAGAGAAGTTGTTGGGCGATGGAAGTTCGATGTCCATCAGAGCAGCAATTTGATGGAGTGGCTATTACAAGAGTGGGAGATGTTGTTAGGTTACGTCCCCCGGGTTAGCAAGTTAGAAGCGGGTTGGCACTGTTTTCATTTGCAGAAGGATGAGGATGTTATTGATGTCATGCGTCTAACCTGGGTCAAAGGGCGGTGTTTTTTGGCTTTGCACCGATGGGATGCGGGCTTTCATCCACGCACAAATGCACCTATAAATCATATTTTGTCGATGAAATTATACGGCCTACCTCTCCACCTTTGGAATTACAAATTACTGTGTGCCATCGGTGATAGAATTGGTGTTTGCAGATTCGTCGATCCACGATGCATCGAGGCTTTTGACAAAATAATCGCGTGGGTTTTGGTGGAGGCTTCATTTTCAGGGGGTTTACCAGCCCACGTTGATCTGCATTGGGATGGCAGGACTCACAGACAGACCATCGATTTCTGGAAAATGCCATTCCACTGCCACATTTGTCATGAGACCGGACATTTGTGAAAACAGTGTGATCGCGGGAGGGATAAAGGAAATTATGGGCAGAACTTGATGTCGCGGCCAAAGCTCCTTGAGGATGGAACGACCCTATTTAAGCCTTCTGCCAGTGTGGCGACTCTTCCGGGTAAGTATACTTCTCAATCCGTGGCAACCTCCTTTGAAACGGGTGTTGAGAATAGAACCGGTTCTGCCCTTTTTTCTGCGAATTCACAATATGGTCTGTTGCCTCCCAAGACACCTGTGGCGGGTCTAGTTTATTTGCGTCATGGGCAGTATAACGAGGAGGGGGCTTTGGGATTGGGAGAGGATAGCACTAAGAGTGGGACAGGGGGGTCCTTGGAACTCTGTGATAAAGATTCAGGCTCAACTAAAATGGATGAATTTATGCTCGCCATGTTGCCCCCAAAATTTTGTCACAGGGACCTGGGAAATGTGCCCCAATCTCTTTCACCTGTTAAAAATACTCGCCATTATTTGCATATTCCATCAATCTCGGCATTGGGGATTGCATCGAAACCTATGGGTGTTGGTCATCTGCATGAAGTGAACTCTCATCTCTCCCCCAATGTGGGTTCTCCAGACCTTATTGTTAACCCTTGTGAACCTTTGTCCCCACACAATTCTGTCGGATCCGATATTGAATGTTTACTACTAAATCAAGAGGTCGCCCTGGAACCTCTCATTGTGAAAACGGGTCCACATTCCCCCTCCTTTATTATCAGCCCCTCGTCAAGGTGTAATGTTACTTTTAAGAGAGACAGAGATAAATCTAAGAGGAAGAAAAAACTGGCACTTGTGTCGGATCTGAAGGATATTCCGTCAAAAAGATATTTTCGAGATATCCCAGTATCTTTAGCTATAGGAAGGGTCCTTGGAGCGTTGACCCAAACATCCGAGGTTCCCCCATGAAGATCATTGCATTAAATGTCAGGGGGCTGGGGGATTTTGGAAAATTTTTATTATTGAAGGATTACATTTTTACTTCTAAGCCTTATTTACTTCTTTTTCAAGAAACCATGAATTCTGCGAAATGCACCTATGATTACTTTCAGAAAATGTTACCAGAATGGCACATTGTTGCTAAAAGTGCAAATGGACTATCCGGGGGACTTGCAGCAATGTGGGACCCAAGGTGGTTCTCTCTTAAAGCCTTCAGTTTTTATGGTGGAATGTTGCTTACAGGTTTTGGTAGTGGATATAGTCAGAGAATCCATGTGGTAAACTTATATGCTCCATACCGCGACAAGCTCTCTTTCTGGGTAAAAATGGAACGGTGTGGCCTATTGGAACTGCGCAATGTCATCATTGCAGGTGATTTCAATGTGGCTCTAAATGCAGAAGATAGCTCGGGTGTGAAGAAGAGAATTGACCCTACTGCCAACGCCATTAGAGACATTTTTTTCAGGCTTATTTGATTGATATTAAAATGGAGAAAAATTCACCTACATGGCTAAATGGAAAAAGTGGGAATGAGTTTATAGGAAAGAGGCTCGATAGACTTATGATCAGCTTTGATTTGAAAGCAGTTATGGGGGGGGTTTTTGCCTCTGTAGATGATCTGACTCTGTCAGACCACAGGCCGATTTCTCTTACCTGGGAATTTGAGAGGAAACCTAAGGGGTATCCCTTCAAATTTAACAGATCTTGGCTTGAAGACGAGAGTTTTAACACCCTTATTAAAAACCAGCTTAAATTATATCAGAGGCAAGCTGGTGTATCTGTGATGGATCATTTAACAGATATCATGAAAGAAATTAAGAAGGTTGTTCGCCTGTGGGAAAAAGGGAAAATCCGGGAAACAAATGACAGAATTCAGAATATACAGGTGGAGAAAGCTCGGATACTCTTTGACATTGAAGAAGGTAGACAAGATGGAGATTATTGGGAAAGGCTGAAAGTATTAGAGGAAGAATTAAAAACATATCTTTTTAGGAAGGAGATGACTTGGCGTTTGAAAAGCCGAGCCTTATGGTTGGATGCCGGAGACCAAAATACCAAGTTTTTTCATAAATATGCATCCGGGAGGAGACGGGAAAATACCATTTGGTGCATTGAAGACGGTGATAAATCTGTTCACACTACTGAAGAAGTTAAGAGGGCAGCGGTGAAATATTTTGGCGCTCTATATAATTGAAGGGATGTGCAGGTCTCGGATGCATAGATGGAAATGATACAGCAATACCCAGTAATGTTCGATCAACAGGAGTTGAGGTGTTTCAAGAAAATTGTCACACCGGAAGAGGTTACAGCAGTGCTAAAATCATTTGGTACTGACAAAAGTCCGGGTCCGGATGGTTGGACGCCGGATTTTTTCATACACTTTTTCGAAGATTTCATAATGCTACTCACTGAAATGGTGGAGGAAGCTCGGATAAGTGGCAAGATAAAAGGTGCCATTAATTCCACCTTTCTGGCCTTAACACCCAAGAAAAAAGGGCCTATATCCTTTAACGATTATAGACCTATATCATTATGCAATACTTTATATAAAATCATTTCCAAGGTTATAGCTGAAAGAATGAAGGGTGTCCTGCCCAAATTTATTACGCCTGAACAATCAGGTTTCTTGAAACAATGAAGTATTCATGACGTTGTGGCGACCACACAAGAGATCATTCACTCCATTCAATCCGAGAAGAAGGATGCCGCGGTTTTAAAGATCGATCTAAATAAGGCTTTCGATCTAATGGATTGGGTATATATGAGACTTGTTCTTTACAGGATTGGTTTAGACAGAGAGGCTGTGGAGTGGGTGATGGGCTGCTCCACCAATTTATCCATGGCGGTAATCATCAATGGTACAGCCTCAGATTTCTTCTTTCCTAGTAGGGGGCTCCGCCAGGGGTGCGCTTTATCTCCGCTTCTATTTATTCTAATGATGGATGCTATGAGTCTGAAATTGAGAAAGGCAGTTGTTGATGGCTCTTTCTGCGGGATTAATGTTGGCACTAATATGAATGCCTCCCATAGCCTTTTTGTAGACGACATTTTAATTTTTGGAATGTTACGGAGAAATTGCTGGCAGATACTTCAAAACATCTTTCTGATTTTCTGTGAGGCTACAGGTATGTTGATCAGCGAAGGTAAGTCTTGCTTATATTGTGCAGGTGGAGAGGAAGGGGTAATAAACGATATAATTTCCTTTTTTAAATGTGGAAGAGCTGATCTTTCCAGAGGACTGGTTTACTTGGGATTTAGGTTGAAACCATTGAAATACACAGTTGACGATTGGAGATGGATTATTGAAAATTACAAAAATAAATTCAGCATGTGGTCAGCAAAATGGCTCTCAAAGGGGGGCAGATTGATATTAACACAGGCAGTCTTTCAACAACAAACAGTTTTCTGGGCACATCTATATGTGATCCCAAAACAGATTTTAAATGACATTAGAAATATTATGGCTCAATTCATCTGGGGAGGAAGAGGAGATAAGAGACGCATGCACTTAGCTAGATGGGATACAATTGCAATTCCGAAAGATAAAGGTGGATGGGGCATAAAGGATTTGGAGATCTTTGGTAAATACTTGCTCATCAAATCATTGTGGAGGGGCCTGAATTACAAGAGAAAATGGAAATATATCATTAGAGGGAAATATTTGGGACAGGAGTCTATGGATTCAATAGCCACTAAGGGATGGAAGGCACAAAAGAAGCAATCAAATATTTGGAAGGGCTTCAGTTCAATTTGGCCCACTGTACAAGGAAATTTGAATTGGTTTTTTGGGGATGGCTCGAAAAACCTAATTGGCAGCACCAACATGTTGGGAATTGATAATTTTTGTGACATTGATGGAGCATTAATCCTGGCACTAAACCAAGGTGGCTTCTTTTACATAAAACAGATTATTTCTAATTAGGATAATGGGATCCCGATTTGGAAGTCTTTCAAGGACACAGGTTTGAATCATAGATGGGAACAATCTTGGGCAAATCTTTCTATTTCCCTCAGACATTTGGGACTGTGTAAAATCCCTGTGGGCGATAGGCTTATTTGGAGAGATAAAACAATTGAGAGCGGCCCGAAGGTAAAATATATTTATCAGACCCTCATAGAATCGAAGCTTTTTTTGGGTGCAGACAGCTAGTTTAAGATCATATGGAAGGTCAAGGTCGAAATAAAAAAGATTATTTTTCTATGGCTCGTTTGGAGGGATAAAAACAATACTTGGAATAACCTGCAAAAAAGGGGTTGGCAGGGTCTGATTTATTGTTTGTTATGCGGTGCAGATGGTGAAGATAACCAGCACCTTTTCTATCTGTGCCCCTTTGCAAAGAAAGTCTTGGAAATGCTATGTTATAAATGGAATCTCCCAATCCCAGAGTACTCAAACACTGTGGATTGCATAAGGTGGTGGTTCAGTAGGGGAAAAACTTTTAGAGCCATACCCATTATATTCCACTGGAATATTTGGATAAACAGAAACAGAATGATTTTTGAAGGGAGACCTTGCTGGCCGGATAAAACTTTTAACCAAATCTTAATTTTCTGGGAAAGGTAAAGGACTACTGAGAAGCAGCCTGTGGATTTTTCCAGGAGGAGCAGACCTCATGATTTACATTTCCCGGCAGGATACTTTGATGGGGCTGCACAAAATAATAATTGCGGTTGTGGTGTTTGGCTAATGCTTTCTCCAAATTTCCAATACAAATTCTTTTGGAATGGTGGTATAGGTACTAACACGAGAGCAAAATGCATGGCTCTTTGGGGACTTCTATGGGTGGCGTCACTTTTGTGTGTGGAAAACTTATGGATATTTGGAGATTCTAAAATTCTAATCGATCATATGAACAGCAAATCTAATCTAAACCCTGGACTGATAACTCACTGGATTGAACGTATTCATATACTAAGGGAAAAGTTCACTTTTATCTCCTTTTGTCATGTGTACAGGGATAAAAACAAGGAAGCATACCGGCTTTCAAAGAAGGGACTAGAGAGTATTTTCGGATACATGAATTATGAGTTCATTAATCCGCAGGGAACAATAGCTGAAGGAGTGATAAATCTAGCATAACTGCTCAACCACACGCTGAAAAAAGAGACTTAGTTTTCACAGTTGGAGTTTTTCAGCTGTTTCTATGTGGAGTTGTTTCTGTGTGGAGCTTTCCAGCTGTCCCATGGAAAAAAGATATATGTGACTATTGTCCCATTTTAATTGCTATGTAGTTGCTTCCTGTTTGTGGTAATTCCTCATTGGAAGTTTCCATGTTTTTCCATTTTTGTTTACTGAACAAGTATGAGGTTAGCCCTCACAATTTGTAGCCCTGAAATGATGTTGATCATCTGAATATTGAAATATGTTTTGCTCTGGTACATTATATAAACCAGCTGTATGTTTTCATGCTGAAAAAAAAAAAAAGGTAATGCAGGGTTCCAGTGATCGAATAATGAGAAGAGACAAGTAACCCAAATTATCATCATTATTAAGCCTCATGGTTATTATCGTTCAATACCCTTTCCACGGCAGGTTCAAGCACTCCAATATTTCCATTCTCTCTTAATTAGCCTTCATCTATGTTTCCATTTTCTTTTAATTAGCCTTCATCTGTTTTCTTTTAAGTGGATTTATTTCTTATTGTTTACTATGCACTTAATCAATCTCTCAAATGGAGTAGAGGTTGGATTGGTGACTTGTTTTTAGTAAGTTAGGGTTTGTTCTGAGCAAATTGCTATCGTGAAACTCTTTGAATGGAGTAGAGGGGGTGGATGGTGACTACTTTTTGGAAACTTAGGGTTTGATTTGAACAAATACTTTTCTGAAATGCCATTGAGCTCCATGACGGTTGTAGCCCGTAGGTTGATATATATATATATATATATAATTATATAATGGTATAAAAGAGATTTAGGGACTTGGTATAGTGTAATCTCACAACCATGCAACACGAGGGTTGATGATTTTGTTTCTTTATAAAGGACTTTTGTACATCATTCACAACTAGTGTCCTGAACGCTCTACCATGTTGGAGTGAGTGCAAGAGTATGATGTATAGTTTGGTTTCCTAGCAATGGAATTTTGCATAATATCATATTATATATTTGGATAGTTTGGTTTCCTAGGAATGGAATTTTGCATAATATCATATTATATATTTGGATAGTATGTATCTGTATTCATTAAATTTTAATTTATTTGAACTTTTTAACTTTTGAAAAAATATAAAAGTTTAATTTTTAATTTTATTATATTTATTTTCAATTTTAATATATAATTTTCAAATTTTATATTTTCTTTACCATATATGTTTGTGAAAGAAAACAATGATTAATATATAAAAAAATTATACATAAATTTTACAAAAATAGTAAAATAATTATTTCATCTTTTCTTTACCATATATTAGTGAAAGAAAACAATGATTAACATATAGGAAAAATTTTACTCATGAATTCTATCATCTTAAAATATCATGTTACATAATAAAATAATAATAATAATAATAATAAAATATATTAGTGATTTATTTTAAAAAATAATAATAATAATAATAATAAGATATTTAAAGATGTAGATATTTATTTAAGTTTTACATTTAAAAATGAGATTACATATTGATCTTATAAGCAAGTATAGATCTATATTATTTCAAATATACCAACCATTTAGAAGGACTAAATCTCTTGATATACAAACCTATTTCAGAGTTAAAAGACATTGATCCATATCAGAGCTTGGTAAATGTGGAGTTTAGGATCTAGTCCACTTTATATTTATGACTGAATAAAATTTTATTGTTTGAAAATTTAAATTTCTATTTTTTTAAATAACTAAAAACGAGTTACAATTTTATTGTAATATAATTATTGTTATATAAAAATAATAAATAAATTATTTAAATGTTTGTTATAATTTGTATATATCATTGAATAAATGAATTTTATTTTCTCTATCTTCACTTCGTCTTTCTAAAGACTCAATATACTCATAAAGACTATCTAATGTAATTTTACTTAGTCTTCCTTTGCTAGAGGGGGGCTTAGAAATATGAGGAGAAGTATTCATAATGTAATAAAACAAAACTTAACACGAGGAGGATAAGTGAGAACTTGTGCACCTGTAAAGCAGAGCCAATGTGAGGTTGTCACTGTGCCTTGGATGCTGAGTCTTTGGCAGATATAAATCTTGCTCATGAAGTCCCAAAATTGAAGTTCAAAAGAACTTGCTGTCAGGCAGAATCATATTTGATATGCAACAATTTAAGGTTTAGGGATCCACGAGATTGGTATGCAGCAATTTAGGGTTTAGCGACCCACCAATCTTGGTATGTAGTGATTTATGGTTTTAGTGATCCACCATATTTTGATATGCAACTATGAGGTTGAGAGAATGAGCCCTGCACCGCCGAGACCCACAATGCAAAATCCACCGAGTTCAATTTCCAAGACCCACACAATGGAGACCAATAACATCAATATGCAAGACTATCAAGGTATTTACACTGCATATGCAAGACTTTAACACATATGCAATACTTCACCATAGAATTTTCCAGAGGATATTTATGAACCACAAAGGTCTGGATAGATGTATTACGAAGGCTGCAGGACAGAGATTATATGCGAGACTTACATATCGTAGAGTCTCGACCACAAATGTTGCAACAAAAAGATTATATGCAAGTCTGTCAAAGTATTTACACTGTAGATGCAAGACTGGAATAAGTAGGCCGCAGGCAAAAGATTATATGCAAGACCATCGAAGTATTTACACTGCATATGCAAGCCTGGAATGCGAAGGCTGCAGGGAAGAGATTATATGCGAGACTTACAGATGTCGCAACCGGATCATGCATAACTCTAAATTGTGGATTAATTATAACCAGCCTAGATTCATCTTTAACTCTGGATCTACCAAGCTCTGAGAGGGATCTAATCTCCTTCACTCTAAAAAGGTGTGTATATCACTAGATTTAATCCCTCTAGTTGCTTGGTAGATAAGGAGTTAAAATGGATCAAGGCTTGTTTAATTCTCCCCTTTAAATAGGTTATATTCCACATAAATATCATGGGTCAATACCATGGATTTTTAATATCATGACCAATGCCACCGACCATTTTTATTTTTATATGGTTATTTTTATTTTATTTGTTATAGGGTTTACATTACATTACATAATTTAATTTAATTTTTATTTTTATGTAATTTAATTTAGTCAAAATGTTAAACTTTACATTATAACATCTCTTCCATACTATTTAATATTTTTTATTTTATTTTTATTTTTATTTTTGTGCAATTTGACATAGTCAAATTTTTGTATTAATAATTATAATTATAATTATTATCTTATTTTATTTTTTAATTTTAGTTTATTTTAACTAAGTCAAAATGTTTACGGGCATTCCAACATCCCATTTACATGTTTTCTTTTATTTAATTTAGAAGATATGAGACAAAAATAAAATAAAATATATATAAAATATTTTGATTTTGAAATGAGTTATGGCTTTTGGGCATGTGTTATTAGTAAGTTATGGTATTTACCCATGGTGATGTAAAAAAACCAATTTTCAAGTTAATAATTGTAGGAATTTACAGGGTGAGTTCCTTAGATCAAACACCAAAGGGCACCGCTCACAAACAGATCACAAATCAATACATGAGTATTTGACGTGGTTAAAACCCTCGAAGAGGGAAACAGTCCAAGGCTTGAGCCAACGTGGCCAATTCAGGCAATTTATTAATATAAAAAGAAAATTTACATAATTTTCTCTCATAAAATGGTTACTAGACAAATGATCCTCCATGCTCTTTAAATAGAGATCATGGACCAATCAGGTGATAAGCCATAGATCAAGTGTCGGTAATACCGAGGAGAGAGTGAACCATCAGATCACTATATATCTTGACCATCGGATTATAAGTTACAAATGTCCATAGTAAAGAAATGCATTTTACCTAACTCTACACTAGACCAAGTTATACTTAACTATTTCCTATGTGTCGGAATATCCTAACATCCCCCCTTAAGAATAAATTGGGATAGGATTAAAGGATTTACAAAGGCGACACAAAAGGAAACTATTTCATATGTGTCGAAATATCCTAACATCCCCCCTTAATAAGAACTTGGGATAGGATTGAGGGATTTACAAAGGTGAAAAAATAGGAGAAGGAAGGAGGCATTAGAGCCTATCCCTCCTTAATGATAACTTTACTGAACTCTAAGCATAGATCTAAGTTTGGTAAACTTCGCTTCTGTGAGAGCCTTTGTAAAGATATCGGCAACTTGATCATTGTTTGAACAATACTGCACTTAAAAAGCATGGTCATGAATGAGATTTCTAATGAAGTGTATATGAATCTCAATGTTTTTCATACGCTGATGCTGAAATGGATCTTTGCATAGCTGAATGGCACTCTGATTATCACACCAAAGTGTAGTTGGATGCTGCTGATGAAGACCAAATTCAGACAGGATCTGACGAAGCCACATGGCTTCATTGCTGGCTTCAAATGCACCACGATACTATGCTTATGCCGAAGAAAGAGAGATGGAAATTTTTTTCTTACAAGACCATGTAATAGGTCTTAAGCCAAGAGTGAACACATATCCTACAGTAGACTTTCAATCATCAGGGTCACCAGCCCCATCAGAATCAGTGAAACCAATCAACAATGGAGATGCTCCTATACTATAATGAATCCTGAACTGAATTGTACCTCGAATATATCGAAGTATTCTTTTAGCTTCTTTCCAGTGACTTTCATGAGGTTGGTGCATAAACCGAGCAACAAAACCAATGACAAAGGAAAGGTCAGGAAGGGTATGGGTTGGATACAGAAGTTTACCAA
The DNA here is from genome assembly GCA_034641835.2 of Pinus albicaulis. Lineage (NCBI taxonomy): Eukaryota > Viridiplantae > Streptophyta > Pinopsida > Pinales > Pinaceae > Pinus > Pinus albicaulis. The sequence continues at coordinate 789,764,710 of CM076584.1, read as the reverse complement.
CAAGTTGACGGTATAAGGTAGCATCAACTTCAGGGGTAGTACAAGTGACTGAAAGCTTGAATCCAAAATGAAAGGGAGAAGGGGATGGCTTATAGTCTTCCCTGTGAAAGTGGCGTAGAGGATCACATGCATACTAGGATTGAGAAAGGGTAATACCTTCTTTGGATTGCAAGACTTAAAGACCAAGGAAATAATGCAAGTGTCCTAAGTCTGTCATTTCAAACTTCTTTTTGAGGCCAGAATTCACATGGTTTATATGGTTGGGATCATTACCATTAAGGATAATATCATCAACATAAAGAAAAAGGATGATGAAGGACTTACCCACTTTCTTGGTGTAGACAGCGTTGTCAGTATGACACCTAGAAAATCCATTATCTAAGAGAAATATATCCATTTTGGCATACCAAGCTCGAGGATCTTGTTTGAGACAATGGAGAAACTTCCTAAGGCAAAAAAAAATGCTAGAGTCATTTTGGCTAAAGCCAGGAGGTTGTTCCATGTAGATTTCTTCATGCAAATCTCCATGTAAGAAGGCATATTTAACATCCATCTGATGGAATTCCCATTTAAAAGAGGCAACGAGGGAAAGAACAAGGCGGATAGAATTAATTTTTGTAATAGGGGAGAAGGTTTCATTATAGTCAATGCCTTCAACTTGTGAAAATCATTTAGCAACAAGACGAGATTTATGCCTATCCACTTTTCCATCTCGTCCAAATTTTGTTTTGTAAACCCATTTGCATCTGAGAATTTTTCTTCCCTTTGGAAGAGGAACAAGATCCCAAGTATTGTTTGCCAATAAGGAACGATATTCTTCATTCATAGCTTCATCCCAATATGGATGACCTTAATATTATTCAAAGGTGTCTGGATCAGGATTTTATGGAACTTGAGCAAATAAAGAAGAGGCTCTTTTGAACTGAGAACGTGTAGACGTTGATCTACAGGGTCACCTGCAAGAGAGCCTACTGCATCCCGAGTAGAGCGGACCCATCTAGGAAGCTGTGGAGTTGAAGGAATATCTTCAAGAGGTGGAGGAGGAGTGTAATCCTCATTTTCATCATCTAAAATAGAACGAATGCTATCAAAAATAGAAGAGATAGAGAGAGGTGGCACACATGTCGAATCAGGCTCGCAGGCCAAATGTGGCACACCCATCAAACTAGGCTCGCATGCCGATATATTTTCATAAAATTTTACATCTCTTCTAATGATTATATTTTTGTATTTTGGTTGAAAAGGTCTATATCCTTTAACATCTTCAGAATATCCGACAAAAATGCATTTTTCACTCCTAGGTTCTAAGGCTTTATGTTTCGAATTTGGAATATGGGCCCAATAATCACTTCCAAAAACACAAAAGTGACTTACATATGGTTTGATTGAGCTCCAAGCTTCTTCTGGAGTTATATTCCTTAAAACCTTAGTAGAAGTGTGATTTACTATGTAATTTTCACAGTTAATTTCTTCTGCACAAAAATTGAGACTAAGTCCTTTAGATTGAAGCATACAATTAGCCATTTAATTTAAGGTGTGATTATTCCTTTCAACTACACCATTTTGTTGTGGAGTATATGGAACAGTATGTTGCAATTGAATGCCATGCTCAGTGAAAAGGTTGATAAATTTTTTGTTAACATATTCTCCTCCATTGTCAGATCTTAACTTAAGAATTTGATGTCCAAATTTTTTTCTCAACAAAGGCCTTAAAGGCCAAGAACATGTTAAAAAATTCACTCTTGAGTTTTAAGAAGTATACCCAAGTGCGTTTGGAAAAATCATCAATGAAATTTAAGAATTAATTACAACTGGAGAAAGAAACAATAGGAAGTGGACCACATAAACCACTGTGCACAAGCTTCAAAGGGGCTGAAGTGTACCAAGAGGCACGTTTGTCAAAAATATCCTGATAATGTTTTCCGAGTACACATCTGGAGCAAACACCATCTCAGCAAGATACCATAGGAAGACATGTCACCATATTTTCTTTACATAGAGTTTGAAGGGATCGATAGTTTAAGTGACCAAATCGCTCATGCCAAAGTTTTCTCACTTTATCATTATGAGCAACAAAAATGGAGGGAAGACATGATGACCCAAAGTTGTCAAACTTATACAACCTTGTGGAATCATCAGCAATGCCAGTAGATAAAATATGTCTAAGATCTTTGAGGTCCTTGATTACAACATCATGAGGTGAGAATTCTATTGTTTTCCCTTCACCTGAATGAGTTATCTGATAAATAGATAGAAGGTTGCAGGATAAGGTAGGAACACATAATACATCATTAAAATGGCCATTATCTAGATGAATGGTTCCAGATCCTACAACACTAAAGAGATCTATCATCACCAACATAAATATTTTTGGTGTTACAATCATTTAAAGAAGAAAACATGGCTTTATTTTTTCCATGTGGTAAGAAGATCCAGAATCAATGAGCCACTCATGAGAATGAGAAGAAGAAGATACATTTAAAGCATAACCAGATCTTGATTCTTGACAACCACAAGCATAAAGTGCCATTCCTAAAGATGAAGTTGAAGAGTTCTCCAAATTGATGTGGTGCTTCTTTATTGCTGCTTCCAAGGCTTCCATCTTCTTAAAACATTTGGACTCTACATGGCCATCATGATTACAAAAGTTGTAATGTCTATATGTTTTCTTCCCTTTTTTTTATTTGCCTTATCAGTTTGGTGAGTTTCTTTTTCAATTTGCAGTTGAAATTGATTAAGACCCTTGTTTGGTTTAGGACCAATCTTTTTAGGATACTTTTTTCTTGGATTGTTTTGATATGGTTGTTATTGGGTTGCTAATGCTTTCTTAGAAGAGTTTCTAGTATTGATAACAAGAAGGTGTAAGAGTTTTTCTTGTTCTATTATCAAAGAATCGCAAAGGGCATAAAAAGAGGGATACTTGTAGGTTGTTCCTTGAGAAATGACGGCTTCTCTAGTGGAATAGAAGGTGGAAATAAATACAGAGTATGCAGTTCCAAGCTTAGCAAGAATGGAATAGATAGGGCTACCATAATAATTTTTTACCTTACAACCTTATAAAAGAAGTCTAAGGGTCTTGAATTCGGACAAAAAATCTTCAATAGAGGAGAAATTATTGGGGTCAAAGGTAAGTAACTCATTTTCAAGCTGGTGGGCCCTAACTTCATTTTGAATTCCAAAAATAGTATTTATATTTTTCATAGTTGCATCAGGGGTGTCAATTTCTTGGATATGAAATTGAATATCTTGAGCAATGGAAATTCGTATCAACCCTCATGCTTGATCTTGTTGTGGTTTTATCTCCATCGATAGGTTTATGTTACACAGTAATTTGTCACTGTCCCTGTAATCCCCCATCCCGCACATTGGAGGGCTTATTCCATGACCTGTGAGCAGTGACATGACTTGAAACCACTTTCATGACATCCCCCTTGAGAAGGACAATCATTCCCCTAAAGACAATTTTCTGTGAAAAGCCCTAAAAATAGCCCTTTTGGCCTTGGCGCGACTATCCAGTTCAACCCTCCCGCCAATGGGGGAAATCCACCAAAGAGGGCGCGCCAACTGGCACTCTGTCCCAGTGTAACACCTGCGCCAGGCTTAATAAGGATTGTTTTAGAAAAATAAATGGTGGAAGTTTGATTCCAACCAACTCCTGAACGAGTCTCTAAAATGAGTTGGGAGGTTTGGCTCCAGATCTCCATGTAGGGGAAGTGGTTTTCCACCTATCATGGAAGCTTCCTTGAAGATAGGGCCAATCCCACCATTGTAGGGATCCCAACTCCCCTTCCACCATCTATATAAGCTTGTCATTTTCCCTTTGCAAGCTAGCCTGAATAGAGCTGAATCAGTAGTAATGAGATTATCGTCAGACAGCCAAAGAGAGCGAGACTTGTCCCATTCCCGACGATCTTTATCGAGACGTACTCCACTGTCGACCTGCCGAAGGAAGATCCAGTGTCAGAGCTCAGGTTGTATCTTTCTTTGTTCTGATTAATAATAAACGACTTCGATTATGGTTCCATTCGTATGTTCATGTTTTATGTTATGAATTGTATCTTCTCTAACTGATACATAGTTGCATGAATTAGGTTTTACGCTTGTGTGTTTGTTGTTTCTTCGTCTACGTGCAGGTGTTCGAATGTGCTAGGCGGGAGAATTTTGATCTGCCAAAGCGAGGGACGGAAGCACCATCTTCTCTGCAAACAACAACAGTGTAGGACTTAAGGTAGGCCTCTTGTCACATCTTGGTCTATTGTAACTAGGAACCTGCGTCTTAGCATGACTCGGTTGTTGCTAGACCCGATCTGGGCTAGTAGGGATCGCCTCTGTCCGCAGAGGGGATTTACCTCTCCAACAAACTGGCGTAAAATCCATTTTTCGACAAAATATAACAAAATATTCGAAAAAATGACTTTCAAAACCTAATTTGACTTTGAAAAGTTATACATACGCCAAAAATAGTAAAACATATTCACTTTTACTTTTTACCTCTTTTGGAGAGCAACAGTGAGCTTTTGTTGTGCAAACTTGTGGCAGCGATTGTGACCAATCGAGTACATCATTTCGGTTCTCGTTCGTTCCAGGTAAGAGGTGCTCCCCTTAGCTTTGTTTTGATTCATTTTTTGTAAATTTCCATTGTGTCTTTGATCCCTGGAGGAACCCTTTGAAAAATTAGGGCTCAGCCAATTAGCGTGGGTATCGGGCATGGACCCACGCCAATTGGCTCCTTTTAGCAAAGGGGTCACGCCATTTGGCGCGACTGTTAGCAAAATAATCGCGCCAATGGCACAACTCAAATTTTCGCCTTAATTTATCAAAATATGAGCCAATCAAATGAATTTATGAGTGTTGCAGAGATCTAATAAGGTGTTTTTGACCATGTTGGTGCAGATACCCAACCACAATGGTGATTGAGTGGAAGGAGAGGGAGCATGGCGAAGAGGATGAAATGGCTATGCAAAATGAAGCTTGCACGACTGCCCTCCAAAACTGTGGTCTCAAGAAGTTCTTCCTCACACCATGTTTGAGAGCTCAGCCTGAGCTATTGCAATATTTGATTAGCATATGGGATGAGAACGAAGAAGTGTTCAGGCTCCGAGACCAAGTACTAGAACTTGAGGTATCTGATGTTTATTTCATAACCGGATTGTCTCGCAGAGGCCCAATGCCAATCATGATAGGCAGTAGACCTTCTGGTAAAAAAATGGAGATGGTAATGGCGAGAGTGTGCCCAGGTGCACGGACAGGATCGGGCAGTGGGAAAGTAGATATCCACACAGCCCGCGATCTAGCACTCCGAGTAGTGCTTCACACCACTACGCAGGCTACGGGGTCGTAGGCACCGCATGAGGCAACCAAAGCACAGCTCCTACTAGCCTCCGAGTGCATGAACCCTACACTTTTTGATTGGGCCACTGCCGTAACAACAAACATCAAACGGTAGCTGACGAAGTGCAATAAGGCCAAACTGAAACAGTTTGGGTACGGTTCCATTCTGGTGTCGTTCATTCTGGAACGATTACCAATTTTCCAGGCCAAGGGGTGATAGTCGCCAAACCGTCATTGAGGGAGCCGAGGATGGCTCGATGGGCAGCACTCATGCCCAGATCAGGAGGGGGCCAGCAAATGTCTTGGAGGCCCGAGTTTTTTGTATGGCTACGGCGACAGCTGATTATAGTTAAGGACTGGCCCTATGCCGGTACCGACTTCACGGGAGACCCATATCTTCCACTCCCGGAGGGGGACGACTGGGACGAGGACCTGGGTAAGACTCTTTTTGATTTTTATGTATTTATGAATTTTTTTTGTGATACATGCCTATTCTAACGACAGTTCTATGTGTATGCAGATGTTGGCCCAGAGAGGCCCGCCGGCATGTCGCCCATTGCACGGAGGACCCCTCTCACACATGATCCTCAAGCTGAGGGTGGCGAAGGGAGCGAGCTAGTCCAGAACCTGGAGGGTATCACCCGGGGATCCAGGATTATGCACGGCTAGCAGACGTCTCGATGGCTTACCAGAGACACACTGTGGGGGTGCCTAGTCGCCTCCATCGATTACTGAGGCGATTGGTGCGCGCGGTGACATGCTATCACGAGCACCACGTTGATTAGCCATCTAGGGCTTTTATATGCATATTTTTGAGAGACATGTTGTCTCCGGCTATTATTAAAACGGACATGTATATTTTTTATTTTATGTGATGTACACAAACTGCAAACTATTCGACATATATATATATATATTTCTGGATGGATCTTTTTACATGTGATGATGTTTTTACAAGTTGCGCAAATGTCTATCTAAAACCAAATTAGCTACTGCATCTATTAACGCATTCATGTGTCTGGGTATGTGTTGATATGTAATGTAATCAAAATTTCTTTCCAGTAAACGAATACGTAGATACACACGTAAAATGGATGGGTTTCTAACTGAATAATGACTGTTAAGTTGTAGTACTACAAGCTGTGAGTCCAGATACATAAGTAATGCATGAATACCGAGGTTAATAGCCTCTTTCAACAATTCAAAAATAGCATTATACTCCGGGACATTATTTGTGGTAGGCCCTAGACAAACACCTTGCAAATTAACCAACTCACCAGCAGGATCATAGATTACCTAGGCTTCCGAGGAAATATTCCTGGTACTGCGGGAGGCACCATCCGCGAAACCGACAAAAGGATTAATAGACATCTACACAATCAGGAAGACCCAATCAGCAGAAATATGCTTACAAAGAACACCACACCGCACATGCACAAAAATGAAAACACTCACTTATGTACACACACACCACACAAGAATAACTCAAGCGTAGTACTTTTTGAGGTATAGCCCATTCCTAGGCTGCACCAAAGGAACTCCTTCATAGTTGATAAGCTCATAGGCCCCATTTTTTAATACTTGTTTAACTATATAGGGCCCATGCCACATGGGCTGGAATTTTCCTACTCCAAGTTTATCGTCTCCTTGGTCATATAAGAGGACAAGGTCCCCTTCAATGAAAGAACGTGGAGAAACCAATTGATCGAAGTGGGCTTTGACCCACTTTTTCTGTGCCTCAATAACCAAGGCAGCTAAGTGGCAGTTTTCATCCAGTCGTTCCAAATACAAGAGACGTTCTTCCTCCGGAGAAGTGTCAGGCAATAATTCCACAGCCAACTTTAGGGAAGGAATTTCACATTCAATTGGGAGAGTCACTTCCAAACCATACACCAATTGGAAAGGTGTGAATCTGGTTGCACTCTTTACAGACGTTCGATAATCCCAGAGAGATGAGAACAATTGGAGATGCCAGTTGGATTTGTGGATACTAATCGTTCGTTGAAGCATTGTGACCAAAACCTTGTTCACGGCCTCAACCTGGCCATTCGCGTGGGGGTAGTATGGCGTTGAGTTATCATGGCATAAGCCCAACTTTGATGTCAGCTCAGCCATCATGTAATCCCAAAAATGGGTGCCATGATTGGTGACAATGGCCTGAGGGACTCCGAAACGCGTAATAACATGGTTGAAAATGAATTGGGCAACTGTCTTACCGTCAGCTACTAATGTAGGCATTTCTTCGGTCCACTTAGTGAAGTAGTCTACGACAACGATTATATAAGCATGCCCCCCAGCCGAGTGAGGGTTACATGTCATAAAATATATGCCCCATTTAGCAAAAGGGCCTACGATAATGACAGGATGCAAGGGTACGGGTGGTGCACGCATCTTGCGCTGAAAGACCTGGCACACATGACATTTTCGAACTGCAACAATACAGTCTTTGAATATAGACGGCCAGAAGTAACCCGCACGCAGAATATTATGGGCAGTGGCATATCTAGACATGTGACCACCACAGGTGCCACTATGACAGTCATTCAAGACTCTCTCAGCCTCTTCCAGGTTCAAGCACCGGCGGAGCACAGAATCAACTCCGACACATTACAAGGTATCTCCTACAATGCGGTATGGTTGAGATTGATGTCGAATCCGTCGTCAAGCATCTTTTGTCAATTCAGACTGAAATTTGGATGTTTGAAGATACACAATAATGTCACCGTACCATGGGTCACGAGTGCTGATAAGGAAGAGTGTTTCATCCGGGATATGATCCTCGGATTGGGATGGAACGGAGTCTATTGGGAGAGAGCAAATAAGATTAGCAAAAACCAATGATTTCGTCGATTTAGCAGTGGTGAATTCTAAATCGAACTCCTGAAGGATTACGATCCACTTGGAGTACTTGCCCCCCAGAAATTTCCGAGACAAGATATATGTCATGGGGTTTCAGTCAGAAACCACGGTTACAGTATTTAACAGGATGTAATGGTGGAATCGCTGAACGGTCTGAACCGCATCGAGCGCCAACTTCTCGACATGAGCATAGCGTGTTTCCGTGTCGAGAATATTTCGAGATAGATAGTAAAATACATGTTCATTTCCATCATCGTCATCCTGTACTAAAACCATAGCTATTGTGCTAAGCGCAACAGCCAAATAAAGGGTGAAATCACGATGATAGTTGGGAGGACGTATCAACGGAGCGTTAACGAGTAATGTTTTAAGCTTATCAAAACTAGGCAATCTCGTCCCAATGGAAGGTAACGTCCTATTTCAAAATTCGGGTAAAGCCCTTGGCCACTTCCGCATAATTCGAAATGAAGCATCGTAAGAAGTTAGCTTTCCCCTGCAGACTCTGTAGTTGATGTAACGAGGAAGGGGACGGGAGGTTAACAATGGCCTCGACCTTGAGAGGGTCAAGGCGAATTCCGTCTTTGGAGACGATGAATCCCAAAAGACGGCCAGAATCCACGCAGAAGACGCACTTATGAGGATTAAGCCTAATATTGTAGCGTCTGCAACGAAGGAAAATATGGCGGAGGTGTTCAGGGTGGTCCTCACGCCGAGTTGAATGGGCCGGCAAATCGTCCAGATATGGCTAAACAATATGACATATGTCGTGGAAAGCGTAGGACATAGCGCGCTGGAAGGTGGCCCCAGCATTTTTTAAACTGAATAGGAGCTTTTTGTAAGCAAAGGTACCCCACGGACAGATAAAGGCAGTCTTATGTTGATCAGCGGGTAAAATATTGATTTTATTGTACCCAGAGAAGCCGTCCATAAGGGAATAAATCTCCCTCCCCGCGCATTCGTTAATGATCTGATCTATAAAGGGAGTGGGGTAATTGTCCTTACGACAGGCCCGATTGATGTCTCGGTAATAAACACAGACCCATATAGTGCCCTACTTCTTATCTACAGGGACAATGTTTGAAAGCCATTCTGTGAGGGGAATTGGATAGATAAAGCCCGCGTTAAGAATTTTTTCAACTTCTGTCTTTATAGCTACGACTTTTAGGGGATGCACTAGGCGTAGGCATTGAAGAACTGCTTTCGCACCTGGATAGGTAGGAATCTCGTGCACGAATATGTTGGGATCAATCCCAGGCATCTCTTCATAGGACCACGGGAAAAAATCTTTGAATTCACGAAAAAGGTTCGTACAAAACTTGTATCTCTTCAGGAGAACAAGTCACTCCCACATGAATATTCTCGACTATCCCCGGTTTGATAGAGATGTCGATCGGCATGGTTTGAGTGATATTACTCAGGTTCCCTCTGAAAGGACCTCATGAGTCAATATCGGTGTTTGAAGAGGCGGAGTGGGAACCTGAGATGTGAAACGCTCTAGACAATCAGACATTGCCCCCAGGCCAGGCATGAATGAGGAACGATGATGTCCATCACTCCATGGCAGATCTTCAAGAGACATGGTTTCAACAATAGCTTCATCAGAATGGAAAACTTCTCTTAAAGGTTCAGGCGAATCTGCATCGCCGAGACAGGGGGATTGAGAATATATATCCAGAGCCATGCTCGAAGGAGCATGTTCAGGAGGAGGAAGATCAGATGCAGTGATGATTTCATAATAATTAATCTCAACTGGAGTTAATAGCATCTATTCTCCAAAAGAGGTCATCTGTTCAGGCGAAGGGATGATCCAAGGGTCGTCAGACCTAGAGACCATATTAACTTGAACGGTGTGCGATGGTGAAGCGGAAAAAATACCCATGAGGGCGGGGTCCTTGAAGAGACCGGGTCCTACACGGTCGAGGGGATTTGGGATTTGATCCACATAAGGAACGTTGTTCTTAGAGGATGAGGTGAAGAAAGACAACTGATCCACAGTGATGATTTTGCCCTCATGAGGGAACTTCAGAAGCCGAAAGAGGGTGGACGGAACGCATAGCATGGCGTGAGTCCAACTGCGACCAAGAAGGAGATTGTAGTTGAGCTTGGCATCAACCACTTCTACTTCTATGTTGACTGTCTTCCCTTGTAACGTGATTGGAAAACTCTCGAGAACACCCAGGGGTTTTGATTCCCGACCATCGAATGCCTCTAGGGCATTGGGAGACGATGTAAGAGCTGGAGAGCCAATGGCCTTCCAGGAGGCAGATGACATAACACAGGTGGAAGCACCTTTGTCCACAACGGCCCTATGGATGTTAAGGCCATTGATCTTGACTTGAATAACAAGAGCTATTTGATGTGGAAATCGGGGGACAAAATTTTCTAGGTCGAAGGTGAGAAGAATAGAATCGGCGGGATCGATTCCACTGATTGCGGACAACAGAGCCTTCCGTTGCGACGGGAAACTTTAAAGCACTTCCAATGCAGACATTACAGATGGTGCCTGTGCCAAATCCTCAACAATACTGTAGTGCTGGGCGGCACGGGCGTTTAGGTTGTAGGAAGATTTTTGCAGAACACCTTTAGAAGGTGGCCTCACAACAGGTTCAACGCTAGGCTTCTCAATTTCTAAAGGACCAGAGACAGGTGGGGGAGGTGGTCCATCCACAACTTCCTTCCCATCTTCCTGGCGTGATCCAGCATAATCCTTCGAATGCGTAGAAATCGAGATAGGTGCAGCACCATTCATAATAAAGACCTGGGACCCAAATGGTACAGATGGTGAAGGCTGCTCAACCATCTGGGTCTGCTGAGACGGGAATGGTTCTTTTAGAACTGCCAGAGTCCCTTTGGAGCCTTTCAGAAGTTGACTAACTTCAGATCGTCGGGGACAATCTTTTGTATAATGGTCTCCTTCACAGATAAGGCAGGGGTACTTTAGTTTACGTTGGGAATCGTCATCAATACGAGGTTTAGAAGACTCTGGTTTCGGGGCATCGGGTTTGGATTTTCCTTTGCCCTTCTTCTTTCCTTTGGAGGCCTTTTCTGTAGGATTGGCCTGAACGGCGTTGACCTCCGCAGTCTTACCAGAATCTGGCGGGGCAGGAAGAGCATAATTATTGGAAGAATTAGACTTCTGCTTCCCGTTAGAGGATTTCCGAGAATTTTGAGAAATGGAACCAATAACACCGTCCACCGCTAGGGTAGGTGGTGCTTTAGAGGTTCCTGGCTGCGGAGCATCAGTCAAAATATCATAAAGCGTGCCAGACTGAGAGTACGCCAGATCAAGATACTGGGCACGGGCGATGGCTTGTTCTTCAGTCATACATGCCCCCATAGCAATATCTTGAGCGATATTGTTAACGAAGGAGGTGTTGAACCAATGAGTTTGTAGCTGATCAGGTATATCAAACTTGATCAATCTACAAAGATGTCGCCACTCATGAATATGATCAGATATGTGGGTGGCTTTATCCTGCTTCAAAGAAGTCAGGAGATGCATCTCGGCTTCATAACGAACCGGTAACTGGAAATGTGTCAGAAAAGCCATAGCTAATGTATTGAAATATTGAAAGATGCCGCGGGGTAATTCTATATACCACTTAGCGGCAGTAGCGGTAAGAGTGCCCTGGAAGAGACATAGATGAATTGAATCATCCACCCAAGAGTTGGACGAACACCACAGATGATAGGTCATCACATGAGCTTGGGGGTCCTCTCCAGCTTTACCTTCAAACTTAGGACAATCGTCGGGCACCTTGGTTGGAACCGGAGGCCAATAAGGATTGTGAAGAATCGGATCATTGGTCAATTTAGAAACATCCAATAATTCCAAGGTAGCCAGGAACGACAACTGGGGATTGAAAGGCATACCAGGCCCTCGATAAAGACCTGTACCTGTACTCCACCCTGGTTGAGCATAACCTTGCCCCCACTAGTTCTGTCCCAGAGGATTCTGACCATAGGGGGTATAGGTTGTATAATTAGTCTGATACTATTGCTGATAACCAGTGTATGGGGGTTGATAACCGGGGTATGGACCCTGATTATATGTCGGCCCGGTTTGGGCAGTATACAGATTTGACTGTTGAGTATAGGTATAGCCTGGTTGTTGAAGATAATAATTAGAACCTTGGGGCGGGTTGTAAACCGATCTAGATTGAACTTGAAGATAATAACCGCCTTGGGGTTGAGCAGGTTGTTGATAAGTGGGGCCCTGCTGAGCCTGATAAGTGGGGTGCACAGGCGGATTCGGTTGTGGCATAGATTAAATCGGCTGTTGAGTAGGGTTGACAGGATGTGCAATCTGGCCTGGTTAGACAGGTTGACCTGGCTGAACGGGCTACCTTGGTTGAACAGGTTGGCCCGGCTGAATGGGTTGTCTTGGTTGAACAGGTTGACCCGAGTGAACAGGTTTCACTGGTTGAGTAGGTTGACATGGGTGATGAGAGACACCAGGCTGCCCCGGATGGGCCAGTTGGCCTGGTGGTGGGATAGGGCCAGGCTGTGCCTGATAACCAGTTTGACCTGCAACAGGACCATAAGAGGGTCCTGGCTATGCAACATTCAAACCAATAGGAAACTGAGGTTGTAGAGGTTGCACCATAGGTTGAGAGAGTTGGATTTCCCCCCCAAGACCATACAATGGCCTCGGTTGGTACCCCGATTGACTTGTGGGTCCTTGAGGTTGCCTTGGTTGGACCACAGGGTGAGGCTGCATAGGTTGACCTTGAGGGTTGTAGGACTATCCTTGCGGACCGTATAACAACCCCTATTGGCCCGAAGGTTGGCCCTGTAAGGGTTTTCCTTGCAGGTCATAAAGATAACCAAGCTAGCCCGAAGGTTGGCCCTAGAAGGGTTGTCCTTACGGGTTGGAAGGCTGCCCAGCTTGGGTAGACAGAAAACCTTGAACATACTGATAAGCCTCTGGAGCAGGAAAACGTAGAGGGTTTCCCTGCTCATCGTATTGATATGGAAAAATGTAGACAGGTGTACGGTCCTGTGCATAATGCGAAAAATAAGGACGATTGGGATCTTGGGAGGATTGACCAACCTCAGAGTTTGATTGCTATAGGGACAACCGACACTCCTCAGGAGAGATGTTCTCCGGAATAGCAAATTCTATGTACATGTCTTCGGGAAGTGACGCAGTTCTTACGGACTGAGTATTAACAGCGGGTGTAGACGCGGCCACACAGACAGTGGGCCTGACAGGTATTGATGTGACCTGAGGAGTTGACGTGAGGGGTGTCCTTGGAGACATCCCCAACAAAGGAATAATCGACCTCATAGAAGGAGTTGATACTCCCATAAAGGCAACAGCGGTCATAATCTGACTTAAAGATCTATACCCTGTTGGAAGTGAAGGACTCGACGAAGACATGACAGATAACTCGGGGTTGTCTTCTGGGAAAAACTGGTAATATTCACCAGATGTGGGGATTTCCTCACTAGGGGAAGGACTAGATGAGCCCATATCTGAGCCTGCCGCTAGATCTTCTAGAAGACGACGAGGACTAGGAGGAATAACAGCAGCTAGAAAAGGCGAACCCGATGTAAGAGGAAGGAAATACTCCCCTACTCCAAATCCAAACCAAGCATTGGATAAGGGCCAATTGAACTCAACTGGTCCTCCAAAGGGAAGCTCAGACAGAACCGGTCCCCCGTCAGGAAACTCGGAGACAATGGGCTGCTGAGGTTCAGCAGAGGATTGAGAGACCTCTGATGAATCATCTGTGTAAGGACTACCAATAGACGAAACTGAGGTTCCGCCACTGTGACAGTAACGACAAGAGAAAGAGATCAAACAAAAACACACGGGCTAAAAACCAAGGCACACAATCAAATGGCCAACAAGAAAAATCTAAAGGGGTGCGTGATCGCACGTGATTTATTTTACCACATTGAAACTTAGAAACTTCACCGTTTCATGTTTTAAGAGTCGAGAAACGGATGAAAGGTGACTCTATCTCTTTCAATTTTGAAACAAGCATGAAAGGACAAGCGCTTGATGATCCTTTCAAATTTAAAGAGTTAGAAAAGATCCAAATGACTACTCGGGTAATCTAGGCAAAGGGTGTACCAAATATCCGTGAACTGTAGTATACACCTTGGTTTCAAAATGAAAGAGAAATCAACCAAGGACTTGACGTACGTGCAGGCAATCTCCCCGAATGCTGTGTCTAGTGTATCACGGGTATAAGGTGGCAGACTCGGCTTCCTATGGATAAAGGATAGCAACCTAGTGGGGTCTCCCTTTATATACGCGATGGTACGGGGAGCACAAGTCCGTACTAGCGTTGTCTAAATCCAAGAGGTGAAAGACAGCTACTAGGTTTAATGACACCAGAACACGTCACTAGCCTAGACCTCTAAATATTTCGTTAATGTTTCAATGTTGCCTTAAGGTAAATTGAATAAATTTTAGTGTTGATCTTCAATTATGTTTCAATTTCCATGCCCTACCGAATGTTACGTCTCAAAATCCTCTAAATGCACACTACATGCCACAATGTATCATTCAGTTCGATGAATAGCTAACTATGGGAAGGTTGAGAGCTTTCACACAATAACAAAATGATCACAAAACAACCACTAGTGTCTCTAATGCAAGCTAACGGAAACTAAAAGCTTTTCTTTTAGAGTTATAAATCACTAATAACACAGAAAATATTCAATTTACATTAACTAATCAAAAGCAAAAGAGATTTTTTTTTTAGTATTTTCAATGTTTAAGAGCAAAGTGACTAAAAAAAATGAAAACTAATGAAAAAAAATTTTGAGAAGTGATAGCAAGAGAGAAAAAACAAATAATTCACTCAATGCCAAACACACAAATCAAAACTCAAATTGACAAAGAAGTCCCTCAAATCAAAGAGGAATCCCAAAGACTCAAATGAACCGTGTAATCTAGGCCCAAGATGAGACAAAGTGGAATTCAAATGAGGAAGAATCCAATCACTCAAATAACGCAACAAAACAATGGAAAACCACCAAACGAATGTAGAGAAGCAATAATGAAATTGACTAATCAAACGAGGACCAAAAACTCCCACGGGAGGTTCGACACACTATAGCACCTAGATGCCCTAGGGCTAGAATGTAAAATCTATAGTAGAGGGAAAAAAAATGGAGGATGAAGGTCACACACAGTCAAAAAAGGCTCCAGAACACTCAGGCAGTCGAAAAAATGACACCAAAACCACAAATCAAGCTCAAAAATCTTAGAAAGGAGCAAACCCTAGCACCACACAGGATTGGCGTGACTGTTAGGCTGCAATTAGCACCAGAACAGGATTGGCGCAGGGGATAAACTGGCAACAAGTGCTAGCTGGCGTTACTGTCAGGGAAAAAACCACTCCAGTCGATTTTTCTAATGCAAAAAATAAAAAAGAGCAATCAGGGAGCAGATCAGGGATGGTGAAGCTAAACAAAAGTTTAACACTAGAAAAGAGCGAACCAAAAGAGTTGATCAAGCAGGCAAAGACCAAAATCAACCGAAAAGACAAGACAAACTCCAATCAATGTCTCCCCAGCGGAGTCGCCATTTTTTTGGAGAGGTAAATCCCCTCTATGGACAGAGGCGATCCCTACTAGCCCAGATCGGGTCTAGCAACAACCGAGTCACGCTAAGACGCAGGTTCCTAGTTACAATAGACAAGATGCAACAAGAGGCCTACCTTAAGTCATACACTTCTGTTGTTTGCAAAGAAGATGGTGCTTCTGTCCCTCGCTTTCATAGATCACAATTCTCCCGCCTAGCACGTTCGAACATCTGCACGTACACGAAGAAACAACAAACACACAAGCGTAAAACCTAATACATGCAACTATGCATCAGTCAGAGAAGATACAATTCATAACATAAAACATGAACATATGAATGGAACCATAATCGAAGTCGTTTATTATTAATCAGACCAAAGAAAGATACAACCTGAGCTCTGACACTAGATCTTCCTTCGGCAAGTCGACAGCGGAGTACGTCTCGATAAAGCTCGTCGGGAATGGGACAAGTCTCTCTCTCTTCGGCTGTCTGAAGATAATCTCCTTACTACTGGTTCAGCTCTATTCAGGCTAGCTTGCAAAGGGAAAATGACAAGCTTATATAGATGGTGGAAGGGTAGTTGGGATCCCTACATTGGTGGGATTGGCCCTATCCTCAAGGAAGCTTCCATGATAGGTGGAAAACTACTTCCCCTACATGGAGATCCGAAGCCAAATCTCCCAACTCATTTTAGAGACTTGCTCAGGAGTTGGTTGGAATCAAACTTCTGTTGTTTATTTTAAAAAAAAAATCCTTATTAAGCCTGGCATGAGCAATACACTGGGACAGAGCGCTAGTTGGCACGCCCTCTTTTGTGGATTTCCCCCATTGGCGCGAGGGCTAAACTGGCTAGTCGTGTCAAGGCCAAAAGGGCTATTTTTAGGGCTTTTCACAGGAAATTGTCTTCAGGGGAATGATTTTCTTTGTCAAGGGGGATGTCATGAAAGTGGTTTCAGGTCATGTCACTGCTCACAGGTCACAGAATAAGCCCTCCAATGTGCGGGACGGGGGATTGCAGGGACGGTGACAAATTACTGTGTAACAATTTAGTTTCTTGTCCTGAGGCTATTCTATAAAGCCCTTTACTTCTAAGTAAGTCTATCATGTAGGATAGCCATTGGCAATAATTGGTGCTGTTAAGAATAACCAGGCATACAATTTTATTTTATTTTATTTTATTTTTTTATTTTTTTAAATTGAAGTTGTAAAGGGCTGAAAATAACTACTCTAATAGAAATATCTCGAAAAATTAGGCCAGTTAAAAAAAAACATCTCAGAAAACAGTTTCCAGATGAAGAAGTTGTGCCTTTTGAAAAAAATGTGTTGTAGATGTCGAATAGTTACATGAAAGGTTGAAATCTGATGATGAAGTTATACTTAAAAGAAAAATATCCCCCCCACCCCTTTTCAAACTTAATGCAATAAGCTCACTTTTAAAAAAAACTACTTTATGTGACCCACTTTTATAAATAAGTGAGAGTCACTTTTACAATGTTACTTTTATATGTGCTTTTGAAATAAGACCCTCTTTTTAAAATCGACAACTTGCCAAAGGGCTTTATAAGAAAAAGTAATTTAACAAAAAAAAATTTACAAAAAGAAGCTTGAGAGAGAGACTTGAACCCAAGACCTCTATTCTCATAAACTAACTTTACACCAAGTGAGTTAGTAAAAGGATTATGTAATTGTTTGAAAGGAGGAAGGAGATTTTTTTTTTGCTCTTCGATGTGCGTGCTTTTTCATGTAAAACAAAACACAAAAATCTGTGTACAAAAAAAACAAAATCCAAGCTCTATGGAAGAATGTTAGATTTTCAAATAACCTTACTAGAAACTATCCTTTTTCCGCTATTCTGATTTCCCAAGGTCGCACAAAGACGCATGGAAACAGCATACATAGCGAAACAATTATTGTCTTCTTGTTTCTGATTTGTCAAGTTCGCACACAACACAGAGCAAAGAGCATACACAAAGAAGAGGGTATAGATCTGACAAATAAAAGATAACTATAAATTGAAATAAACAGAGGGAACTGAAATAAACAGAATTATTAATAAATATAACTGCAAAAATATATACTTTATACCCCCAGATCTAAAATGACATAACTCGGACAACCAGAAACCTTTTCGCATGAAATGAAAGGGGTTTCTCGCAATAACAGACACTCCAGACACAACAGAGTAGTTCTCCTAGCCCAAAAGTGGTCAAAAATAGTAAATCTGGAAAACGACAGTCCCATGCAATCAAACCGGCTTCGAATTTGGATCAACAACGGATGCGGCCCTCAAAATGGCTCTGATACCATGTAGGAATTTACAGGGTAAGTTCCTTAGATCAAACAACAAAGGTCACCGCTCACAAATAGATAACAAATCAGTACACCAGTATTTGACGTGGTTAAAACCCTCGAAGAGGGAAACATTCCATGACTTGAGCCAACGTGGCCACTTCAAGCCAAGGAAAATTTTAAGGATAGAAATTTATTTGAAATTTTAGAAACCTTGGCGAATATTACTAGTCCCTAATATGAAAATTTTAAAATGGTTGGTGAAATTTTTGTGAAATTATTCAAATTTATAATGATTTTATATAGTCTAATATTTTTGTGATTTTTAAGGTAAAATATTTTTGTACTGTAAAATTTGGGCGAATCAATTTTAGAAAAAATTGAAATTCATGAATGTATTTTTTTGAAAAAACATGAAAAATTAGCCCACCTGCGAATATTAGCCCCAAAAATTTTCCCTGCTTCAGGAAATTTATTAATATAAAAAGAAAATTTACATAATTTTGTCTCATAAAACTGTTACCAGACAAATTACCCTCCATGCTCTTCAAATATATATCATGGACCAATCAGGTGTTAATCCATGGATCAAGTGTCGATAATACTAAGGAGAGAATGAACTATCGGATCACTACATATCGTGACCGTCAGATTATAAGTTACCAATGTACGTAGTAAAGAAACACACTTTACCTAACTCTACACTAGACCAAGTTATACTTAACTATTTCCTATGTGTCATAATATCCTAACAATAATGTCCATGGTAAAATGAAGGTGAATATACATGGTTAATAATTTTGTTATATTATAAATTTATTGTTATATTTACGTTTTTATGTGTTTCTTAATTAGAATTAAATATGGCTATGAATCATTTTTTTACACCACTACATCTCCCCAATACCTTTTTTCTTTTAGATTTAATTTAATAAGTTTTATAAAACTAAATAAAATTAAAATATTTAAAAAATCGTTCACATACAATATTTCTTACATTACATCTAACGCCTACACATCTTCCTAATACACATATCCTCTCCCTAATATTAGGCTGTAGAGAGCCTCTCGGTGCAATAAAAATATTTAAGTATTATCATATCATGTAAATTTAATTTCATGTTAAGAAATTGATTAAGTCAAACTCTATCACTAAGTAATTTATTGATTGGTTCACCATTCATTTAGACAATTCCCTAACCAAATAATATATGTTTACTTCTATATATAAAAAAATACAATTTTTATTACAAAAAAAAATATTTTGGAGTGTGAAAATATTTTGGTAAAAATAAAACTAAAAAATAATATAATATAAATATTATTTAAAATAATAATAATATTTAAATATATATTTTGTTTAATATTGGTAACTTTAATGATAAAAGGTACAGATTTTTATTATCATATAAATTTCAATTTTAGTGAGAATTTCTTATCATTAAAGCCATGGAAACATTTTGGATAGTGGTCAAACATAAATTTGTATTTAGAGAGATTATATTAATATTCCTATAGTTGGTGCACACATAAGTGGATCAAACCTAGCGCCATGTTTTTCTTTTAAATCTCAAACCGGTTGGATGCCATTGTGGATAGGAGTTTTTTTGTACTGTGCAAGGTTCAATTCCCATGAGATATTAACATTGAATCCATTATGTACCTTGATGTAGTGGTTCAATGTGTGGTTGCGCGAAGAGATATATTAAAAATGGTCACATGTGCATACATAAGTGGAAGATATGATTAAAATGTGGTTGAGATATGTTGATAAATTTTATTATTTAAAAGGGTGAAAATGGTATCAAACAATATACATCAACATGTGGTTTGTTAGTTGATGATTGATGTTTTTGGAAAGAATTAGTAAACCTGTTAATTTAAAATATCAATATCAAGAAATTTAAATATCTATAATATTTTATTAACATTGTTTAACATTGACTATATCATGGTCAACCATTGCCCAATGTCACATTGTGACAAAGATTGTCTCAATATGAAAATTAACCATGGTAAACCATGGTCCACTGTCGCATTGTGATAAAGATTGTCTCAATATGAAAATCAACCATGGTTAACCATGTTTGTTTTAGGGTTTATATACCTTGGTTTTATAATATTAATCCTTTGGGTTGATTATTATTCCCTTGGGTTTTAGTATTAATCCCTTGGGTTTATAATATCAATCCATTGGGTTTATAATATCAATCCCTTGGTTTTATTAATATAAAGGTTCATATTCCTAGGGTATAATATATTCATATGATTTATAATATTAATCCTTGGGTTTAATATAAATCCCTAGGGTTTATAATCATGGTCAACCATGGTCCAACGTCACATTGTGACAAATATCTTCTCAATATGAAAATAAAACATGGTCCAACAACGCATTGTGACAAAGATTGTCTCCATATGAAAATTAATCATGGTCAACCATGGTCCAATGCCACATTATGACAAATATTGTCTCGATATGAAAATAAATCATGATCAACCATGGGTTTAACCTATCGACCATTGTCAACCATGGTCCAACATCACATTGTGACAAAGATTGTCTCAATATGAAAATCAATAGTGGTCAATCATATTAAACCATTTTCCACCACGGTCGACCATGGTCCAATGTTGCATTGTGACAAATATTGCCTTAATATGAAAATTTACCATGGTAAATCATGTTTATTTTAGGTTTTATAATATTTATCGTAGGGATGATATACCTTGTTTTATAATATTAATCCCTTGGGTTTAATAATATTCCCTTGGGTTTATAATATCAATCCCTTGGGTGTATTAATATAAGGATTCACATTCCTAGGGTGTAATATTATTCACAGGATTTATAATATTAAACCCGGGTTTAATATAAATCTCCAGGTTTATGATCAGGTTCAACCATGGTCCAACGTCACATTGTGATAAATATTTTCTCAATATGAAAATCAACCATGGTCTAATGTCACATTGTGACAAAGATTGTCTCAATATGAAAATGAATCATAGTCAACCATGCTCCAATGTCGCATTGTGGAAAATATTGTCTCAAAGTGAAAATCAACCATGGTCAACCATGTTTATTTTAGGGTTTATAATATTTATTTTATGGTTTATATACCTTGGGTTTATAATATTAATTCCTTGGGTTTAATATTATTCACTTAGGTTTATAATCCCCTCAGTTTTTAGTATTAATCCCTTAGGTTTATAATATCAATCCCTTGGGTTTATAATCATGGCCAACCATGGTACAATGTCATATTGTGACAAATATTAACTTAATATGAAAATCAACCATGGTCCAACGTCACGTTCTGACAAAGATTGTCTCCATATGAAAACCAAACATGGTCAACCATGGTTCAATGTCACATTGTGACAAATATTGTCTCAATATGAAAATCAACCACGGTAAACCATGGTCCAATGTAGCATAGTGACAAAGATTGTCTCAATATGAAAATAAACCATGGTCAACCATGTTTATTTTAGGGTTCATAATATTTATCTTAGATTTTATATACCTTGGATTTATAATATTAATCCCTTGGATTTAATATTATTCCATTGGATTTATAATCCTTTGGTTTTTAGTATTAATCCCTTGGGTTTATATTATCAATCCCTTGGGTTTATTAATCTAAGAGTTCATATTCCTAGAGTATAATATTATTCATATGGCTTATAATATTAATCCTTGGGTTTATAATCATGTTCAACCATGGACCAACATCACATTGTGACAAATATTTTCTCAATATGAAAATCAACCATGGTCCAATGTTGCATTGTGAAAAAATTTGTCTCCATATGAAAAATCAATCATGGTCAACCATGATCCAATGCCACATTGTGACAAAGATTATCTTCGTAGGAAAATAAATCATGGTAAACCATGGTGCAATGTCGCATTGTGACAAAGATTGTCTCAATACGAAAATCAACCATGGTCAACCTTGGTCAACCGTTTATTTTAGGATTTATAATATTTATCTTAGTGTTTATATACCTTGGGTTTATAATATTAATCCCTTGGGTTTATAATCACTTTTGGTTTTAGTATTAACCCCCTGGGTTTATTATTCCATAGGGTTTATAATCACATTCCAAACTTACTTTGTGACAAAGATTGTCTCAATATAAAAATCAACCATTGTCAACCATTGCCAACCATAGTTGATCATCGTTAACCATGTGATGAGCTCCATCATTAAACATATTTGGAGGGGTTAATAGTCACCTTTTTGAATTCTTAGATCTCTTTTTCTTGAATTTTTATTATTATTTGGTTTTATGATGCTAGTATAGGTGGTGATTAAGGCTAACATACTTTGAGTGCCTAATATGAGGTTGAGTGCATAAAATAATCAATTATTAGCATTTTTATAGGGATTTTATCATCAAAACTTAGAGGAGACAGCAAAAAGAAATTATAGGAGGATTTTCCACCCTCCGTAACTCTCAAAAGGAAACCGCAGGACCCCAAAGATTCTCTTCAGCAATTTGAATTGCAAAGGGAACCAAAGGATCCCCAAGGATTCTCTCTAGCAATTCGATTTCCAGAGGTAGCCACGCAACTCAAAGAGGAGTGCACCCAATCTTTGTTTACTCAAAGTCAAGTGGACTCAATCACCATTTTACATGGATTTGTTGGTAGCTGCCCTATAGAATAAATAGAGCAGAGCTAGAGCTAGGAGGAGTTAGTCAATTCCAGTTGATTCTAGTTGAAACTTTATTGCAAGCTATTGAGATTTTTATTAGTTTACTCAGCGATCAAAATTTCAGAGATGTATGAGGTTATTCTTTTATGAAATGAGAAAATTGATTTCATTCGACTGATTTAAGTTTCAGAGGGTTAGGCTTGTGGGTTAGGGCCCAATCCATGTGCCTCATCTTCTTTGTTGTTACTATATTTTCCTTTATGTCTTTTAGCTAGTTTTTCTTCTGCCATTTAGTTAGATTTGCTTCTGATAGTTTCATTGATGCTTAGTCTTTGCTTTCAGTTTTTTGTTGTAGATTTTCATTTGCTTGTAAGTAGTAGAATAGAGGATAAACCTCTAAAAGCTTTGGATCGATACTTCCCTTATCATCTCTATCGATAGAGTTCGAGGAGGGTAAACCTGCCCACATACCAAAAACATTGATTTCCGTTCACTATTTCCATCTTTGCGTTACGCCTCTAAACCTTTATTTTACGCCTCCATACCCTACTATTTTTCACTTATTTTAATTGCTGCACCCACATTTCTTTCCTTAATAGCACTCAAACCCTTTGTTGAGTCCCAAACTTGCATTTTCTTATACACCTTTCTAGACCTTTTCCATTCACCTGGACCTTCTAAGTCATCAATATCATTGCATATTAATCATAAAAGAGCATTTAAAGTGGTTTTTAACTATGTTTTGTGTCTGCTGTTTGAATTAGATTTTTGCTCAATAAGCTAAGAAATCTTGTCACTTTCCGCAGCTGCTGCAACTTTCCGCAACCATTTTGTTAAAGTCTATATTGCAGGTGTCTTCAGGCAAATCGAGCCACATGGGCAAGTTGGAAATGACATGGACATGGATCGAGTCCTATTGGCTCAGTCGAATTCACCTAAGAAGGTTGTGGTCAAAGGTAGCCAAGTAGTGGTCAATCGTAGAGTCCCACGGTGACAGAACTCTGTTTTTCATCACGTGAAGACTTGTGTGGTTGTTTCTAAATCACAAGAGACATATAAACACCTGTAAATGGCTCCATAATCCGAATCCAACAGCCACTTTCCATAGATTTAATCTTCACGGCAGCCATGATGCTAGATTTCTGGACGTGGTTGTTCACGTGTCTTCTATCAGCGCAGACTTTAGGGAATTAGTTATGTCACCCTCTGTTATAAATAATGCGTTCTCATACGCATAATAGTTAGCTCTGTAATGTAATTGCGTTGCCACTGTGCTGTGACATTATTTCTCTGTTATGACCGCATTTTGAATATATAAGAAGACTCTGTTCATAAGCACAATTCGTGTTTGATAGCTGCTTCCTGAGGATTGTGCAGAGGGCCCCTGCACACGCCGAAGTTTTGTGTATTACTGTATAGTTTCATGCTTCATTTCCTTACGTTCATTGTGCCATAGTCATTCACGTGTATATATATTACATCTTTCATGGTATTTACGTTTCATCTTTGTCCACAATCTTTCATGCTTTACGTTTTACTTCTGTCCATAATATTTCATGCTTTATATTGTTGTTAATTGATCAGTGTTTTTGTTCCAGATTACAATAGGCAGCCTGGGCATTTGCACATCATTTTATAATGACTAATGACATGGAATCAATCTTGTCCTTCTGCTGATTTATTTTTTTTCCTCTTAGTTTTTAATTCCAGCACTGTTTTATTCATTTCAGTTTTATACATTTGCTTTACTAGTTAGATTAGATATTAAGCTGCTCATTTCATTATCAGTTACCTCCGAAAGCCATAGCGAGACTAATGGTGAGGTATTGCAGTATGAATGTGTAGTTTGATGTTAGTTTATTTTTTTTCAAGTTAGATATTAAATTGCTCATTTCATTATCAGTTACCTCCAAAAGCCATAGCGAGACTAATGGTGAGGGATTGAAGTATGAGTATGTAGTTTGATATAAGTTCATTTTCTTTCTGCAAATTAGATATCAGATTGCTCAAGTTGTTTATGATTACCTCCGAAAGCCATAGCGAGACTAATGGTGAGGGGTCAGAATATGAATTGATGTAATTTGATTTTAGCTTTACTTTACTTGCAAATCTTTGGATTTCTTTGAGTACAGTTTCTTTTGTGTTTATACAGCAGCAAGGGTAATGGGTTTCATGATCAATAGTTCACTGTTTGTTTGACTAGTATAGTAGCACATTTTCATTTTCTTTTAGGAATTAATTTTGTCATTGCATATTTTAAAATCCTTTTTAAGTTTGAAGTTTGGGAAATCATTATAAAGGACATCATTGCCTTGAACATTTATATCCATACTTGTCTTTTAGAATTTCCATCTCACATTAGGAAACCAACTAAGATAAAAAGAAAAAAAAACCAAAAACGACAAAAAGTAAGAGATAGGTTATCTTGCACATATAGTGCACCACACTTTGTCAGCTTACGAATCCAGGATTGACAAATTAATGTAGCAATTTAGGACACACTGAATTGACCAAACATTTTGGCATCGTTGCCGGGGAAGAGTAACTAGGTAGCCAATTTCTTTAAAAAAAAAAACAATAAAAAGAAGGGAAAACTTGATAACTTCTTGAAGTATGCTCTCCTCTTTCACCTAGTGTGATCTGGAGGATCAGAAAAGAGATTTATTGGTTCAATAATTTCTTAAGTATGCTCTCTTCTTGCACCTACTGTGACCTGGAAGATCAGAAAGAGAATTATTAGCCCAACTTAAAAAAAAATAATAATAATAAAAATGACATGCATAGAGCAAGAGATTCTAGGGGAAGGTTTGTAGCTAGAGCCAAGAGTTCGATTTTCACAACTCCATCTTCTTCAAGGCATAGACAAGATTCACCACCATCTACCCCTAGCCTTAAGATTCTTGGAATTCAAGGAGCAGCTGAATTAGAGGATTCTCCTACACCATCTACCAAATCTCACTTAGAAAAGGACCCTTTCTTTACTTCCACAGGAGAGTATATTGTAATCAAAGAAGTAGAATCACCTGAAGAAGAAAAGGAAGAAACTCCCTCTCATCCTCCCTTGATAGAAGAACCAAAGGACTTTGAGGACTCTAAAGAAACTATCATGGCAGAGGAAATAATAGATGGATTCGGAGGTAGAGGTAGAGGTAGAGGTAGAGGAGGAGGAAACAATGGAGACAATAATGGTGAAGGTAATAATGGAAGAAATATGGAAGGAGACAACTTGTTTGGATTCCCTATAGTTGATGAGGAAACTCATACAACAATGAAAAAAATCTCACCATCTGTCCTCCCCAACTTCTATGGATTGCGAAGTGAGGATCCTGAAACATTTCTGTTTGAGTTTGAAGTCGTGTGCCGAACCTATGACTATATGGAAGACTCTCAAAAACTCAAACTGTTTCCTTCAACATTGAAGGGAGCCGCTTTGAAATGGTTCATGGGATTAGCCACCCAATCTATTAGGACTTGGAATGATATGAAAAAACCATTTTTGGATAGATACCTGGACTATTGCATGCCCACTAATCACAAGGATGAGGTATTCAAAATGGTGCAAAAAGAAGATGAAAATTTGGAGGATTTACTTGAAAGATTTCAATACAACTTAAAAAGAGAAAATATGAACAACTTAGATCAAGAAACTTTGAAAGCCCTTCTATTAAAAGCCATTAGAGATGAATGGATAGATATTGTAAACATGATGGGGAAAGGAGACATTTCTCAACTTCCACTTCGTGACATAACAGAACTATGTTTCCATCTCTCAAGGGGAAAATCTAAAACGGGAAAAGGGCCTAGAGATCCTTCTCTTATCAAGGCTAAAAAATCTACAACTGGATCAGTAAGTAGGGCAGAGATTGGCAATATGCTTGATGAATTCAAAATTGATATCCTAGGGAGCCTTAGTGAACAATTAGACACCCTTAAAATTCAAAACAAGCGGAAAGCAGAAACAGATGCTCTAGCCATCTTTTGTCCGAAATGTAGGAAGAAACATGTTTTAAGGGAATGTCCCTTGGATGAAAAATTTGTAGAAACATGTATGATTTTCTCAGAGAATCATGAGACCAAGGATTGTCCTTCAATTCCTGGACTCAAAACTGTCTTTCAAGAAGATCCAAATTCAGTAGAATCTCTCTGTTTTGTTGCAAGAAGACCTTGGCAGGGGCAACAAACTCAAGGGTTTAGAAACCTTATGAATTCTCAACCCCCGCCAAATTGGAATCCTTGGCAACAACCTTGGCCCCAACATCAAAATCCATATCAGCCATGGGTACGAGGGATGCAAAATCCTTATGGGAGATTTGCTCAATTTTATAAATATCCTCCATCTTTTCAAAATCAACAAGCTCCACAACTTCCAAACCCAAATCCACAACTTTCATTACCATTTCCACAACAACAACCTTCTCAACAAAATCCAAATCCTCAACTCATTCTTCCATTCCAACAAAAGACAAATCAACTTCCAACCCAGCCATTTCCAAATCCTAACAATAAAAATCCCCAGAATACTTACATGATATAAGGACAACAATTTCCTACCTATATGATTGTTCCTCTCAATGATGTACAACTCAGGTCTGGTAGAGTTTTAGAAAAACCTTCTATAGATGTCCAAGAGCAAGATACCTCTGAGGAGGACTATCTTAAAGCCAATAAGGGTTCTGAGGAAGCATCTCTTCAAAACTTAAACATTCAAAAAGAGAAAGAAAAGTTAACCCCCACAACTCCTATAGTTGAGCAACCTGCATCTTCATCCACACCTCCTTTCTCTGAAAGATTACAAATTGATAAAGGGGTGGAAAAACAAATCTTGTTGCCTAACTATGATTTTCTAGATGAATTAAAAAATGTTTGTATCAAGATTCCCTTGTTACAAGCCATTAGAGAGATTCCTATTCTAGCAAAAACAATAAAGGAGTTGAGTCTCAAAAGACCAGGAAGGAAACTAAGAGATACAAGAAGAATCTACCTGGTAGGAAAAGTTGCAGATATCATGATGGTAAAAATTACCATTCAGAAGTATGTAGATCCAGGTAGTCCAATTGTCAAGACACATATAAATGGGATAGAAATTCCAAACACATTGATTGACTTAGGGGATGCTATCAACATTATGAGTAGACAAACTATGGAACGGCTAAAACTTCCTAATCTTCTTTTTACACCTACTTTACTGCAACTTGCAGATCGATCAGTTATCAAACCAGATGGTGTATTAGAAGATATTTCAGTCTCCTTAGATTCTTGGGAATATCCAGTAGATTTTATGATTTTGACTCCCAAGAGCAATCTAGGAGGGCACCCACTTATTTTAGGAAGACCTTGGCTAGCCACAGCTGATGCTTTCATTAGTTGTAGATCTAGGGATATGTACATTTCTAATGGTAATTCGACAAAGAAATTCAATTTGTATCCTCCAACAAAAGCAATCACAGAAGTAGGAGACAATGAATGGTTTGATGATGAGGACATTATACAACCTGTCTTTACCATTTCTGAAATCAGTAAGGATAGTCAAATTCTGAACACATTAGAAAATTTTGAGATATCTTCAGAATATGACCCCACACAATTTCAGTTGGAATCTGACATAGAATATTTATCATCAAGACAAATGTCTCTTTACTCTATGGAAGAGTTTGGTAGTTCTACCATTGAGATTTTTCCAGGAAAAACATTGAATATCAACAAACATTTGGAAAAGTCACAACAAGAAGAACTAACCAAAATCTTGCAAAACAATTCTACTGCATTTGCATGGGAGTATACTGACATGAAAGGTATTGATCCTAAGACTTGCATTCATCATATCTATATTGAGGAAAACAGTAGACCAATCAGAAAACCTCAAAGAAGGATGAATCCAAATCTTAGGGAGATAGTGAAAGAAGAGCTCCAAAAACTACTCAATGTAAACTTCATTTATCCAATTTCAGATAGCCGATGGGTTTCTCCTTTGGTTATAGTACTTAAAAAGAATGGTAAATGGAGGTTATGCATTGATTACAGGGAATTGAACAAAGCAACTTTGAACGATCACTTTCCTTTGCCCTTTATCGATCAGGTATTACATACATTAGCAGGCAAAAAGTACTTTTCATTTTTGGATGGTTTTAGTGGCTATAATCAAATTCAGGTAGCACCTGAAGATCAAGATAAGACCACATTTACCTGTCCATGGGGAACTTTTTCCTATCGAGTGCTTCCTTTTGGGTTATGTAATGCACCCGCAACATTCCAAAGAGCAGTACTAGGAATTTTTTTCTGATCTAATCCATGATTGTGTAGAGGTTTATATGGATGATTTTACAGTTTATGGTAATTCATTTGAAGAGGCATTAGAAAAATTGGAAAAAGTTCTTATAAGATGTAAAGAAACAAACCTTTCATTAAGCCATGAAAAATGCTTTATGATGTTTACTGAAGGGATTGTTTTGGGGCATCATATTTCAGGAGATGGGATTAAGGTTGATAGATCAAAAGTTGAAGTCATCTCCAAGTTGCCTATTCCAAATTGTCAAAGAGATGTTAGAATTTTTCTAGGATTTACTGGATACTATAGAAGATTTATAGAAAACTTTACTAAAATAGCATCTCCACTCTTCAAACTGCTTACAAAGGACTGTGAATTCAAATGGGATCTTGATTGTCAATCAGCCTTTGAAACTTTGAAAACAAGAATATCTGAAGCACCTATCTTGAGAGGACCAAATTGGAAACTCCCTTTCCATATTTCTACAGATGCTTCAGATACAGCTCTAGGAGCTGTGTTGGGTCAAAAGGATTTAGTTCCTTATGCCATTTACTATACCAGTAAAAATTTGAATCCCACTGAGTTGAACTATACTGTAACTGAAAAAGAGTTTTTAGTTGTTGTTCATGCAATCAATAAGTTTAGACATTATATAACAGGCTATGAAACTTTTATTCATACTTATCATTCTGCGATTAGATATCTAATGAACAAACCTGTTACTAATGGCAGAGTGACAAGATGGATCCTACTTTTGCAGGAATTCAATATTACTGTGTTGGATAGACCAGGGAAACAAAATACAGTAGCTGATTTCTTGTCTAGGATTCAGAATACTAAAGAAGATTCTCCTGTAGAGGATAAGTTTCTTGATGAATACTTGTTTGCAGTAACTATTAAGACTCCTTGGTATGCAGATATTGCTAACTATTTGGCTACAGGGAAACTGCCTTCACATTTATTTCCAAATGAAAAACGAAAAATTATTCAGGAGAGTTCAAAATATTCATGGATTTCTAACGAATTGTTTAAAACAAGGCCAGATCTTGTGATCAGAAGATGTGTCAGGGAAGATGAAATGCCTGATATTCTTAAGGCATGTCATGATGAACCATGCGGTGGACACTTTGCAGACAAAAGGACGGCCTATAAAATCCTCTCTTTAGGATATTATTGGCCTTTCCTCTTCAAAGATGCAAAACAATATGTCAAAAGGTGTGACAGCTGCCAAAGAGTAGGGAAACCTACCCTTTCAAATGAAATTCCATTGCAAACACAGGTACTCATCGAACCCTTTGAAAAATGGGCTTTAGATTTCATTGGACCTATTAACCCACCATCTAAGAAAAAGAAGTATATATTTGTTAGTACTGATAATGTTACTAAATGGGTAGAAGCCAAAGCATTAGTGTCTGCTACTGAAAATTCAGTTGTTAATTTTCTTTATGAGGATATTTTTACTCGCTTTGGTGTTCCAAGAGAAATTGTGACAGATCAGGGAAGCCAATTCACATCCAACCTGGTGGAGGAGCTAATGGAAGAATACAAAATCAAGCATAGAAGATCTACTCCTTACCATCCGCAAGAAAATGGTCAAGTGGAGTCTACAAACAAAGTTCTTGAAAGTATCATCACCAAAACTGTTCATCTACACAAAAGAGATTGGGAAGAAAGGCTTCCTGAAGCCTTGTGGGAATACAGAACTACATGGAGGAATACAACAGGACATTCTCCCTATGAACTTGTTTATGGGAAAGAAGTCCTGCTCCCCATTGAGTTCCAAGTCAAAACCTTCAAGATAGCAGTTCAGTTGGGGATGGATCTATCAAAAGCCCAAAAGCATAGAATGGAGCAGTTGAATGAGCTAGATGAGATTAGAAAAGAGGCAATTCTAAGAACTGATCTAGTTCAATATCAAAGAGCTAAATGGCATGACAAATACATCAAATAGAAGAAGTTTCAAGAAGGAGATTGGGCATTGCTATTTGATTCCAAGTTTAAAGATTTTAAAGGAAAATTTCAGACTCATTGGCTTGGGCCATATGAGATTGACAAGATCTTTAGCAATGGAGCGGTAAGAATCAAGACCATTGATGAATATCAAACTCCTCTTATTGTGAATGGCCACAGATTAAAAGTCTATCATAAGCCACTCTCAAAAGAGGACTTTATCAAAATGTTTCAAGAAAATTCTGCAATAAGGCTGGTAAAGAAGAATTCTTCTTCTCCACCAGCCTAGTTTTTGTTCTTTTTAGCTTAACCAAAAAAAAAAAAAAATGTATAAGCCTGAAAAACAATCACTGATTGGCAGTCTTATACAGAAAATGTAGGGTGAAAATCAGGAACACCTGACACCCTATATTTTCCAAAAAAAAAAAAAATTCTCTCTCATTTCATAAGTTTTATGACAACCCACTCCATTCCATTCCATTTCATTCCACTCCACTTTATTTCATTTCACTTCATTTCATCTATTTCATTTCATTTCACCAATAAAATTTTCTTTCATGACCATTTTCATTCAGTCAGTTATCATCCATCTATTTCCATTCACCCAAATAATAGATGTGCCAGTTTCCGCAGCTGACACCAGTTTCCGTAGCCAGAAGCAGTTTCTGCAGCTACCACTCTGTTTTTCAAAAAATTGTACAGCCAGATGTTAGTTCAACAATCATGAAATCAAATGTAGGTATGAAGACATATTATGAAGACATGGGGCATTCAAAGACATTAATGAGGAGCAACTGATTGAAGACCAATGAAAAATGGCAAGAATTCCAAGGTATGAGTAAAAATTTATTTCAAATAGCATTCAAGCACATTTTTACATAGTTATAAACCATAGCTCCATTATATGCAATGATTGTGTTGACAAACTCCGTAACCATTCCACGATCTCTATATGATCCTCCCACAATCCTTGCATTCATTTTCAAACAGTCCCATAATCAAGCCTCCGATCTTCACTCGTACTTTGATACTCCACCTGTAACGATGAAACATGGTTGATTTGACTACGGCTTCTTTCAGCCGCATAAAATCCGTAGCCGTTTCATAAACGTGCTTGCATTTACTCTGCAGCCACCCAATTTTAAATACTACCAAATGCGTTCTACTCCTCCTACTGTTCTATTGATCTCACAGCTGCATTTCCACCATGCTCACGTAACCCTTCTCTGTTCCGCTTCACCCCATTTTTTTCTCTGTTACGCTACATTTCGTATACCTATTCTCTGATATCCGCTTACAATCACTGGTCTCCTTCATAAATCGTGCTCATTTCCGCTCATTCAGTCGTCTTACCTCCGTTAAACCCTCCTCACGCAGACGAGTTTTAAAGAGTAGAAGGAAGGATGGGTCAGTTGTTGAGGACAGAACCAGAGGGACCCAAATTCATGGAAGGATACCCGCAAGTCAAAGATACATTGAAAAAGGCAAAATGGCTTTGATTTATTCAAAAGTTTAGAGGCTACGATAAAGAGGTGATAAAATCTTTTGCAAGGTCTTTCAATGGTCTCGAGGTAGAAATTGGGGGCCTCAAATTTACGGTGAATGAGGCATCCATAGCAGCTGCTACAGAACTCCCTCAAGAAGGTAAACGTTGGTTCAAGAACAAGAGCATTAGTGATGAAGCCTGGAGAGTGATCCTTCGTAACCCAGGTATGGATGTAACTATTTTTAAAAAGGGAATTCTTGTTCATGCTTTAAAAGAAGAGTGGGCCAGTCTACTGTTGGTCATTCAAAAGTTTATCACCTGTGAGGGACGTTTTGGATCAATGTATATGTATCATACCCAATTTTTGATGAATTTTCTAGACAACCA
Source organism: Pinus albicaulis (assembly GCA_034641835.2). NCBI lineage: Eukaryota > Viridiplantae > Streptophyta > Pinopsida > Pinales > Pinaceae > Pinus > Pinus albicaulis. The sequence goes on along the minus strand of CM076584.1, from coordinate 789,731,930 downwards.
GACCCTAAATCTGCCATAATTTTTATTAAATAGTTTGAAAAAGATGTCTGTAGCCATCCAAAAGCATCTGGGGGACATAGAACCACATTTGTATCACCATGGTCTTGTGAAAATTTTGATTGAAAAACAGTTAAAAGAGAAAAAGGACACATGGGAACAATTTTTAATTAGGAATTTCTTTGAAGAACCCCAAGAAACCCCTGAAGGCAGTACACCAAAAAGAAGGAGAACAAGTGATAAAACTCAAAGTACTCCTACTAACACAGTAAGAACTAGTAGAGAGGAAAGACTGTCTAAAAGGAAGAAGGAAAAGACTGAAGAGAGGAAAAGCATTGAGGCTGTGAATCAAACCCCTTCTTCAGAAGAAGACCATCAAATATTGTCTGAGAGACTAGTTCACCTTCAGGAACAGTCAGCTATGGCCAAAAAGAGAGGAAAAGAAAAACAAAAGGAAAAAGACAGTAGTCCACAATATGTAAGAAGAAGCAGCAGGCTTAAAGGAAAGTGGAGGAAAGTACAAACAAAAGGACCCCATTTTATTGATTTGGGAGAAGGAACACCTGAACAAACTCCAGTTGGCCATAGTCCATCTCATTCTCAGTCATACATTGAACATAGTCCATCTCATTCTCAGCCAGACGTTGAACATAGTCCACCGCATTCTCAGTCAAATGTTGAAACTAGTCCTCAAGATGTTGACATGAGTCCTTTTCAGCCAGATTTTGAAGACAATTCTCCTCCACAGTATTTTGGGGACAACCCAAGGAAAACGACACCTGAGATAGATCCAAACCAGCAAGAGGTGTAAGATTACATAGAATCCTTAGAAAGGATAGCCACGGGCCCCAGCACCTCATCCACTCAGCCTCACACAGCACAAGAAGCTCTAGTCCAATCATTGAAACAAGAAATATTTGAGTTGGAGGTTTTAAATAGACACATTAAAAATGAAAATGAGGCATTAAAGGAACAAAGGAAATTGGACAAGATCATTCATGACAATACCATGCTACATCTGGGATTGTGGCAGAAAAAGAACAGGAAATTGAAGAAGAAATGCCAGAAGATAAGTAGAGCACTGATTAATCTTAAATTCAGATGCTTAATGAAGAAGCCTGGGATGTTAGCAGCACCAAGGAAGAGGAGAAGAGGACTGGATGTACTGGCAGAAGTATCGAGGCATATGAATTGAAGAAGTATTATCAAAATTTTGGTTACATGAGGACATGCAACACCTTCACAGTGGGGGTATGTTGAGTCCCAAACTTGCATCTTTCTTATACACCTTTCTAGACCTTTTCCATTCACCTGGACCTTCTAAGTCATCAATATCATTGCATATTAATCATAAAAGAGCATTTAAAGTGGTTTTTAACTATGTTTTGTGTCTGCTGTTTGAATTAGATTTTTTCTCAATAAGCTACGGAATCTTGACACTTTCCGCAGCTGCTGCAACTTTCCGCAGCCATTTTGTTAAATTCTATATTGCAGGTGTCTTCAGGCAAATCGAGCCACATGGGCAAGTTGGAAATGACATGGACATGGATCGAGTCCTATTGGCTCAGTCGAATTCACCTAAGAAGGCTGTGGTCAAAGGTAGCCAAGTGGTGGTCAACCAAAGAGTCCCACGGTGACAGAACTCTATTTTTCATCACGTGAAGACTTGCGTGGCAATTTCTAAATCACGGGAGACATATCAACACCTGTAAACGGCTCCATAAGCCGAATCCAACAGCCACTTTCCATAGATTTAATCTTCACGGCAGCCATGATGCTAGATTTCTGGACGTGGTTGTTCACATGTCTTCTATCAACGCAGACTTTAGGGAATTAGTTATGTCACCCTCTGTTATAAATAATGCGTTCTCATACGCATAATAGTTAGCTCTGTAACGTAATTGTGTTGCCACTATGCTTTGACATCATTTCTCTGTTACGACTGCATTTTGAATATATAAGAAGACTCTGTTCATAAGCACAATTCGTGTTTGATAGCTGCTTCCCGAGGATTGTGCAGAGGGCCCCTGAACACGCCGAGGTTTTGTGTATTACTGTATAGTTTCATGCTTCATTTCCTTACGTTTAGTGTGCCATAGTCATTCACGTGTATATATATTACATCTTTCATGGTATTTACGTTTCATCTTTGTCCATAATCTTTCATGCTTTACGTTTTACTTCTGTCCATAATCTTTCATGCTTTATATTGTTGTTAACTGATCAGTGTTTTTGTTCCAGATTAAAATAGGTAGCCCGGGTATTTGCACATAATTTTATAATGACTAATGACATGGAATCAATCTTGTCCTTCTGCTGATTTATTTTTTTTCTCTTAGTTTTTAATTCCAGCACTGTTTTATTCATTTCAGTTTTGTACATTTGCTTTACTAGTTAGATTAGATATTAAGCTGCTCATTTCATTATCAGTTACCTCCGAAAGCCATAGCGAGACTAATGGTGAGGGATTGCAGTATGAATGTGTATTTTGATGTTAGTTTATTTTTCTGCAAGTTAGATATTATATTGCTCATTTCATTATCAGTTACCTCCGAAAGCCATAGCGAGACTAATGGTGAGGGATTGAAGTATGAGTGTGTAGTTTGATATTAGTTCATTTTCTTTCTGCAAATTAGATATCAGATTGCTCAAGTTGTTTATGATTACCTCCGAAAGCCATAGTGAGACTAATGGTGAGGGGTCAGAATATGAATTGATGTAATTTGATTTTGGCTTTACTTTACTTGCAAATCTTTGGATTTCTTTGAGTACAGTTTCTTTTGTGTTAGACAACAGCAAGGGTAATGGGTTTTCATGGTCAATAGTTCATTGTTTGTTTGACTAGTATAGTGGCACATTTTCATTTTCTTTTGGGAATTAATTTTGTCATTGCATATTTTAAAATCCTTTTTAAGTTTGAAGTTTGGGAAATCATTATAAAGGACATCATTGCCTTGAACATTTATATCCATACTTGTCTTTTAGAATTTCCATCTCACATTAGGAAACCAACCAAGATAAAAAGAAAAAAAAACCAAAAACGACAAAAAGTAAGAGATAGGTTATCTTGCACATATAGTGTGCCACACTTCGTCAACTTACGAATCCCGGATTGACAAATTAATGTAGCAATTTAGGACACACTAAATTGACCAAACACCCTTCATCCACCTTATTCCTTTGTTTCTATTGGTTACGGTCTCCTTACTCATTTTAATGCAAAAACGTTGGAAAAACCATCAAAGTTGACCTCCGCCTTTCCTCCTCGAAATCACCGCTACCGTAATTCACAAATCGCGACGTTTTTCCTTTCCCTTAAGACTTACTGTTACATAGTGTTTTGTCACCATCCCTACAATCCCTCGTCCTGCACATTGGAGGGCTATTCTCGTGACCTGTGAGTAGTAACATGTCCTGAAAACACCTTCATAACATCCTCCTGCCTAAGGATAAACATTCTCCTAAAGAACATCTCCTCTGGAAAACCCTAAAAATAGGTGTTTTAGCCTTGGCGCGACTAGTCAGTTCATCCCTCGCGGCAATGGGGGAAATCCACACTAGAGGGCGCGCCAATTGGTGCACTGTACCTGTGTCTCACTCGCGCCAAGCCCATTAAGGAATGTTTTTTAAATATAAATGGCGAAAGTTTGGTTCTAACAAACTCCAGAATGAATCATCGGAAGAAGTTGAGTGGTTTGGCTCAGGATCTCCATGTATAGGAGGTGGTTTTCCACCTCTCATGAAACCTTCCTAAGATATAAGGCCTATCCCATGATTATAGGGATCCCAACTTCCCTTCCTCCATCTATAAAAGCTTGCCCTCTCCATTATCAAGCTATTTGAATGCTTGGAAGCTGAACTTGTAGGAGGAAAACTATAGTCGGGAAACTATTGAAAGCAGAGCCAAGAAGATCCCCGTGAGAGAGAGCTTTGTCCAAATTCCCGACAGGCTTCATTGAGACGCGCTCCGCTGCAAGCCATGCCGAAGGAAGATCATAGCGTTAGAGCATTTGGTTGTAATCTCCCTTTTTGTCATCATTAATATAAGCGACTCTGATTTTGGTTCCATTCATGTGTTTACTCTTTTATGAAATGCAATGAATTATATCCTCTCTGACTAATATATAGTTACATGCTTTAGATGTTACGTTATATGTCGTCGTTTCTCTATGTGTGTACAGGTGTCCGGACGTGATGAACAGAAGGATTGTGATCTTTCAGGCTAGGGATGAGGAGCACCACTTCTCCATCGACGATAACTGTGTGGGATTTGAGGTAGGCTACTCATCGCGATATTTGTCTTTTTGTAACTAGGAACCAATGTCATTGCATGATTTGATTTTTGCTAGACCCAATCTGGGCTAGTGGGATCGCCTCTGTCCGCAGAGGGGATTTACCTCCTCAACAATTTGGCGACTTCGCTGGGGATCAGTGGGAGTTAGTCCTCCTTCCGTTTGGGTTGTTTTTTTTTTCTTTTGATTGATTTATTTTCTCTTCTAGTTCACCTCCCTTGGTGTCAAACCCCTGTTCAGCCCCCAAAAGACCATATCCAATCTTTTTTTGTCCTTTTTCATCTTTTTCCCATAGTTAACTCGATTGGCGTGGTTTAGCTCCTGACAGTCGCGCCAACTGGCACTTGTTTCTAGTTAGGCTCCCGCGCTAATGCTTTTTTGGTGCATATTACAGCCAAACAGGCGCGCCAACTCTGTTTGGTGTTAGGGTTTGCTTGCTTTTGGGCTCTTTGAGCTTGAGTTTTGGTCCTGGTGTCTTTTTCCTGATTTCTTGATGTAAAAGGGAATGAATGCCTTGTTTTGAGCTCATGCTTTGGAAGTCCTTTTTGTGCTTGACCTCATATGTCTTGTAGCCATCTGAGGAATTTCGTTACAAAGTGTTCAAAATAATGATTGCATTCTTAGAGTTTGTTTGCATCCCTTTTGCATTCATCCTTTCATTAAGGAGATTTGCATTCATTTAGTTTTCGTCTCAAAGTTTTATTTTCGTTAAAATGCATTAGATCACATTGCACTGAAAAGTATTTTTGAGATTTATCATTAAACTTAGATCACATTGTTTAATGATTGAAAGATAAAAATCGCATTGAGTGCATTCTCTTTCATTAAAAGCATGCATTAAGTAGATTCTCATTTCATCGAAAAATGCATTGAGTGCATTCTTATCATTTCAAAAGAAAAGGAAATTGTGCATAGATTACAATTGCATAGTTTTCAAAAAAGAGGATTTTGCAAAGATTACATTGCATAATTCGCATCATTGAATGTTTTAGATTACTTTTGGATAGTGAAAGTCATCTAGTTTGGAAAATTTTAGTTTGCAGTGTTGTTGTTTGTTGCATCATTGTTTGAAGCTCTTCCCTTAACTAGATAGCATTCATTGAATTGAAAGATTTCTTTTCTCATATAGTTGCATATAGGAGATTTTCAGATGACATTTGATAGGGTCTGAAATTGAAACGTAAATTGAAGATCAATTGTAAAATTCACTGAATTAACCTAAGGCAACATTGAAACATTAACAGAATATCTAGTAGTCTAAGGTAGAGACATTTTCTGGCGTCTTTAAGCCTAGCAGCAGTCGCTCACCATCTAGTTACAGACAGCGCTAGTACAGACTTGTGCTCCTCGTACCGTCACATATATAAAGGGAGACCCCATTAGGTTGCAATCCTTTATCCGTAGGAAGTCGAGTCTGCCGCCTTTTACCTGTGATACACCGGACACAGCGTTCGGGGAGATTACCTGCACGTACGTCAAGTCCTTGGTTGATTTCTCTTTCATTTTTTACCGAGGTGTATATGGCAGTTCACGAATATCTGGTACACCCATTTACCTGGATTACCAAAGCAGTCATTTTGATCTTTACTGACTCATTAAATTTGAAAAGATCATCAAGCGCTTGTCATTTCACGCTTGTTTCCAAACTAAAAGTGATAGAGTCATATTTTACTCATTTCTAGACTCTTAAAACATGAAACAATAAGATTTTCGAGTTTCAATGTCATAAAATTAATCGCCCATGAAATATTCCTGGTTAGAATTTTTGTCCTTAGTGTATTTTCAGGTCGTTTCCGATGGAAACTTTTCAGGAGTTCACGAACCAAGGAATCCCCTCCGATGGGAATCCTAGTACTTTTCCTACTTTTGGAAATGTTGGTGCTCCTTATATGGCAACTTTTTCCCTTCCTGGGTTAACTGTTGGGTTGCATGTTTGGTTGTTTTCAACCTCTGTGGTCCCGAATGTCCCGGCTACTGTTCAATTAGTCCCTCCACCTGAACAACGCCATGTTGATTTCAAGGTGGACCTCTCCCCTTCTTCGACTATTTTTGCGTCCTCCTCTTCTACTTCGCCTGGTGAAAGTTTGGATTCTAATACCCAGGTGGCTAAGAAGAAGAAGAAGAAGAAGACAAAGAAGAAGAATTTAGATAAGTGAGAGGCTAAGGTTGCAGCTACTGTTTCTAAAATGTCTGCTCATGATAAACCTTCCAACCCTCCACGGAAAGTTAAGTTCCCTTGCATGTTGTGCCAAGGAAACCATCTTCTTCGAGATTTCCCTGGCATTCCCAAGGTGCTCGAAGTATGGTCCAACGGTCATCCCCTGTTTCCTTTGGCTTCCGGGAGTCAGGTTGGGGGCACGTCTTCAGCTAGTACTGGTAAAGCTCCTAAGAAACAAGGTAAGCTTGCAAATCCCTGTAGGTTGTGTTAAGGGCACCACGCCATTCACCTTTGTCCATATATGGATGAAGCCAAGAGAGTTTTGGAAAACTCAACTGTTTCGGCACCTTGCCTTCTGGCTGGTTACAAACATCTTTCTTTGATTCCTTCACCAGTTGATTCAACGATCAGTCAAGAGTCACCCTTGGTTGATCCCGCTCCCCCAGAAATTCCAAATCACGAATCCATCCCTGACCAACCATTGGTTGTGGAATTGGTTGAGCTGGCCCCGTCTGCGGTGCACCAGGTCTTTTCCGTTGAGAGTGGATCTCACATCCCTTGTTTTCTTCTTGTTTCTTCAGATTCCTCGGACTTGGATAAAGATTCTCCTGTCCCTATATCTCAAGAAGCTACTCCTCCACCTCCCATGATAGAGGTCCTGGAGGATACTCCTTCTGCCTCCATGATGGAGGTGGTGGAGGATGCTCCTTCTTCTACCATAACACCAGGGGAAGACCATCTCGGTTCGATGGTAGCCCCTCCAAGTAGTTTGGTCGCTTCCTTTGATTGGGGTCGATTCGTAGGTTATCGCCTTCCTTCTTATGTGCCCTTTGAAATCACGGTACAGGCCTCCCATCTGGTCGTACCCAACACCATTATAGATGAAGGCGTGTCTGTTAGTATTTTATCCTCAACTACTTGGCAAGTTTTTGGTTCGCCACTGCTTGTGCCTGTTACACAGAATCTGTTGGTGTTTAACAAAGGAACTAGTCAACCATTAGGTATCCTTCCAAAGTTTCCTGTTACTTTGGGAGGGAAAACTTTCCATATGTACATGATGGTTGTTCCTGGCCCCTTGGACTTTAATTTACTCCTGGGCCGCGATTATACTTATGCCATGGGAGCGCTTGTCTCCTCCCTCTTTCGTGTGATGTTTTTTCCGCACCAAGGTCAAATCGTGACCATCGATTAGCTTGCATTCTTTGGTTCAAATATGGCAGCTAGTCCACCATCATCCCTACCAAATCTTTATCCACCGGTTGTGTCCTCCCCGCCGCATGTCAATTATGTGGCTACCTGTCCTGTGCCCATATTTAGTGATGATGTCGTTGTACATCGTGTGCTGGGGGCATTGGGTCCAGAATTCCAAGATGTTTTCCTTCCATCGGACGAGCAACCCTCAGAAGCTATGACTTCTTATTCATTATGATGAGGTATGTTGGAGCAGAGTTCATTTTCTTGTGTCAAGCTCGTTAAAAAATGAAACAAGGTGTCCGGAGCATAGTTTGTTTTCTTCTGTCAAGCTCGTTAAAAAATGAAACAAGGTGTTCCGATGATAGTTTGTCTTTTGTATCAACCTCGTTAAAAAAATGAAACAAGTTCATTAGAGGATATTTCTTTTAATGTGTCAACCTCATTAAAACAATGAAACGCGTTCCCGTTCAATTCGCGTCTTCGTAAGATCTCATAAAATCCCAGTCAAGTCTTTCTCAGATCTCGTGCTTTGAACCTTCACTCCATCTGCCTTTCATATGGATTGAAGCTTGGGGGGCATGTACCTCGAATTGAGTCATCATGCTAGGGGCATGCAAAATTTTTCAAGCATATTTTGTTTCCGTTTCAAGCTTGTGTAAAAATGAAACCGGTTTCAAGCATAGTTTATCTTTGTTTCAAGCTTGTGTAAAAATGAAACCAACTTCAAGTGGAGTTTTCTGATTTCAAGCTTGTGTAAAAATGAAACCATTCCCATTTTACCTCTTTAGAATTCCATTTTATTAGCCTGTTTTTGCCAGATGAACCTTGGTTTTCTCACTTCATCGTCACTATCTGCTTGGCCGATCATATGCCTTCACTTGGTTGTTTCACCCATTCCTGAGGAACCACTGTGATGAGTGGTCTTGTTAGCCAGCCTCTTGACTTTTATCATGTTCTGAGCAGTTCCACCATTACCGGAACCAGTAGCTACCCTTTAAACCACTTGTTCCTCCAGGAGGAGTCAACTTTCAGCTCTTTTCTGACTCTCTAAAATTGAAATGATCGCCAAGTTGCTTGTTGTTTTGAGCTCGTTAAATTGGCTGCGAAACGATATATACCCAGTATACGTTTACCCCTTTTTTGGGTTGGGATAGATTATTTATGAAAAAGGAATACCCTAGCCTATCATGACTAGGAGTTTCTCTCAGATATAGTTTTCTACCTTTTCGAATCTGTGAGACTATCTACGAAAAGGGACTGTTGGAGTTTTATTTTCCGCTATCTTTTAAAACTCTCTAAACATGAAAAGACGTTGAGTTCTTCCTTTGTCAGACTCATTAAAACCTGATGACATCGGACTCCATCATAATGACGTTACTTGAGTTCCTCCTTCCTAGGGCTCGTTAAATGTACTAGGATGGATTTGTCTAAACGACAAACTTATATCGAAAGCATATGCTATCCCCTTCAAGCTTGTCTTCAAAAATAATTGGGGTACTCGCCAGAAATGGTGGGGGAAAATGGAACCAATATTATAGTCGCGTCGGCAGTATGTCGCTCTTGAACATGGCACTTGTCTGCATTCGTGTCAGGTTGGGGACATATCATCTCGTTGTTTGCTTGCCTCCGTGGGTTTGGGTAATCTCTTTTGACCGCTCATATGTTCTTTGCCACGTCACCATGACCTCAAATCATTTGATGTCAAATACTACCAAATCCAATGTCGTGCCACCGATATGTTCAAGGGAAGTTGGCCTCTGTAGTTTTCAACCTCCCTCTGATTCTCTATCAATCTTCATTCACAAACATTATGTCCCTCTGTCTCGTGTCGATGATGTGGGAAAAATTGTGGCCCACCTTCGATCAAGGTCACTTCCTGTCGACTTCAGCTAATTATCCAGGAAGTTGGTCTAGAGACTCCCTTCAGGTACCTTAGAACCTGCATGCCTCAATGGCAGGTTCTTCGCATTCGACGCAAGTTTTTCATTATTGAACTTCGATCGGATGATTCTGCGGGTGTTCGATGCCAACTCACTGTTCACATTCCGTGGATTGTACCTCATGTACCTTGAGGGCCATCATCATTATTGGTGGTTTCTCTCACGTCTGTTAACAAATTTCATTATTGGTTGGTAATCAAACGAAGTTCTTGCATGTTCGACTTTAGCTCACATATTTGCATGCTTGAACTTGTACTATGTTGGGGTCGAGATGGAGCGCGAGACCTTAGATTTTTTCTGATATACATCCAGGCTGTGGATTATTTGTGGATTATTATCATGTATTACATGACTCATTCGATTAGATGGCTGCGACCATACCTGAGTCTACTTGTTAATCCTTATTTACTGGATGGCTGCATCCATACCTTGGATCCCATTTTTTGGATGGCTGCGCCCATACCACATATCATGTATCTGAGATATCATTTGTATTTGTCTTCGCAGGTTTTCCGACGACAGTGTTTTCAGTTGGGCACGTTCTCATAAAGCATTTCACCCCTCCCTCTCTCTCAGACCTCATGCTTTAGGGGGCATCTGTTACACAGTATTTTGTCACCGTCCCTACAATCCCTCGTCCCGCACATTGGAGGGCTATTCCCGTGACCTGTGAGCAGTAGCATGTCCTTAAAACACCTTCATAACATCCTTCTACCTAACGATAAACATTCTCCTGAAGAACATCTCCTTTGGAAAACCCTAAAAACAGGTGTTTTAGCCTTGGCACAACTAGTCAGTTCATCCCTCGCGCCAATGGGGGAAATCCACACTAGAGGGCGTGCCAATTGGCGCACTGTCCCTGTGTCTCACTCGCGCCAAGCCCATTAAGGAATGTTTTTTAAAAATAAATGGCGGAAGTTTGGTTCTAACAAACTCCAGAATGAATCATCAGAAGAAGTTGAGTGGTTTGGCTCTGGATCTCCATGTATAGGAAGTGGTTTTCCACCTCTCATGGAACCTTCCTAAGAGATAGGGCCTATCCCATGATTATAGGGATCCCAACTTCCCTTCCTCCATCTATAAAATCTTGCCCCCTCCATTATCAAGCTAGTTGGATGCTTGGACGCTGAACTTGTAGGAGGAAAACTATAGGCGGGAAACTATTGAAAGCAGAGACAAGAAGATCCCCGTGAGAGAGAGATTTGTCCAAATTCCCGACAGGATTCATTGAGATGCACTCCGCTGCAAGCCTCACCGAAGGAAGATCATAGTGTTAGAGCATTTGGTTGTAATCTCCCTTTTTTTCATCATTAATATAAGTGACTCTGATTTTGGTTCCATTCATGTTTTTACTCTTTTATGAAATGAAATGAATTATATCCTCTCTGACTAATATATAGTTACATGCTTTAGATGTTACACTGTATGTCAGCGTTTCTCTACGTGTGTATAGGTGTCCGGACATGACGAACGGAAGGATTGTGATCTGTCAGGCTAGGGACAAGGAGCACCGCTTCTCCATCGACAATAACTGTGTGGGATTTGAGGTAGGCTACTCATCGTGATCATTGCCTTTTTGTAACTAGGAACCAACTTCATTGCGTGATTTGATTTTTGCTAGACCCGATCTAGGCTAATGAGATCGCCTCTGTCCGCAGATGGGACTTACCTCCTCAACACTTACCACAATCCATTTTTTCACATTTTCCTTTTTTTCTTTTACACTTACCACTTTCAAATGTTGATTGCAATATTGCGAATTGTGATATTGCATTTCCCACTTCGCAGTTTTATCCTCATTGCACTTCGCGTTATTTAGATTGTTCCCGTTAACACTTATCGCTTTTGTCTTCCGATTGAGATATTGCAATCACGCTCTGCCACTGGTCCCACCGCCACGTCATCCGCCTCATCGCACATTTAAAATCACACTTTTTAGTTTGTTCCTTTAACACTTACCGCTCCAACTTTGCGATATTGCGATTGTGATTTCATATATCGCATATCGCAACTTTTTGCCTCCATTGCATCTCTGCCATCGCACATTTCAATTCATTCTACTCAAAAAACATTCTTGTGCCATAATAAAGCTTTTATAAGGTTTAAACCCCTTCTTTCCACTTCTAAGCCCTATTTCATGTGTTAAGCCCTCCATTAGCCTATTTAGCCCATTTTCTTTCGTCCAAGCTACAAAATTAACTCTCTTTCAATTAGGATTAAGTCATGGATAGCTTATTTTCATGGGTAGAAGCATGGTAGATAGACCATAGGATAAATAGAGTGCATTTAGCCGATTGGACAATTTAAGTGTGGTTTAAATTAGTTTCGTTTATGCAACTTAGTTTAGTTTCTTTGTAGTCATTTTCTTTTAGCAAATTAATTTAGTTTCTTTATGCCATTTCCTTTCTGCATATTAAATTAGTTTCATTTCAGTCATTTCTTTTCTTCAAATTAAATTAGTTTCATTCCTGTCATTTCTTTTCAGCAATTTAGATTAGTTCCATTTCTGTCATTTCTTTTCAGCGATTTAATTTAGTTTCCTTCTGTCATTTCCTTTATGCAATTTAGTTTAGTTTCAATTAAGTGTGACAGACTTCACTGAGAACCCTTATAAATAGCACCCTTTCATAAAGCATAAGAGGATGACATGAACCGAATGCATCTGCTGTGTATATAGCACTATCACCTCCAAGTTTGTACGATCCCCAAGTTGATAAAATAAAGTAGGGCAGCCCCTGGGAGTTGCAACACTCTTGTTTCAATACCAGGGCTCGCCACTTTTTGGCATCATCGCTGAGGAGGTGTCTAGTAGATGCTTTGATTTTGTTTTTAGCATCCTTTTCTGCTTTCTTTTCTTTTCATGTCATTTCAAAAATATTACAAAAATTACAAAAATATTTAATTACATGCCTCGTAGGACTAGGAATACTCAAAGACAAACCTTAACTAAAACCCCCCACATCACTTCCTAGCCACCCTTCACTTTTCTTTAGTGGCATTGAGATTGAACCCCTTATAGGAGAGCCTTTTGAATACTTTGAGGATCCTATTAGGGAAGAATAAGAAGACCTTGTTTCAACTAAGGGACCTGCTTCACCTATATTAACCATGACTGGGATCTAGAGATATTTTCCCATAAGATAGGTAGATGGGGAAACTAAGATGAAAAACATTGGCCCCTAAGCTCTTCCAAACTTCCATGGACTTACCTCTGAGGACCTTGACACATTCATTTTTGAATTTTCTGTTGTTTATAGGAATTATGACTACACCTCTGATGATAAGAAGTTGAATCTATTCCCATCCACCCTTAGGGATGCATCCTTGTGCTGATTCATGGGTCTACCAAGGGACAACATCACTACCTGGGCACAGATGGAAGAGACCTTCAAAAACAAGTACAGAGACTACTGTAGGTCCAAGGAAACTAAGGATGAGATATTTAGGATGACTCTAGGGCCTAATGAATCCCTAGAGGAATAGGAAGAGAGGTTTCAATTAAACTATAAGAGAGCCAACTGTACTCTTGATCCTGCATCACTTAAACTTGTACTTCTTCGAGGTATCATAGAAGAGATGATAGAAACCTTGAATATGCTATCAGGAGGAGATATCTACCAACTGCCTTATGAGACAATAAAAAATGTCTTCCGAAGCCATTCTAGGGCATTTAGGCAGAAAGGCAGAGCCAACCAGGGTACATCCAATAACCCCTTCCTCTTCCACCTCCATCAAACATGAGATTGGAAACATGCTAGATGACTTCAAGAGTGACATGTTGCACACCTTTTCTTTTCAAATGGACACAATGTAGGTCAAAAGGAAGCAAGAGGAAGTAGAGGGAGCCTTGGCCATATTTTTTCCTAGATGTACCCAGAAGCATCCAAGAAATGAATGTCCACTGAATTTCATAGAGTTTTTCTTAATATGTGAAGAGAATCATGCTACATACAAGTGTCCCTCCTTACCTGGACTTAAGGTTGTATATCAAGGTGGGGAAGCAATGCCAGAGCAACTCTATTTCATCAACCAGAGAAGGCCTCAAGGCCCTCTGCCATATCAACAACGTATGCAAGGAGCACCTTACTCTTACTATCACAAAAATTAGAGTGCACCCATGCAACCTTGGTACACCCCCACTCCTCCCTCCTGGTCTACACCTCCTACTTGGCCTTACAACCCTTCATATCATCCTCGGCTAGTAAACCAACCTTTCCAGTAGTATGTTCCACAACAACCTCAGTGGAAAAATCCATCCCAAGGGTGGAGTCCTCAACAAAATCAACCACCTGCTCCAATGCCTCCACCCCAACCTCAACCTCAGCTTACTCATGCTGCTCCACCTAGGCTACCCAAAATACCTGCACAGCCCAATCCGAGCCGGAACAACAGACCGGCACAGCAGGCTCCCAATGGAGAAACATCTTATCCATCTTATGTTGTGGAGATACAGGAGGTTAATCTCAGGTCGGGAAGAGTACTCCCAGATAACCATCCTCCATCTCCACCTGTAGAGTTTGAGGAGGAAAATGAAGAAGGTAACACTTAGATCTAGCAACCTTCTTTTCCTGAGCGCTTAACCCACCCTAGTCAGCACACCTGAAAGGAGACTAAACTCCTGGGAGAATTGGAAATTTGTGTGTAAAGATACCACTTCTCCAGGCCATTAAGGATGTCCCTATATAAAATAGGCTCATCAAATAAAATTTCTTCGAGAAACCTGGGAGAAGAAAGAGAGATACCCCCACCATCAATGTGGTAGGACAACTGTCTGACCTAATGTTGGGAAGGGTGATATTTCCAAAGTACCTAGACCCTGGTAGTCGAGTTGTTGATGTGCATGTAAATGGTGTCATAGTCCCCAACACTTTGATTGATCTAGGCATTTCCATCAACTTCATGACTAATGAAACTATATTGGAACTTAATCTCCAAGGGACTTTGAGGAAAACCACAATAATTCTGCAACTTGTAGATCGGTCCACAGTAACTCCAGAAGGAGTTGTTGAGGATTTCATGGTTATCATTAACTCTTGGGAGTATCCTACAGATTTCCTTATCCTATAACCAAAAAAAAAGTTTAATGGTTATCCTCTCATCTTAGGGAGACCTTGGTTAGCCACTGTAGACGCTCATATTAGTTGTCGAGCCAGAAACATGACTATCAAAAATGGGCCTTTATCTAAACATCTAGTGTTATATCCTCCAGCCCAGCCTTCCATTGATCATGATCTCCCTATATGGGTGGACGATGAATAATATGAGTTATATAACATGGCCCCTATGTGTATCGTAGATGTTATTCTTAGAGGGGGGCAGCTTGATGAAGATGAACTCATCAACCATGCCATTCAGAACCAGTCCTCCACTAATATTCCTATCGAAACCTTAGTCAAAGAGTCTGAAATCCAACCTTGGATGGGATTGCACTCAGTTGATTAAACCTATGAAACAACCAAGGCTATTGATTTTGGCCCATCCAGATCTCTGAAAATCAACCCAAACCTCTCGAATGAAGAAGAGAAGCAGTTATGCCATCTTTTGAAAGAAAATATTGAAGCATTTTCTTGGGATAACAAGGACATAAAAGGGGTGCATCCTTCAGTATGCAGACATCACATTTACATCAAAGAGGGATGCAAGCATGTGAGACAACCCCAAAGAAGGATGAACCCGGCTTTTAAGGACATAGTAAAAAAAGAGTTGTAGAAACTATTGGATGCAGGGTTCATATATCCTATATCTGAAATTGAGTGGGTATCTCCTCTTGTCTTAGTCCCAAAAAAGAATGGGAAGTGGCGAATTTGTGTTGATTATCGAGAACTTAAAAAAGCCACCAAGAAATACCATTTCCATTTACCCTTTATAGACCAAGTCCTAGATGGCCTTGCGGGGAAGAAGTTCTTTTCCTTCTTAGATGGGTTCAGTGGTTACAATCAAATTCAAATCATCCCTGAAGACCAGGATAAGACTACTTTCATCTGCCCTTGAGGTACCTTTTCTTATAGAGTCCTACCCTTTGGGTTGTGCAATGCCCCAACTACCTTCTAAAGAGTTGTCCTACGCATCTTTTCTGAGTTAGTCCATGACTCTGTAGAAATATACATGGATGATTTTACACCATATGGGATTGACTTCCAGGAAGCTCTCTCCAATTTGGGTAAATTGCTAATAAGGTGCATTGAGATACATCTCTCCTTGAGCCCAGAAAAGTGTGAATTCCTGAATGACGCAACAACAGCTGAAAGTCAGTCCCACGGAGAGCCGGTCAACTTTGGAATGTCAGCACCTTCTGCCCGAAACCCCGTTCTTCTCTCCACGTGTTCTATTTTCTTTTTGTTTTATTTATCAATTTCAAGGAAATTGACAAATAAACTCATACACAGCTCTCGAATGTTATATTATATTTCCCGACATATATATAACTTATTCCCGCATATTATAACCAACGTTGAACCTTCGGACCTTATATTAACACTTCACACCTTGGAAACAAGACTTTATAATAGAGCCTTCGCTCCGGCCCCACCTATGTAAATGTATCAATAACCAATCAAACACGTGAACCGTACCTCCTTTATCGTCCGCACACCTTGGTTATCGTTCATGCATCTACGGCAGACGACCACTGTCCGATGACTTCGCTTCAGATCGATGGCCCTCGTCGATATCGCTCGGCCCCCAGCGCCGAATTTTTAACGCGCGATGAGAATACGGAAAGACGGTTTTGTACCTCCGCCCGGTGCCACGCGTCGACGATTCTATGGAATCGCTTCGATTCAGAAAATACCGCCTTCTCACTAAAAATGGTGCGATATGGGCAACCCACTTTTCAAAACCACTCGTTGTTTTGCTACAGTGACTAACCAAGGTTCCGTGTCGGGGTTTCGTTCTTCTTCGTTTATCCTCTGTTTGTTAACTAAAGTTCTGAACACAGTTAGGAATTCCCATTGACTACAACAAACGTAAGTTTCTTTGTCACGCGGGGTTCTATTACTATAAACAGAGTTCCACGACCAGGGTTCTCTACACAGGCCTCACCTGCGGCTATGGTGAATTCACAGGTTATCCAACAATTACGGGAATTCAAGGATGGAGAATGGAATTACCATTACACAATTGCCTCACAGTTAAACAATTCTTCACAATTATAAATACAGGCAGTTTGGAAATCAACAGGACTTGAATTTTTATTCAACCGGAAGAAATTGCTCAATACACAGAGTTTTATTGCAGAAACTCCTCTCTTCTCTTCTCTTGCTCTCCTTTCTACACATCTGAGGGATTACATCTATATACATAAATATGTGTCCTTTCGGTTCCTCTGTGAGGACCATTATGGTAATTCAACAGTCTTATTACAATAATTCGAAAACTAAACACGACAAATGGACTAACTATTCGACTCCTACAACTCTAACTGATCTAATAATACAGTCAGCTGAGGTATTGACACCTAGTTGTTACAATTCGACTGTTTTCAAACCCTCCTAGCCACAACATGTGGACAAACCTCCTACATTGTTGGCTAGTGCCTAATGCCCCTACATCAGACTCCCGAGGGTAATCTTCTTCATGGGCTCATGTCCATGAGCTCTCCCATTGATTTTCCTATCTTCCGCAACATTTCTTCAGTCATCCAAGTGGCATCTTCCTCTGGCTTGTCCTTCCATTTGATCAAGTACTGAAAGTACTCTTGTCCTCTTGTCCTTCTGAACACTCTTTTGTCCAATATCTTCTCTGGTTGCAATGGCTGTGCTGGAGGTAGTTGTTCCCTCCATTCAATATGCTCCTTGTCTGCTGCTCCTTCTTCTGCACCATCATCTTCATACTTATACAAATCTGCAACATTAAAAATGGGAGATATTCCAACATCAGGTGGCAATTCAATCTCATAAGCATTTGCAGAAAACTTCCTAAGTATCTTGCATGGCCCAATCTTCTTGAACTTTAGTTTATTATACTGCTTCTTTGGGAATCTCTCCTTTCTCAAGTGTGCCAAAACCAGATCTCCTACTTCAAAATGAACTTCTCTTCTTCTCAAGTCTGCTCTGCTTTTGTATCTGATGCTGCTGCCTTGTAGTTTCTGTTTCACTTGTTCATGTATGGCCTGGATCTCTGAAGCAAATTCCTCACCATCTGCGCTTCTCAGTTCTGCCTTTCCTAGATTTCTCAATTCTGATATTCCTCTAGGGTGCACTCCATAAACAATATGAAATGGACTCTGACATGTGCTCCTATTTGGTGAATCATTATATGCATATTCTGCTTGAGGCAAAATATGATCCCACTGCTTGGGATGCTCTCCTGCAAGACTTCTCAACAAATTCCCCAGACTCCTATTTACTACCTCAGTTTGTCCATCAGTCTGGGGATGATAAGCTGAGCTGAAACTCAGTTTGGTACCAAGTTTATTCCATAATTTCCTCCAAAAGTGACCCACAAATCTGGTGTCTCTGTCTGAAACAATACTCTTGGGCAACCCATGCAATCTAACAACTTCTTTGAAAAACAAGTTAGCAACATGGGTGGCATCACTAGTTTTATAGCATGGAATAAAATGTGCCATTTTGGAGAATCTGTCCACCACAAAAAAGACTGTATCAGTCCCTCTCTGAGTCTTGGGCAATCCTAGGACAAAATCTATACTCACCATGTCCCAAGGCCTGTCTGGAATAGGCAAGGGAGTGTACAATCCTGCATTCTAGCTCCTTCCTTTGGCATATTGAAAAATCTTGCAAGTATTCACAAACTTGTCCACTTCTGTTCTCATCTTGGGCCAGAAATAAAAGTGACTCAGCTGCTCATAAGTCTTGTCAGTACCAAAGTGTCCAGCAAGTCCACCACTATGCTTTTCCTTGATCAAATTTTCCCTCATAGAACATCTTGGTACACAAAGTTGGCTTCCTCTGAATAACAAGTCCTCCTGCAGGAAATAATCCAGCCACTGGCTTCTATCTGTCAAAACAGGGTTACTACATGCCTCAAATGCATCTTTAAAATCTGGATCTGTTTTATACAACTCTTTGAGAAAATCAAATCCTACAACTTCAAAATTAGCTTCTTGAGCAAGCAAGTGTCTCCTACTCAAAGCATCAGCTACTTTATTGGCTTGGCCACTTATATGTTTCAAAACAAAATTAAAACCTTGGAGATACTCAACCCATTTAGCATGCTTATGTTTCAACTTGGGCTGCTGTACGATATACTGCAAAGCATGGTTGTCAAAATACAATACAAATTCCCTGGACATCAAGTAATGTCTCCATTTCTTCAGTGCCTGAACAATTGCATAGAACTCCTTCTCATAAGAGGAATATTTTCTTCTGGTGTCATTCAGATTTTCACTGAAATATGCCACAGGCCTATCATCTTGACTCAACACAGCTCCAATGGCCTCTCCACTGGCATCACATTTTACTTGAAATGGTTTAGTAAAATCAGGCATAATCAAAACAGGCTTCTCCGTTATCTTTTGCTTCAAAAATTTAAAGTTTCTTTCTGCTTCAGCAGTCCACTTAAATGGTTGTTTGCTCTTCTTTATTGTCTCAATTATGGGTGCATTGATCTTACTGAAGTTTCTTATAAAATTTCTGTAAAAGCTAGCAAGTCCATGGAAACTTCTTACCTCAAAAACATTCCTGGGTGAAGGCCACTCCACAATTGCCTTAACTTTCTCTGGGTCCATCTTCAATCCTTCTGCAGAAACAACAAACCCCAAATACACCAACTCTTTCTTCATGAATGAGAATTTCTTCAAATTTATCAGCAGTTTCTCTTGGTGTAGCTTCTTCAAGACATGATTAAGATGCCTTAAATGCTCTTCTCTAGTTCTGCTGAAAACTAATATATCATCCAAATACACTATGACAAATTTACCAATGAACTCCTTCAATACTTCATTCATATTTCTCATGAAAGTACTAGGTGCATTTGACAACCCAAAAGGCATTACCATCCATTCATACAGTCCTTCATTTGTTTTAAAGGCAGTCTTCCATTCATCACCCTCTCTTATCCTAATCTGATGGTATCCACTCTTCAAATCTATCTTTGAGAAATATTTAGCACCACTCAAACAATCCATTAAGTCCTCAACTCTGGGCAAAGGGAATCTGTACCTGATTGTGATCTTATTGATTGCTCTGGAATCAGTACACATCCTCCAGCCTCCATCTTTCTTTGGGCTCAATACTGCTGGTACTGCACATGGACTCAAACTTTCTCTGATCAGTCCCTTGTCCACCAATTCTTGTACTTGTCTCCTGATTTCCTCATTTTCTATGGGAGTCATTCTGTAGGCTGCCTTATTTGGCAGATTTGAACCAGGGATAAAATCTATCTGATGGCTGATCTTCCTCACAGGTGGCAGCTCATCAAGTAAATCATCCACAACAATGTCACGGTAATCATCTAACATCTCTTGGATTTCTACTGGTAAATCAGACATCCTTGTAGAAGTAAGAACTACTTTAGGCTTGCAAACTAAAGCAAAGCTTACCTCTTCTTCTTCTATCTGCTACAAATATTCTTTCCCGCTCAGCAACAAGGTCTTTGGATCAATCACTCTGCTGGATGGCTCTCCTTCTTCCATGGGAATCAATGTATGGTGTACCCCATCTTTGAAGAACTTGTAAGTGTTCTTCTTGCCATCATGCACTGCTGCTCTGTCAAACTGCCAAGGTCTACCCAGCAGTATATGACACACATCCATGGGCATTACATCACACAGGACCTTATCTTTGTATTTTCCCATTTGCGGCTCTATCTCACATTGTTCTTTTACAACCAGCTGCTGCCCTTTATGCAGCCAGGACACCCTATAGGGAGTTGGATGCTCCCTTGTCTTCAACTTCAGCTTTTCTATTACCTCAGTGGAAACCAAATTTTCTGTGCTGCCACTATCAATGACTAGCTAGCAGCACTTCCCTTGGACTTTGCATATGCTCCTAAACAAATTCTTCCTTTGTGCAGGCTCAGTGACTTCTTTGGCTTGCTTCAACAGGACCTTATTTACCACCAAGGATTCTCCCCTCTCTGGAAGAACTTCTTCCTCAATTTCTGCCTCTTCTCCAGCCTGGGCAGCAACAGCATTCCATGGACCAGCACCCACATTCTCTGGGCATTCATAGTGCTTGTGTCCCACTTGTTGGCATCTATAGCACCTCAACTCTCTACCTCTGCCTCTGTCTCTGCCTCCTCTTCCCCTTCCTCTGTAAGAACCCCTTTTGCCCCTTGCATCCTCCTCTGTAGATGCATTCTGAGGTGAGCTACTGTTAGCTCCATCCCTGGGTGTAGCAGGCTTCCCTCTACCACCCTGACTTCCCTTTCCACGGAAAGTACCTCTCTTCTTGGCAGATTGTTTCCTCAGGAGTTTCTCCTCTGCTTTCAAGGCCATCTGGTATGCCTCTTCCACTGTCTTGGGAGACAGAAGACCAATCTCATCTTGGATCTCTAGTCTGAGACCATTTACATATCTGGCAGTCTTCTCAGGTGTGTCTTGGAATTTCCCAGCTCTTATGCTCACTCTGTACAATTCCTCTGTGTATTCCTTGACTGTCAGCAACCTCTGTCTCAGGTTCTGCATTTTCTTGTACAATGTCAGCTGGTCATCACTAGGTAAGAATTTACCTTTTAATTTAGCCATCATTCTGGTCCAGCTCTTGATAGGTTGCTTGCCAACTCTCCTCCTCTCTTCCTACACTCCATCCCACCAAAGTGCAGCATGTCCCTTCAGCTTTGTTACTGCAAACTTGACCCTTTTATCTTCACTTGTTTCTTCATAATCGAAGCATTTGTTCAATTCATTTATCCAGTCCACCAGTTCCTCTGGATTCAGTCCCCCTGCATAACTCGACACTTCAATCCTGGGCTTAACCGCAGACCCCAGAACAGTTCTGAGGAGCCTCAAGTCAGGAGGAATTTCAACATTTTCTTTGACTTCCTCTATCTCAGGTTCACTGGTGTCTTCAGGATCTCTGGGCTGTCTTCGCTCTATGACATCCATTCTGGCCTCGACCCTTTGCAACATCCCCAACACTTCTGCATTGGCAACGAGCCTCCTCCTGCCAGCACCTCTACCAACTCGGATTGCCATGTCAGCAAAACAACTCAGAAAAAAGCTTTGATACCACAAATGACACAAAAACAGCTGAAAGTCAGTCCCACGGAGAGCCGGTCAACTTTGGAATGTCAGCACCTTCTGCCCGAAACCCCGTTCTTCTCTCCACGTGGTCTATTTTCTTTTTGTTTTATTTATCAATTTCAAGGAAATTGACAAATAAACTTATACACAGCTCTCGAATGTTATATTATATTTCCCGACATATATATAACTTATTCCCACATACTATAACCAACGTTGAACCTTCGGACCTTATATTAACACTCCACACCTTGGAAACAAGACTTTATAATAGAGCCTTCGCTCTGGCCCCACCTATGTAAATGTATCAATAACCAATCAAACATGTGCACCGTACCTCCTTTATCGTCCGCGCACCTTGGTTATCGTTTGTGCATCTACGGCAGACGACCACCGTCCGATGACTTTGCTTCAGATCGACGGCCCTCGTCGATATCGCTTGGCCCCCAGCGCCGAATTTTTAACGCGCAATGAGAATACAGAAAGACATTTTTGTACCTCCGCCCGGTGCCACGCGTCGAATATTCTATGGAATCGCTTCGATTCAGGAAATACCGCCTTCTCACCAAAAGTGGTGCGATATGGGAAACCCACTTTTCAAAACCACTCGCTGTTTTGCTACAGTGACTAACCAAGGTTCCGCGTTGGGGTTTCGTTCTTCTTCGTTTATCCTCTGTTTTTTAACTAAAGTTCTGAACATGGTTAGGAATTCCCATTGACTACAACAAACGTAAGTTTCTTTGTCACGCGGGGTTCTATTACTATAAACAGAGTTCCACGACCAAGGTTCTCTACACAGGCCTCACCTGCGGCTATGGTGAATTCACAGGTTATCCAACAATTACGCGAATTCAAGGATGGAGAACGGAATTACCATTACACAATCGCCTCACAGTTAAACAATTCTTCACAATTATAAATACAGGCAGTTTGGAAATCAACAGGACTTGAATTTTTATTCAACCGGAAGCAATTGCTCAATACACAGAGTTTTATTGCAGAAACTCCTCTCTTCTCTTCTCTTGCTCTCCTTTCTACACATCTGAGGGATTACATCTATATACATCAATATGTGTCCTTCCGGTTCCTCTATGAGGACCGTTATGGTAATTCAACAGTCTTATTACAATAATTCGAAAACTAAACACGACAGATGGACTAACTATTCGACTCCTACAACTCTAACCGATCTAATAATACAGTCAGCTGAGGTATTGACATCTAGCTGTTACAATTCGATTGTTTTCAAACCCTCCTAGCCACAACATGTGGACAAACCTCCTACATTGCTGGCTAGTGCCTAATGCCCCTGCATCACTGAATAAAGTAGGGGTTGTGTTAGGACACACCATATCCCAAGCAGGAATACAGGTAGACCTAAAAAAAATCACCATCATCAAAAGGGTACCTGCTCCTCAAAAGTAGAAAGATGTCTGGAGTTTCTTAGGATTAACTGGTTAGTATATAAGGTTCATCAAAGATTTCAGCAAGATGGCTTCACCATTATTTGGGTTACTGGCCAAGGATTTTAAGTTTCTTTGATCTGGTCCTTGTTAAGAGGCTTTCGATCTCATTAAGGAACAATTGACTATTGCCCCCATCCTTCGAGGTCCAAATTGGACTCTTCCTTTCCACATCCACACTAATGCATATGAAAAAGCTGTAGGGGCAGCGTTGGGACAATTAGAGGACAACATCCCTTATTCCATTTATTTCATCAGCAAGAATTTGTCCAAATCCGAGCTGAATTATATTGTTACTGAGAAGGAGATGTTAGCCATTTTCCATGCTTTGAAAAAGTTCAGGCATTATGTAACTGGATATCAGACCTTTGCTCACACTGACCATTCATCCATCAAGTATTTAAAGAAAAAATTGGATGTTAATGCAAGGATAATTAGATGGTTGTTACTCTTGCAGAAATTTGATTTGAATATTATTGATAAACCTGGAAAGGAGAATGTTGTTGGAGATTTTTTGTCCAGGTTAGCTCTCCCTGCAGGTGAATAAGGAATGGTGGATGACCATCTTCCATATGAGAATCTCTTTGCTATATCAACACTCTCACCATTGTTTGCTGATATAGCCAACTAGTTGGTTGCTAGGAGACTCCCTCCTAATATTTCATTCAAGGAGAGGAGCAGAATCATCAGAAAAATCACCCCTTTAACATGGATTGGGGGAAACCTTTTCAAGCTAGTCCCTGATCAAATCCTGAGGATATGTGTGACGGAGGAAGAATTTTTTTATATCATCTCTACATGTCATGACAACCCATGTGGAGGCCACTTTGCTACAAAGAGAACTGCATACAAAGTTTTGCAGGCAGGATACTATTGGCCTACCCTTCACCAAGATTCCAGAAGATACACCAGTAGGTGTGACCAGTGCCAAAGGATGGGGAAACCCACACAAAGGTATGATATGACTTTGCACCCTCAAATGGCTCTTGAGCCATTTTACGAGTGGGGCATGGACTTTGTTAGACCCATCCATCCACCATCTGGACAAAGAATTATATCATAGTCTACATTGATTACCTCACAAAGTCGGTTGAAACAAAAGTAGTGAAGGTAGAAACCAAGGATAAAGTAGTAGAATTTATGAGGGAGAATGTGTTTTACAAGTTTCGGTACCCCAAAGAAATAGTCATTGATCAGGGAGCACAATTCACCTCTCACCTCATTGATAATATTTTGAGGAAGCACAAGATTAAGCATAGAACTTCTACTGCCTATCACCCTCGTGCGAATGGCCAAGAAGAAGGGACTAACAGATATTTAGAGAGCCTCCTCACGAATGTTGTGAGCAACAGAAAAAAATATTGGGCAAAAATATTGGTAGAAGCTACTTGGGCCTACAACACTACTTGGAAGACAACAATAGGAATCACTCCTTATGAACAAGTCTATGGTAAGAAGGCTCTACTTTCAGTTGAGTTTGAATTCAATACTTTAAGAATGGCAGCTGAATTAAATCTAAATCTATCAAATGCCCAAAAAGAGAGGCTACTTCAACTAAATGGATTGGATGAGTTCAGAATGCAAGCACTTCTTCACACAGAGGTATTTCAGCTGCAAAGGAAGGTCTAGCATGACAAGAACATCAAAGAAAATACCTTCCAAGAAGGAGATTGGGCGTTGTTGTATGATTCAAGGTTTAAATATTTCAAATGCAAGTTGATGACAAGATGGTTGGGACCTTACACAGTGGATAAATGTTTTGATAATGGCACAGTTCATCACAACCATATATGAGGAAGGAATCCCCTTGCTTGTCAATGATCATGGACTTAAAATTTACAAGAATCCTTTGTCAAGGGCAGAGTTCGTAAATTCAATAAGCAAAGAGGTGTATGTGACGGGAAAATCCATAGTTTCCCACACCTCCTGAAAAAAAAAAGAGAAAAAAGAATAAAGATCCATGAGTGAAAACCTCTCTGAGGCTCCCAAGGCAAGCTAGTGGGTTGAAAACCTTGATGGAGGCAGCTCACTTTATCAACAAAAAAAGAGAAGAAAGAAAAAAAAGAATAAATATCCATGGGTGAAAACCTCTCTGAGGCACCCAAGGCAAGTCTATGGTTTGAAAACCTCCATGGAGGAAACCCACTTGCTTTCAAAAAAAAAAGGGAAAAAACAAAAACAAAAAAATTACAACTGCATCTCTGTGTTTTCTGTGTTTGTTGTTTTGCAAGTCATTAATGGTTTCTGGGAACACGGGGAAGCATTCATCTTCTTTTCCATTCTTCCATTTTACCATCCATCCCATCATTCACTCCATTAATTTTCATAACTTCCTCCATCACCTCCATAGACCAAATTCCTCCATTCCTGAACACAATGTAGCAAGGAAAGCAAGACACGGGCTGCTACAGACATCAAGGAATTCCTACATCCCAGACATCTGTTCATGAATAGAAAAAAAAAAGGGAGGAACTCATGAATCAGACCCCAGGAAAGACAAGAGTGCCACCCATGGCATCTGGAGCACCCCCCACGCAGCATCTACAATGGGAAGGAACATCAAGGAAAGATCAAAAACTCACTCAAATAGCTACTCATTCAGCGAGCTTCTCACTCAAAGAACAAAAAATAGTGAAAAACACAACATCTAAAAGTCTTGTCTCCTCAATCCAGCTCCTATAAATGCCTTGGAAATGACAGGTAAACTCAGGTATAGCTTCTCACCCCTCGATATGCATCCATAATAGCCATAAATAATTAAATTTGTAGACTTAGAGTTTAAGGGGTAGAAATGTGGCTAGTTAGCTTGGCCACCATCGTGAAGTATGACTAGGGAGAACTGCAAAGTCATGCCACCTGTGAATGCAAAAGAAAATAATTTAAATCAAGTGGAGTAGAGGAGAATGAGGGGAGGAAACACACAGTCCATCATGAATTAACAGGGAGAAGGAAACAATTGTCTACAAAAAAAACTAGAGCTGAGACAAGTTACATAAGCGCTCCAAAATTATTTGTGCAATCTAATAAAAGGAGATCATGTCTCATCCAAACCAATAAATTGAGAATTTTTTAGGGAAAGAGACCGAAGGGAGACGCAGCACAGCAATACCGAGAGTGGGTTGCGTATTTGAACAATGCACAACAAAAATAGTAGAACAACGTTACCCTACCCCTAGCCTATTCCTCTCTCGTAAATATGAGCAGGGAAGCTTTTATAGCAACCCAAACAAGGCAGGATTCCACTCCTAGCCTTAAAGAAGACGAAGAATAACCAAAAGAAGAAGAGGAACTAGAAGAAGAAACAATAGAAGAGGAAGAACCAGAAGAAGAAGAAGGTCCAGAAGAAGAATAAGAAGAGGAACAAGAAGAAGAAGAGGAAGAGACAAAGGGCCAAGGAAAAACAGAAGAGATGGCCATAGAAGTCATAGAGATAGTATAAAATGTGCAAGAAACAGACTCAAAACACAGCACCACATCCCCCCAATACAAAGAGGTAGCTTCCACCATAGCTCCTCTGAGCGCAAAGAGAAAAAGGCATACCTCTATGTATTTCAGAGCTGACAAGAGTCAAAGAGAGCCAAAAACTCCTCCCACGAGCCCGATTATCATTGAAGAATCACCAAGGGAGGAGGAAAGAATCGAAGAAATAGTTATGAAGGAGCAACTGCAGAAGGCACTTACAGAGAATGTGGCATTAAAGGAGAAATTGCAGAAAAAAGGGCAGCAAGTAGCTACCATGGTAGACTTATGCATAGAAGCCCTTCAACACAGATTCCCTTATGACTCATATTTTGTGTACCTCAAGGAGAAATGGCTCCTATTTCAAATAAAAACTCTAGCCTCCCATGGATCACTACCTTTCCAAGATTATAGGCAATTCATGAATTTCTACAAGCAAACTAACATGGCTGATCAGACAAATATGGCAGAGTTTTATGTGCATTACCTTGTCCTAACAAATATGGATACTTGGTACCCCAATCCTACGATGGGGGATATGCAGTTGATGGCTCTAATATCTTGGATGATGAATGAGGACATTAGAGAGAAATAAATATGGAGAGTCATGGGAAGAAGAAGCAGAGAACCCTTATATATAAAACCAGAATTGTTCAGCGAAAGAGGAGTCATCCTTAACCATCGAGAGATCGAAAGGGACCCTGCATTGGTTCAAAGCTACCTTCAGATTCAAACCCAGGTGATTGGCCACTTTGATGATGTTTCTAGGCAGATAGAAGATGAGTGCATTATGGCCAGCCATAGGAGATGGAAAAACCACCCTCATAGCCTCAAGAATAGGTAGTACCATACTCCAGAAAGACTGAGGGGTGCATTGGAAAGGACACCATTATACAAGAGGGCCATGCAGGCCAAAAAGATCCAATGGTCAGGACTAAAGCTTAGGCCACCTTTGCTGCTGGGGCTGAATGATGAAAATGACACAGATGCATAAGATAGAGAATGGGAGAATGCAGAAAAGAATAATGGAAGTTTACCCCCTTGGGGAAACTCCCACACTTCTTCCTTAGGAAATCAGGGGGGATATCAAAGCCTTGAAGGAAATGCAGGAGGAGGATTAGTTGCTCAGAGGATGAGCAACCATTCAGTAGGGGGGTGATGATGAGCTCCATCATTAGACATATTTGGAGGGGTTAATAGTCACATTTTTGCCTTCTTAGATCTCTTTTTCTTGCATTTTTATTATTATTTGGTTTTATGATGCTAGTATAGGTGGTGATTAAGGCTAACATACTCTGAGTGCCTAATATGAGGTTGAGTGCAGAAAATCATGAATTATTATCATTTTTATAAGGATTTTATCATAAAGACTTGGAGGAAACATCAAAGAGAAATTATAGGAGGATTGTCCACCCTCCTTAACTCTCAAAGGCAACCGAAGGACCCCAAATATTCTCTCCAACAATTCCAATTCCAAAGGCACCCAAAGGATCCTCAAGGATTCTCTCCAGCAATTCGAATTCTAGAGGCAACCAAGCAACTCAAAGAGGAGTGCACCCAATATTTGTTTTCTCAGAGTCAAGTGGACTCAATCACCATTTTATAGGGAGATGTTGGTAGCTTCCCTGTAGAATAAATAGAGCAGAGCTAGAGCTAGGAAGAGTTAGTCAATTCCTGTTGATTCTAGTTGAAACTTTGTTGCAAGCTATTGTGCTTTTTATTATTTTACTCAGTGATCAAACTTTCAGAGATGTATGAGGTAATTATTTTATGAAATGAGCAGATTGATTTCATTTGACTGCTTTAAGTTTCAGAGACCTAGGCTCATGGGTTAGGGTCCAATCCATGTGCCTTAGCTTCTTTGTTGTTACTATCTTTTCCTTTATATGATTTAGCTAGTTTTGATTCTGCCATTAAGTTAAATCTTCTTTTGATAGTTTCATTGCTGCTTAGTATTTTCTTTTAGTTTGTTGTTATAGTTTTTCATTTACTTGTGAGTTTTCATTTACTTGTGAGTAGTATAATACAGGATAAAACTCTAAAATCTATGGATCTAGACTTCCCTTCTCATCTCTGTCAATAGAGCTTGAGGAGGGTAAACCTTCCCACAGACCAAAAAATTTAATTTATGTTCACTATTTCCATCTCTACGTTACGCCTCTAGACCTTGCTTTTATGCCTCCATTCCCTCCTATTTTCCGCTTATTTTAACTATTGCACCCACCTTTTCTTCCCTAACAACACTTAAACTCTTCAGCCACCTTATTCCTTTGTTTCTATTGGTTACGGTCTCCTTACTCGTTTTAACGCAAAAATGTTGGAAAACCATCAAAGTTGACCTCCGCCTTTTCTCCTTGAAATCCCCGCTACTGTACTTCGCAAATCGCGGCATTTTTCCTTTCCCTTAAGACTTACCGCAATCCCTTTTCACACATTTTCCTTTTTTTCTTTTAGACTTACCGCTTCCAAATTCTGATTGTGATATTTCAAATTGCGATATCGCATTTCGCACTTCACAGTTTTATCCCTGTTGCACTTCGCACTTCGCATTATTTAGCTTGTTCCCGTTAACACTTATCGCTCTTGTCTGCCGATTGTGATATTGCAATCACGCTCCCCCATCAGTCCCACCGCCACATCATCCGTGGCATTACACATCGCAAATCCCACTTTTTAGTTTGTTCTTTAACACTTAGCGCTCCAACTTTGCGATATTGTGATTGCGATATCACATATCGCGTATCGCAACTTTTGCCTCCATCACACCTCCGCCATTGCACCTTTCAATTCATTCTTCTCCAAAGCCATTTTTGCACCATAATAAAGCTTTTATAAGGTTTAAACCCCCGCTTTCCACTTCTAAGCCCTATTTTATGTGTTATGCCCTCCATTAGCCTCTTTAGCCCCTTTTCTTTCCTCCAAGCTACAAAATCAACACTCTTTCAATTAGGATTAAGTCATGGATAGCTTAGTTGCATGGGTAGAAGCATGATAGATAGACCATAGGATAAATAGAGTGCATTTAGTCGATTGGCCAAGTTAAGTGTGGTTTAAATTAGTTTCCTATCTACAACTTAGTTTAGTTTCTTTCCAGTCATTTCCTTCAGCAAATTAATTTAGTTTCTTTCTATCATTTCCTTTCTGCATATTAAATTAGTTTCATTTCAGTCATTTCTTTTCTGCAAATTAAATTAATTTCGTTCGGGTCATTTATTTTCAGCAATTTAGATTATTTCCCTTTCTCTCATTTATTTTTATCAATTTAATTTAGTTTCCTTCTGTCATTTCCTTTCTGCAATTTAGTTTAGTTTCATTGAAGTGTGACAGACTTCACTTAGAACCCTTAAAAATAGCACCCTTTCATAAAGCGGAAGAGGATGACATGAACATAATGCATCTGCTCTTTATATAATGCTATCACCTCCAAGTTTGTACGAACCCTGAGTTGATAAAATAAAGTAAGGCAACCCCTGGGAGTTGCAGCACTCTTGGTGCAATACCAGGGCTCACCTCTATTGTCCAACATCACATTTTGAAAAAGATTGTCTCCATATGAAAATAAATCATGGTCAACCATGGTCCAATGCT
Source organism: Pinus albicaulis (assembly GCA_034641835.2). Taxonomy (NCBI): domain Eukaryota; kingdom Viridiplantae; phylum Streptophyta; class Pinopsida; order Pinales; family Pinaceae; genus Pinus; species Pinus albicaulis. Next base: position 789,701,694 of record CM076584.1, on the reverse strand, counting down.
ATATTGTGACAAATATTGTCTCGATATGAAAATCAATCATGGTCAACCATTGTCCAATACTAACTTGTGACAAATATTGTATCGATATGAAAATCAATCATTGTCAACCATGGTGCAACATCGCATTGTGACAAAGATTGTCTCAATATGAAAATCAACCATGTTTATTTTAGGATATATAATATTTATCTTAGGGTTTATATACCTCGGGTTAATAAAATTTATCCCTTGGGTTTAATATTATTCCCTTGGTTTTATAATATCTTGGGGTTTTAGAATTAATCCCTTGGGTTTATAATCTCAATCGCTTGGGTTTATTAATCTAAGGGTTCATATTCCTAGGGTATAATATTATTCATAGTGTTTACAATCATGGTCAACCATGGTCCAATGTCATATTGTGACAAATATTTTTTAAATATGAAAATAAACCATGGTCCAACATTGCATTGTGACAAAGATTGTATCCATATGAAAATCAATTATGGTCAACCATGGTTCAATGCCACATTGTGACAAAGATTGTCTCGATATGAAAATCAATCATGGTCAACCATGAGTTTAATCTATCGACCATGGTCAACCATGGTCCAACACCACATTGTGACAAAGATTGTCTCAATATGGAAATCAACCTCAGTTAACCATTGTCAACCATCGTAACCATGGTCAATCATGGTCGAATGTCACATTGTGACAAACATTGTTGCAATATAAAAATCAACCATGGTCCAACGTCGCATTGTGACAAAAAATTTCTCAATATGAAAATCAACCATGTTCAACCATGTTTAGTTTAGGGTTTATGCTATTTATCTTAGGGTCTATATATCTTGTGTTTATAATATTAATCCCTTGGGTTTTTAGTATTAATCTAAGGGTTCATATTCCTAAGGTGTAATATTATTCATAAGGTTTATAATATTAATCCTTAGGTTGAATATAAATCCCTTGGGTTTATAATCATGGTCAACCATGATCCAATGCCATATTGTGACAAATATTTTCTCATTATGAAAATCAACATGGTCCAACATCACATTGTGACAAAGATTGTTTCGATATGAAAATCAATCATGGTCAACCATGGTCCAACGTCGCATTATGACAAAGATTGTCTTAATATGAAAATAAACCATGGTCAACCATGTTTATTTTAGGGTTTATGATATTTGTCTTAGGGTTTAATATTATTCCCTTGGGTTTGTAATATATTGGGGTTTTAGGATTAATCCCTTTGGTTTATAATATCAATCCCTTAGGTTTATTAATCTAAGGGTTATTATTCCTAAAGTATAATATTATTCATAGGGTTTATAATATTAATATCAGGGTTTAATATAAATGTCTTGGGTTTATAATCATGTTCAACCATGGTCCAATATCACATTGTGACAAAGGTAGTCTTAATATGAAAATAAACCATGGTCAACCATGGTTCAACGTCACATTGTGAAAAATATTGTCTTAATATGAAAATAAACCATGGTAAACCATGTTGGTTTTAAGGTTTATAATATTTATCTTAGGGTTTATATACCTTGGGTTTATAATATTAATCCATTGGGTTTAATATTATTCACATGGGTTTATAATATCAATCCCTTGGGTTTATAATATCAATCCCTTAGGTTTATTAATCTAAGGGTTCATATTCCCAGGGTTTAATATAATTCATAGGGTTTATAATATTAATCCTTGGGTTTAATATAAATCCTTTGGGTTTATAATCATGGTCAACCATGGTCCAATGTCACATCATGACAAATATTTTCTCAATATGAAAATCAAACATGGTCCAACATCACATTGTGACAAATATTGTCTCCATATGAAAAGCAATCATGGTCAACAATGGTCAACCATGGTTCAATGCCACATTGTGACAAATATTGACTCGATATGAAAATAAATCGTGGTCAACCATGGTCAAACATGGCCCAATGTCACATTGTGACAAAAATTGTCTCAATATGAAAATCAACCATGGTCCAACGTTGCATTATGGCAAAGATTGTCTTGATATGAAAATCAACGATGGTAAACCATGGTAAACCATGTTTATTTTAGGGTTTATAATATTTATCTTAGGGTTTACATACCTTGTGTTTACAATATAAATCCCTTGGGTTTTTAGTACTAATCCCTTGGGTTTGTAATATCAATCTCTTGGGTTTATTAATCTAAGGGTTAATACTCCTAGGGTATAATATTATTCATAGAGTTTATAATGTTAATCCTTGGGTTTAATATAAATCCCTTGAGTTTATAATCATGGTCAACCATGGTCCAACGTCACATTGTGACAAAGATTTTCTCAATATGAAAATCAATCATGGTCCAACGTCACATTGTGACAAATATTGTCTCCATATGAAAATCAATCTTGGTCAACCATTGTCTAATGCCACATTGTGACAAAGGTTGTCTCGATATGAAAATCAATCATGGTCAACCATGGTGCAATGCCACATTGTGATAAAATTTGTCTCGATATGAAAATCAACCATGGTCAACCTTGGTCAACCATGTTTATTTTGGGACTTATAATATCTATCTTAGGGTTTATATACCTTGGGTTTGTAATATTAATCCCTTGGGGTTTTAGTATTAATCCCTTGGGTTTATAATATATATCCCTTGGGTTTATTAATATAAGAGTTCATATTCCTAGAGCATAATATTATTCATAGGGTTTATAATATTAATCCCTTGGGTTTTAGTATTAATCCCTTGATTTTATAATATTTATCCCTTGGGTTTATTAATATAAGGGTTCATATTCCTAAGGCATAATATTATTCATAGGGTTTATAATATTAATACTAGGGTTTAATATGAATCTCTTAGTTCTATAATCATGGTCAACTATGGTCTAACATTGCATTTTGACAAAGATTGTCTCCATTTGAAAATCAATCATGGTAAACCATGGTCCAATGTCGCATTGAGACATAGATTGCCTCGATATGAAAATCAATCATGTTCAACCATGGTGCAATGCCCCATTGTGACAAATATTTTCTCAATATGAAAATCAACCATGGTCAACCATGTTTATTTTAGGGTTTATAATATTTATTTTAGGGTTTATATACCCTGATTTTATAATATTAATCCCTTGGGGTTACTATTATTCCCTTAGGTTTATAATATCTCAGGGTTTTATAATTAACCCCTTGGGTTTATTATTCCCTTAGGTTTATAATCTCAATCCCTTAGGTTTATTAATCTAAGGGTTCATATTTCTAGGGTGTAATACTATTCATAAGGTTTATAATATAAATCATAGGGTTTATAATCATGGTCAACCATGGTCTAATGTCACATTGTGACAAAAATTGTCTCAATATGAAAATCAACCATGGTCAGTCATGGTGAACCATGTTTATTTTAAGGTTTATAATATTTATCTTAGGGTTTATATTAATCCCTAGGGTTTAATATTATTCCCTTGGGTTTATTAATCTAGGGGTTCATATTCCTAGGGTATAATATTATTCATAGGGTTTATAATATTACTCCTAAGGTTTAATATAAATATCTTGGGTTTATTGTTATAATTATTATCATATTTATAATATAATAATAGTAATAATAATTTATAATGTCAAGTCCCACTAACACAACCGGTTGAGGATGGGCCTCGTCATAAGGGCGACCCAGGATCAAACCTCACGAAAGTTGTTGTGCCTGTGCTAGGGGGAGGAGACAAGTTAAACCCAATTAGCTTAGTGCTGGTGTGGCCTAGGCCAGGTGCGATCCCCGGATGTTTTTGACGGCTTAGATGCCCCTGCATGATGTTTTCTCAAGCCACAAGTCAAGCCTGATGTAATCTATGCTGAACTCAGACCACTTGACACATAAAATAATATAATAATAATAATAATAATAATCTACAATATAATAATAAGTGTTGTTTTATTATTATAATTATATATTTATTAATATTAATATTAATATTAAATCTGTATCCATTGGCTTCTATCGATGTATATCAACCACATTTAATAAGATGGTTGTGCGTATAATTGATATACACCTATCGACGTATATCAACCATATTTATTAATGTGGTTGTGCTAGTAATAATCACCGTCATAAATATTTTTTTTACTATGAAAAACTTAATTATTTTTTAACGAGAAAGAGTAGTAATTATATTTATAAATCATGCTCGAACGTGTTCAAAAACTGGGAGATTACATCAATATTTTGAGCCTGATTGGGGCTGTTGATAATACAATTTTCTCATCCCTTTTCAAAGTGATTTTATCGTGATATACATAAAAATTTCCCCTTACTTATCAACCTATGACTGTATATTTTGTAGAACTTATTTAATTGATATATACAAGTGTAATTTTCCATCAAAAAATAAAATTAGACTAACAGAGGCCACAGACTATTCCTCCATCAGAGCAGGAATATTGAGGTCGAATCCCATGTGCTCTTCATCTTTCCGCGGACTGTTCTCCGCCAACTTGAGCTTCAGTTGCTCAATTTCCCATCTCAGTGTGTCGACCTTGTCCTTGAGCTTCTGGATGTGCTCCTTCTTCTCTATCTATTGCTCTTGCATGTTTAGTGCATTCTTATGCTGCTGGTGGATGCACATCTGCATAATAGCGAGGCCATCCCTGAACTCCCCGTGCCCTTGTACACAGACTTCACAAGTTTTCTTGATATTTCCACCATCCTGAGCCTAAATCTCCCGCGAACCACCAGACCTGGGCCTTCAGAGGGCCCAAGAACCAGACCTTGAACTCACAACCACAAAATTTCTCTGCACACTCGTACTGGTAACCGGGAAGCAACTAGAACAATAGCCTTCCACGAAGTCGAGAACCCCCTGCACATTAAAGAACCAGGTGGGCAGAACACACTCAGAACCCCCCACTAGCGAAACAACAACACCTTCACCCTTCCCGATCCACGACACCAACCTACCACTGAGCTCACCGCAATTGACCACCCACGTACTGGCTACCCTGAAAAGAGAATTACCGAGACTGCTCAAGAACCTCAGCCATAACCTCTAGACCAAAGCGGAGAACATCTGGGCAGAGACTGACCAAAACCCATTTCAGAAGATCTTACCGCTACTCCATATATAGAAATCCCAGGTCCAAACTTTGATGCAGGTCTACGCCATCGTACCCAACACGCTAAAATCCCAATGTCCCACCATTATTTCCCTACACTTCCCATCGTCCTTCATGCTAACCCACACCTTCCTCCCACACGCGATTTGCACAATTCAGAACAGTGAGAGTAAATGCAACCCACCATCTCCCATAATTCTAATGGAGCCTTTGTTAGATCGCCGATGCTTCGAGGCCGAGAGATCAGAGTTCACACATAGAGAGCCCTCTAGATATCAAATGTAGGACAGATGGAATGAAAGCAACCACACTGCAACAAGATATCAGGAAGATCATTGCCACGAGGCACTCGGGCATACTGAGGAGCATTAAGGTCGATGGGACATGGGATAAGGAAAGCAGGTTGGGGCCGACCATGAGGTGGCATCTCGCTTGGCAAAGAAGGAGGGAGACCAGGATGGATGTCGATGAGAAGATAAGGAGTAAGGGGTAGGCGAAGGGTGAGGGGAGAGGGAAAGCAGATCAGTTGAGGGGGGAGAGCAGATCATAGGAGGAATAAGGAAAGAAGAGGGGTGAAGGGAGAGGGGGGAGGGAAAAGGGGAGGGCAGGGAGAGGATAACAAGGGGTATATAAAGGACAAACCCCAAACATCTAAGTGACTATTTAAACCATTCCTCATGTTCCAACCATAGGTGTCATACTCGATCCAATTTTTGAAGGCATTAGACATTATTAAGGAATATATAAATTTTCCTCTATATCATTCAGTATATTGCTCTCTTCCTTCATCCGATAGGCCAAGTTTGCTTGCTTATCTGCCTCCTGGTTATTCCCTCTTAGAATGTGGAAGAATGTCACTCAAACAAAGAGAGGAATCATACCTTGGGATCACTTGATGATTTGGTTTAGATTTGTGTTTTGGGTTGGTGTATTATACTTCATATGTTTAATTATCAACATGGAGTCCCCTAGGATTTGTAATTCCTTGATACTGTTTTTTTTTGCCAAATAAAACTCAAGGAATAAATCATAGGCCTCAGCTTGATTATTTGTTTTCCCTCCCAAGCTTCAAGCATATCTGACCTCGATGTTTCATTCACGATTAATGAGAATCCCTCCCCCTCCTGCCACCCATACTATGACAAATTTATTAATAAACACACTTTCCGTAATAAATTACGAAACCTTTAAAAAAAATATATCATTTATTAAATCTTCTACCATAACAAAATTGACAAAAATGTTGAAAACGTCTTATTAAGACTAGGTATATGGTTATATCAAAGATACATCTTCTTTCTCCCAAGTTTAACAAATTTAATATGACTTATATTTTTTACATATTTCAAATATTATTTTGATATATTTTACATGAAAAGAAGTGAGAAGGCCGTCGGAATGGAGCCGAGAGCAGTCTGTCGAAAACCATGTACCTTGAAATGGAATTATATTATTAGATGTCGTAAAAGTCTGAAAAACTCACCTTAAACATCACCTCACCTCACCTAGGAGTGAAAACTCTAGTTAAATAGGCAGAGCATTTAACTTTAGCTATTTCATTTAAAGGGCAAAATGAACACAATAGCTGGCCCTTGAAGGGCGACCATGGCATCTGTGGATAAGTTTAAAGGGCAAAATGAACACAATAGTTAGCCCTTGAAGGGCGACCATGGCATCTGGATAAGTTTAAGAACTAGTGATTGCCAAAATTGAAAATATTAATTCCATTATCTACTCATTGTGATTATGCTTTCTCTGTAGACGATAGCTGTAGAATGCCATCTTCTTCCTTGTGATCGTCTCCTTGGAGAAAGAGAAATGATCGAGCAGCAATGGCTCTACCAATACAAGTACCTGCAAATGCACAAGACAATTGCCTCGCCAGCTTTTCAGTTTCAATACCCAAATCCTCCTCTTCATGCTGTGTATGGCCATATCCACATGTGTGGAGATTGGGTTTGAAGCCCTTCTACATTTGGTTCAATCCGCTGGTCTTACACAGTAATGAAAGGCCGAGGCCAGCACGTGCTTCCTCCTCCTCCAACGATTTGACACAGGAACCACTTCCCCAAATACCAAACCCCTTCGAGCACAAGGGTTACAGGAAATCAAGATGGGTGAATCCGAAGATGACCAAACATTCGGCATCCCCTTTCCGAGAATATAAGGACAACCCCAAATACGTTCTTCTGAAGGCCATTGTGGAGAGGCTGGATGCGTGCGAGGACAGCCCACAGAAAGTTTCAGACATTCTCAGCTCGTTGGGTGATAAGCCCGATCCCAAGGAAGCGGTATTCATCATCAATAGTCTGCAGAGGGGGCAAAAGGCCTATCTGGCCTTCCAGTATTTCAAGGCCAAGGAAGGGTTCACCGTGGATTTGATCCTGTACAACGTGACCATGAAGATATTGAGTAAAGGCAGGCAATGGGAATCAGTGGAGCAACTGGCGGAGCAGCTGGTGGGTGAAGGGATGAAACCTGACAACATCACGTTTTCCACCGTCATAAGCTGTGCTAGACACTGCAACCTTGCCCACAAGGCCGCGGAATGGTTTGAGAGAATAAATGAATTAGGGTGTGTCCCGGATGAGATCACCTATTCAGCGATGATCGAAGCTTATGGAAGAGCAGGTAACATTTCCGAAGCTTTCAATTTGTATGAAAAGGCTGCCTCTCAAGGATGGGGTTTGCATACGGTGACATTTGCTACACTGATTAGAATGTATTGCGTTTCTGGGAATTACCAGGGAGCTCTGAATATCTTTGAAGAGATGAAGACATTGGGTGAGAAACCCACTCGCGCCATTTATAATACAATGCTTGATGCAATGGGGAGGGCTGATAGACCATGGCATGCGAAATGCTTGCACAGAGAGATGATCAAAGCTGCCATATCGCCTACACGCCTTACTTTCAGTGCTCTGATAAGGACTTATGGGAAGGCTCGTTGGCCAGATGACGCCCTCCAGTGCTTTAGGCAGTTGAAAGAATCCGGGTGGGAAATGGATACTGGTCTTTACAACACTCTACTCAACATGTGTGCTGATATGGGTCGGGTACATGACGCCTTGTCTCTGTTTCGGGAGATGTCGGAGTCTGATAATTGTAAGCCTGATATCCGGAGTTACACTTCTATGATCAGTATTTACACAAACATGGGACAAGTTAGCGAGGCTGAGAAATTGTTGAATGAGATGCTGCTAGCTGGATATGAACCTAATTTGCCTATTTTCACTTCTCTCATTCAAGGCTTGGGCAAGTGTAAAAGGTTTGATGATGTTATCAGGGTGTATGATCAGCTTCTTGAAGCAGGGCTTTCTCCGGATGAACGCCTTTGCGGCTGCCTTCTGTCTGTTCTTACCCTGTGTGGAAAAGAAGAGTTTCACAAGGTGCTCTGTTGCATTTACAACGCTAATTCCAGATTGGCTTCAGTTGCAAAGTTGTTGACAGAGGCTGCTGTTGACATTGAAGTGGTTATGCAGGACTTGAGAGCTGTTCTTACGATATGTTCACAAGATGTGAGAAAAGCCTACTGTAATTGTTTGATTGACCTCTGTTGGAACTTTCATTTCCCGGAGAGAGCCCATGAATTGCTAAAATTGGGAACCTCATTTGATCTCTACTGCGGACTCCAGTCCAAGACCCCCACGGAGTGGATTTTAAATCTCAAAACTCTTTCGTTGGGTGCCGCTGTTACAGCATTGCAAGATTGGGAGAGAGTTCTGTCAAGGGCTCTTGAAGATGGAGAAGAGTTTCCTCCTTTAATCGGAATTCACACTGGTCATGGCAAACACACATTTTCTGATAAAGGATTAGCAACTGTCATAGAGTCTCATCTAAGAGAGGTGGAAGCACCCTTTCAAGAGAGTCCAGATAGAGTTGGATGGTTTCTAAGCACACGAGTTGCAATAACATCATGGCTTCAATCTAGGAATTCATTGAGCCTTGCTTAGAGAAGCAGTTCTTCTGTGGGTTATGGACCTGTATGCTTCTCTTATTAAAAGGACTACTCTCGTGGAGGTGCTTATGGTTTGTTCAGCCCAAGAATCAGGCTTCACATGCCTTCTTTTTCCAGTGTATCCTGGACCCTGGTACATTAAATATTAACCTGTATAACCACAGGTTTCAAGTTTCAACTATTTCAACGTTTTGTTTTACAAAAGTTGATTCAGTTCAAGGAGATACATGTTGCCCTTGGACTACTGGTCTTTCCATGAATTTTGTTATGGTGCATCTTTAACTTCACAGCTGCACATTTTGTGCAAAATGATCATCTGTGAAATCCTGTGTTTGTAATTATTTGCAAAGTGGTTGTTCAAACATAAGTAATCAGTGTCTTCATCTGAAAACTTCAGAAAGTTGAAGGCCATTGTGATGCATTAACCAGCTGAGTGCTGATTTATTGAACCACACAAAACGTTTGTCAACCTTGGAAACGGTTAGATGAAATAAATAACAATTCGAAATTTGAATTTGAAACTGCTTTTTAGAAAAAACAAAATGTCCACTCCCTGAAAAAATTATTTCAAAACATGTTTTGAAGGGTTCTCGCCTTTATCATCTGTCTCTCATCTTTCAAATATTCAAGAATAATCAATGTTCCATCTGGTTTTTCGGTGCATCATCATCTGTGTCTCCTTGCAAATATTTGAGAATAACCAATGCTCCACGTAGTTTCAGGATGCAGAGACACATGAAGAGACCCTTCAAATTTCAGAGGACCTCAAATAGGATGTCTTGTCCTGGGCATACGGAACCCCATATATATATATATATATAAACTAATACAATAAAAAACAGAGATATCAATGTTCCGATTGATTACAGAACCCTCCCAAGTCCCATCTTTCACATTTCGCACCTATAAACATACTAGTTTGAGCTCACTAAGCAGGTTGAAGTTTTTTTTTTTTTTTTTTAAAAGAAGCGTTCAAAGGCAGAACAACGTAGATAGCAGGGATTTTCTACCACATTCGATCTCGGATGCAATGGAAACCAAATCAACTCTCCCTCCCTTTCGTCCCTTCACCTTGACCATTAAACATAACAATTAGATTACCCATATTGAAATAGTTCAGGTGAATGATTGAAGAGAGGCTGAGAAAGTCTTTGAATGCAAAACTCTAGTAAAAAATTACTCTTCAAACCTCCACAAATCTTGTTGGCAATGGAGCAATGAAAGCTGCAACTTTTATCTCAATTTGTTCCAAACTTTCTTTAAATTGATAAGCTTGTTTTCAAAGAAAGACCAATTTACGGGATCTCTATATGTCATATGTATTATGTCATATGTATTACCTTAATGGAAAGCTAATTAGTGGGCTTAATGTATACATTTTTGTCTAGATTCCACCAAAACTAGTTGCAGACAAGGTGGTTCCCTTGAATGAAGCTCTCGTTCAAACCAATAGTCTATATCAATAATTTCATTCATTATTACTATTTTACTCAAAGAATCACAATGCTTAAAAAAGTGTGAGCAACATTATTATATTTCTATCAAAAAATAGGGCAACATATGAGAGCTTTATTATTGCATCTTCCTACCATATCCAAATAATAAAAAGCCATGTAAAGCAAGAGCCAATTAACAACATTTCTCGTAGCCTAGCATATTTACCCCATATCAACTTCGACCCTGCCATCATATTTGGATTCTAGACATTTATGCCCCCACAAAGATCCCCATAAAACTTTATGGTTGTGAATGAATTGTGCTTGTCCTTCCACTACAACACTTTCGAGTAACATATGGTAAACTCCTTAATAAGAAAATATGTAACCCAAGGATCTTAGATGATCATACAAAACCCCAACTTGATGACTAAATGTTTGTTCTTCCATAGTTCTTTTAGTTAGATTTGATAAGAGGGCAAGATCAATCCAATGAGGTCTCTCTTCATTGGAAAAATCCCTCGTACCAAATTGTTTTTCTTTAAAATTGTGATACTTGTTAGATACTTGGTTCCTAATCCAAGGGGGATTTACCAAGACCCATCCATTTATTTACTACATATTCATCAACTAATCTAATATAGCACTGCTCATGCCTTAGTCAATTGCAACAGTTTCTAGAGAAAACTACCACCCTTAGGTCATGAATTCATAGAAAAGAGTTTTGATCATGAATATGAATTTAAGCATTTGGTGTAAATACCTTAATGCCATAGTTAATTCTCCTTCTTGAACAAATCCTAAAGCTACTTACAACCTTTTAATGTCAGAAACCAACATGTGATCTTTGATTCCCAACAGACCAAGATGATAAGGAGTACGAGCACAAACAACAAAGCTACGCATTGGTTTAAACCTATCATCTTGGCATCATAGTTCCCTAGTAGAAAGGCAATGAATATATGACTACAGTATCTAAAATATGATTAAATACATGTATGTACATTTATATTATATGCAATAAAAAATATCGCTTGAACTTTGTGTGTGGAAGTGATCTAGGGTAAAATCTTGATACCCTTAACCAAGACCTTTTACTTTGGCTAATAAATTAGAATTGCATTAATTAAAGTGTTAATGAACATAAATGAACAACTGCCCGCGGTAAAGAAGAGGAACATAACATGTCAAGAACATAAATCATAAGAACACTTCGTTTGATAACAGAGTTCGTCTAAGAGGGACTACATCTCCGGGCTTGGTGTCAAGATGGTGTAGGCTGCTGCATTGAGTGATGTAAGAAGAAGATGTACATGGATGTGTTTCTTTGGCATACAAGGAAAATTCCCTCATGTAGGAGTGGCTATACCTCTCTACGAGATGTCCCACTGCGGAACTCTCATGCATAAAAAGGACTCCTATCTATATGAAAATAGCTCACGCATAAAGACTGTGAGTATCCCGCCAACATGGCAAACAAGGGATCGCAATGACATACGTGTGACACGGAGTATCCTGCCAATATGACATCAAGGGATCTCAAGCATAATACAAGTCCATGACAGAAAGTACATCAATAACAAAACAAGACAAGATCCCACAACTCATACATTACAGGCATCTGTACAGCATTAAGCATCTCAGGAACAAAGAAGTACATGAAATCAACTCATCATATACCTCATGCTGAAGATGACTGAAGAATGAGTTGCTGCTCTGCTGGATCTGAAATCACCATCACAATCGTGGCGTTGAAAGGTGTGAAATCAACTTCTCACTCGATAAAAACTAACACCTACAACTTCACTTCAAAAAGTGATCGAGAAATCTAAATCTCAGATGAAAAATCTGAATGTGCCATCAGATTCGTGGCGTCGAATAGTGCAAAAACGACATAAAGTTTGTCCCATTTGGACACCTTCAAAATTTCGCCTCCCTGAAAGTTGGGATCAATCAAGGTTCCACCTGCCTCTTTTCTGGGCTCATGGTTCCACTACACTTGCAATAAAAAATAATAAACCTCTAAATTCGTGCGCACTCCACTCCTCCATGGCCTCAAAATCTATGCTCGAGTATGCTGGCCTTCATTCTTTGTTCTCGCTACCTGAATGACAAAGGAAAGAGGATTAAATATTTGTTCGCTGGCGGAGATTCCCAAGAAACAGCTTGGGCGTGTTGGTTGCGGGTGGATTTACCAGGGCGTAGGTCAGGGTTCCAATCCCACTGACCCCACCACATTTGGTATTTTTTTGTTTTTAAAAACCGTGTGTTTCCATTGTTAAATACCCACATTTTTTTTTTGCAGCTGCAAACATATTATATATATATATATATATATATATATATATATATATATGTTATGGCTTAATGTCTGTTGGGGCCCGCAAAATGTTGTATTACATTGTGGGTCGAGGGATGTGGTTTATTTGAGGTGGTGTGGGCGCCCGGGAGGCAGGTTGGTCGTTCTAGCAGAGCGGGTTCAAGCCCCACCGCCCACGGTTTATATAACAATATATATGTGTTAATGATGGTTTCCACATGGACGGGTCCGGCGGGGTCATGGCCGCCGGCCCAAATTTTTAAATATGTTTTTTTTTTTTTTTATATATGTCCCGTTGGATATGCGTGGGGTTCGACGGGGGTCATGGCTTGCCGACCCATATGTATTTTTTTAATTTTTGATTTTAATAAAAACAAAATGGACATTTTCAAAAATTCTGAAAATAGGCATTAGTGGGAATTTTAAATGTCCCACAATTTCACCCGAAATTTGGCCTGAGCTTGCTGGAATCCAGTGGCCGGGAAAGGTCGAATTTGCGCCTTCCTTAAGGCTACCCAGTCACCAAGTCAACCTGAAACTTTGACCGCTCCTAAATTTCGCATACGGGATCAGTTTGACGAACCGTTCACGCCGTTGCGATTAGGACGACGAGATATACACCCTGGTCCTAGTTCGAAAGCATTGCAAACACTTTGATTTTGGAGCTTCCATTAGCCCTATTTGTCCTGTGTGTGTCTCTAGAGCCACCTGGATCAATCCTCCCCACTAAGGATATTTTTGTCCTCTAAATGCATCAAAAGAATCTGCACTACTATGTACTATGTCTGCACCACAATCGTCCTAAAAATGCCACCCTTCCTTCTCTTTTACCTACATCATTCGGAGCCATAAGTGATGAACTGACACCTGCATCCCCTACAAACCTGTAGTACAATCCCATGCAAATACTTGCTCAAATTAACCAATATATGACCCAAAGATTCCCATAATTGCCACGAGTTTATAAGATGTACTCGGTGGTCAAGTTTACATCAAAAGGGAATCATACCCCAGCTTATCATTACAAGACAAGACATCATCGCCGCATTTCGAAGTGATGGAAAACACCTCATCACTTTTACATGAAAGAAATGCATCACACGACTCATAAAACAAGGCCCAAAATATTGTTGTCGCATTTCGAAGTGATGGCAAACAGCTCATTACTTTTACATGAAAGAAATGCAACACACGACTTATAAAACAAGGCCAAAAAATATGATTGTCACTTAAACAAGTGATGGAAAAAACATCATAACTTTCACAAAAATGTGACAAATGATTTACAAACACGGCTATGACAAGCTAACATCTAGAAAAAAACAATCTAGAAGAACCATTTCTCACTTATCAAAGTGAGTGGATCATTTCCCTGTGGCGAACTTGCTTGTCAATCAGCTCTTTCGACTGTTGTATGCACGGGCGCTTTGTCTTTAAGGCGCTGCTCTGGATGGAGTCTCTAGCATGTGGCTCTTTGGTGGCCACTTCAGTCGCAATGGGTGAAAAATGTCTTTTTCCTCCAAACCTGCTTAACCTATTTCTTTTCCTGCTGTGGAGAAGGCTTTTCATGCCTCATCCTCCTTTTTGTTGCCATCCTTTTCCAAAACTTAGAAAGCACATGGTTATGCAAACCAAAAAAATGACACGCTTTGCGAGGCCATGATTTACGACCATGGTTATCAACATTTTTATAATCAAAATGCACTCTAGAATAATGAGACTTATTATACCTTCTATGGTGGTCTCTGGTGCAATCATGTTGATGGGAGCTCGCCTCATCGCTTTCACTGCAACATGCATTACCGTGGAACGATAGCAAAGTGTTCCCATCATTCCTCTTCCCTATAGAGTTCATCAATATCTGTTTTCCTTTGATGTCCATCAAACATCCTTCTTTAGTGTACCCCAAACCTGCATAAAGAGGTCTCTACACAACCTCCAATGGTTAGGTTATGCCTTGGCCATGAATGCCAAGCCCTCCTCCTTTGTACCCCATATTGGTGAGGAATCTCATGCCGGTTCCTATAATGGGGATTTCCACACTTCCAACTGAAATGATATCATGTGAAGAAACTAAAGAAAAATCAACATTGTTTACCTAATCTGTCGATTGTGAAACAGGGGAAGAAGGCTTTTGTAAGCCTTCGTTATGCTTCGCTTCCTCCAAGGCCTCTGTTGCGGCTTGTAGTTGAAGCTACAACTGTTGCTTCTCCTCCTTATTTTCCTGTAGGAATGCCTACAATGCATCATGATCTGCTTGAAGAATTTCGTTGTTGCACTTCAAATCTTCCCATGCCTCTGTTGTGGTTTGCAACTGAAGCTACAACTGATGTTTGTCCTCCTTCTCTTCCTGTAGGAGTGTCTTCAATTCGGCGTTCTCTATGGCTTGTATTTCATAGGCCTCGTACAACATGTTCGCTTTCTCAAACACCCCGAGCATGGTCTCATACATGTCCTTGACACTCTCCATGGCTCAACTCAGCGAGCATTCAATGTTCACGCCTACAATCCAATCAGCAAGAAGACCTGCTCTGATACCACTTGATCCAGGGTAAAATCTTGATACCCTTAACCAAGACCTTTTACTTCAGCTGATAAATTAGAATTTCATTAATTAAAGTGTTAATGAACATAAATGAAAAACTGCCTGCGGTAAAGAAGAGGAACATAACATGTCAAGATTAGCAATCATAAGGACACGTCGTTTGATAACAGAGTTCGTCCAGGGGGGACTACATCTCCAGGCCTCGGTGTCAAGGTGGTGTAGGCTGTTGCATTAAGTGCTGTAAGAAGAATATGTACATGGATGTGTTTCTCTGGCATACAAGGAAAATGCCCTCATGTAGGAGTGGCTATACCTCTCTACGAGATGTCCCACTGCGGAACTCTCATACATAAAAAGGACCCCTATCAGTATGAAAATAGCTCACGCATAAAGACTGTGAGTATCTCGCCAGCATGGTAAACAAGGGATCTCAATGACATATGTGTGACACGGAGTATCCCGCCAACATGGCATAAAAGGGATCTCAAACAACATACATGAGTATCCCGCCAATATGGCATCAAGGGATCTCAAGCATAATACAAGTCCATGACAGAAAGTACATCAATAACAAAACAAGACAAGATCCCACAACTCATACATCACAGGGATCTGTACAACACTAAGCATCTCAGGAACAAAGAAGTACATGAAATCAACTCATCATATACCTCACGCTGAAGATGTGTGAAATCGACTGCTCACTCACTAAAAACTAACACATGCAACTTCACTTCAAAAAGTGATCGAAAAATGTAAATCTCAGATGAAAAATATGAATGCACCATCAGATTCGTGGCGTTGAATAGTGCAAAAATGACATAAAGTTTGTCCCATTTGGACACCTTCAAAATTTCTCCCTCCTGAAAGTTGGGCTCAATCAAGGTTCCGCCTGTCTCTTTTCTAGGCTCATGGTTCCACTGCACCTGCAATGAAAAAAATAATAAACCTCTAAATTCATGTGCGCTCTTCTCCTCCATGGCCTCGAAATCTGTGCTCGGGTCTGCTGGCCTTCGTTCTCTGTTCTCGCTACCCGAATGGCAAAGGAAAGAGGATTAAGTATTTGTTTGCTGGCAGAGATTCCCAAGAAACAACTTGGGCGTGTTGGTTGCAGGTAGATTTACCAGGGTGGAGGTTGAGGTTATGATGCAGGGATTCTGCACAAAACAGATCATTACGCACAATAATAAAGTGTTTGTTTCCTTAACATGGAAACCTCATCAAATTCGTCATTAAAACCCACATTCAATTCAGCTCAAAACATATACAAAGAAGAGAGAGCCCACACAAACAAAATACTGGTATATAATAACACACGAAATTCAGATTCAAACCAACTGCCCGAATATTACATTTGTGGGCCTCTCGGCTCTCGGCCTTTTCAAAAACTCTCACACCGTTTCTCTCTATCTCTCTCGGTATTCCACATTCTGTCCTCCATCCTCACACACGCTTCATATTTATACACAATTATAAATTAACTCAAATCCATGATTTCCTCCACAAAAATCTCAACCAAATCCTAAAATATATTTATCCCTTATTTGACTCAACTAAGTTCCATTTAAAGAACTCCTAATCCCTAAATTACTTACTCAACTCAATTCCCCCATATTCTCAATTAATTAAGAGAATATTTACAATAATCCTCACACTCAAATTATTCTCTCTTAATTTAAATAAAAATGAGCATAATAATTTATAAAATAATTAAAAAATACATCACCCCCTATTTACACAATGTTTTAATGAAAATCAAGCAGGATGCTACATCAGGTTCCAACCCCACCGACCTCGCCACATTTGGTATTTTTTTGTTTTTAAAAACAACGTGTTTCCATTGCTAAATACCCGCATTTTTTTTGCAATTGTTAACATATTATATAAATATGATATGGCCGAATGTCTGTTGGGGCCCACAGAATGTTGGTTTATTTGAGGTGGTGTGGGTGCCCGGGAGGTGGGCCAGTTGTTCCGGCCGGGCGGGTTCAAGCCCCGCTGCCCACGGCTTATATAACAATATATATGTGTTAACGGTGGTTTCCACGTGGGCAGGTCCGGCAAGGTCATGGCTGTCGGCCGAAATTTTTAAATATGGTTTTTTTTTTTTTTGTTTATATGTCCTGTTGGATATGCGTGGGGTCCGGCGGGGTCGTTGGTTCCGCGCGCGCACATATATATATATATATATATATATATATATATATATATATATATATATTAATAAAAACAAAATGGACATTTTCAAAAATTCTGAAAAAAGGCATTAGTGGGCATTTTAAATGTCCCACAATTTCGCCTGGAATCTGGCCCAATATTGCTGGAATCCGGTGGCTGGGAAAGGTCGAATTTGCACCTTCCTTAAGGCTGCCCAGTGACCAAGTCAACCTGAAACTTTGACCACTCCTAATTTTCGCATACGGGCTCGGTTTGACGAAAATTTAGCACCGTTACGATCATGAAAACGAGATATACGCTCTGGTCCTAGTTCGAAATCATTCCGAACACTTTGATTTTTGAGCTTCCATTAGCCCTCTTTGTCCCGTGTGTGTCTCTGGAGCCACTTGGATCGGGATGAGACTGAAAAAAATGACAAGAAATCATTAATTATAGTCCACTTCAAGAGGTGACCTTCCTATTACAATGAATATAATGTATAAGACAAGATTTGATGATCCTAAGACTAGGTCTCCTTAGTGTGTGTGTGTGTGTAGGACTCAAAGGGTAAAATTATAATAAAATGGTATAATGAAATATTATAGCTAACATAACAATATAACAATAGAAATGTAATAATTCCATATCTAGGGATTAATAAAAGGTTTCAGGGTTAATATGGAGCCTATATAAGGTTTAACATGCCTCTCTCCTTCAAACAAGTGTTTTCGTCAACACTTGAATAGTTGTAGATGTTTTTTCACGAACAACTGATCTTCCCATACCACCTCTTCCACTGGTAGGTTTTTCCATTTGATAAGGTACTTATCAATTGTACAATTTCTCGGCTACTTAATCACTATTTCTAATATTTTTTTTTGTTCTACTATGATTTTCCCTTCTTTATTAGTCTCTAGTAAAATATTTTGGACTAAGAGCTCGTCACCATTTTCCTTCTTTATGTAGGAAACGTGGAAGATTGGATGTACACGCAAACATGGAGACAACTCCACTTTATAAGCCATACTTCCAATTCTCTGTAACACCTATAGGGGTCATAATACCTTGGTGTTAATTTATCACCCTTCTTTTGTTGCTTTAAGGAAATATGTTTATATGGTTGTAGTCTCAAAAATACTCAAGCACCCACTTCAAAATCCCTTTCACTGCAGTTTTGATCTACTAGTTGTTTCATTCTATTTTGTGCTATAACCAAGTCATCCTTCAATGGTTTGAGAACCCCTTGTTGGTTCCCTATATGGTCCTCTACTGCTTGATCCTTAAACAATCCATTTCAAGGGTGATGTGATGAATGGAGGATGATATCCATAAAATACCATAAATAGGGACATTTTTGATGAAGTATTAAAGGATGTGTTGTACCGCCATTATGCCAAGGGAATCAACCTGATCCATTCTGTATGTTTGTCAGATGCAAAGCAATGTAGATATACTTCTAAACATTTCACAATCTTAGTTTTCCCATTGGATTGAGGATGGTGAGATGTCTTATGAGCCAATTGAGTACCCAAATAAAAAAATAATTTAGTCCAAAATTTTCTAGTAAAAATTGGATGTTTGTCACTTACAATAATCTTCGATATTCCCCATATATTTTGGACCATTTCCATGAATGATTTTTATATTATACTTTCTCTAAGAGGATGAGAAAGAGATAAAAAATGGAATAGTTTGTTGTTGAAGATTGCAACAAGAAACAGTGAAGGAGGCATCCTGAAACATCATTCCTGATCCTAGTTGGAAAATAATCACCTAAACTAGGTGGGGCCCACACAGGTGATTTTTGTCGCAAAGTCTATTTTTAGACAGTACCATCATATTCTATGAGCTTGCAGAGCAGCACAGTGGATGGTTGGTTTGCTGAAAATAGATGGACCTCTATTTTTAGACATTGAGCGGAATCTATTTTTAGACTGCCAGTCTAAAAATAGATCAGTCGAATATTATTAGCTCTTAATAATATTTAGACTTCAGATATTATATTATTCTTCGTATACTTTCCGCTTGGCGCATTTATTGTATAATGTGTAACCAATAATAGATCACATGGCTCCGAGGGTTTACTGGAGCTATTGCATGGAGGACTTCAGTTATAACTCATGTGACAGAGTTTGGTGGAGTTGTAGAAGTAGTTGGTGGAGTTGTGTTCAGTTTAACTCAGTTAGACACAATTGAGCTAGTTGTATCTAGTCTCACTGATTGATACACTAGTGAGAGTGGTGTGAATTAATTAATAATTAATTCACAAATAATAACTCATCAATCAACTGAACAATACAACAGTTAACTACAGTGCATGTCAGATCCAGTGGAGACCCAGTGGAGAGATAGGTGAAAGGGAAAGATGGACTATCCATTGTGACTACTAGTGATGCATGAATTGCATCTATATATATATTGGAGTTTCCAATGATAAGAACACAGTCAAGGAGAGTGGGATTGCATCGAATTGGTCTTTGTAATAAGCTTGGATTGCGCAGTGGAGGCAGGCTAGCAGGTGGCAAAGATCGATGCATGGATTTGCAAGATTGTTCCTGATTAGTGTATGACGATTGTACTGTACTGAGAGCTTGTGATAAGCTTTGTATGCTTTGTATGAGATTGTCATATGATCTCCATGATACATAATATATAGTTGGGGTTTTCAGCTTCAAGCTTTCCCGTTAAACAACTGTGTTATGTGTGTTTTTATTGCTTCATGTGCTTTGCAATTGTTGATTAAATTTCCGCAAGAATTATAGTGGAAGGATTTTGTATTTAGCAAGAAGATAAATATTGTTAGATCAGAAGAGTCCGGATATATACATGCATATTGTATATAATTTCTACATGGTATCAGAGCCAGGTTATAGATTTTCTACATGGAATGAGAGCAGGAATTTTTGGGTGCGCGAGTTTGCAGAGAATATATGAAAATTTTGGTGAAATATTTTTAGAAACAAATAGAATATTTGGATTCCTTGAGAAAAAGTACCCAAATTGAAAAAAAAAATCGGTCGAATCGGAGCTCGAATGAGGGAGATATCATCGATTTAAAATCAGCTCGTTTGTTAAAAAAATTTGCGACGGTGGGACAATTGCAATGTGCGCGAACCAAGAATCTACATGCACTGAGAAACAAGATGCATGCAAAGCTTTGAGGAGAAAAGAAGAGATTAGTGACTTGGTGGTTGAGAGGGAGCCTCTCAACATGCAGCGTGAGAAGCAGTCTCAGAAGGTTGTGGAGCAGCCACAACTGGAGATGCAAAAGAATCTTTATAGATTTGTTGTAGATGGAATTTCTATGGAGCTTCCTACTGTTGGGAAGTGCAAGAAAGACATGAAATTGAAGCTTGAGAGGGAGCAAGTTTTGCATGCAGGTAAGAGTGAACCTCGAGATGTGGAGCAGCCACAAGATGAGGATCATGGAGTGGGAGCAACCACTCATGTAGAGAAATTTCGTGCCAGATGGGCAGAGGGAGTGCATGCAGCTATACCACCAGGTGAGAGGTGGGGCGACATGCATGAGTAATCCCAAGAGGATATTTTTGGGCAGGATTCATGGAGATGGTGTGGATCTCATGAATTGAACCTGGCTACGAGGTGCCCAGAGCAACAAGAGTATGACCGCCTGGATTGATGCGAGCAGAGATCAAAGTGACAAGAGCCTATCACTGTGACTTCATGGCTAGAGCGATGTAAAGAAGTGCGCAGTGAACAAGGATTTCAACAACGCAAGGGTTCCTGAAGACATGTGCGCTGGTACCAGCAGTAAATCAAGACTTCATGATAAGACAATAGCAATTTTCGATTATATTTGTTGAGCTCATTCTATTTTACAGAGTTGCATACATGCATGCAGTCATATGCATGCTTGCATGTTGCATTGCATGGAGCTGCATGTCGCATGCAAAGACAGTCCTTTCTTGTTGAGAGGGAGTGTTGAAAATGGCAACAAGAAACAGTGAAGGAGGCCTCCTGAAACATCTTTCCTGATCCTAGTTGGAAAGTGATCACCTAAACTAGGTGGGCACCACACAGGTGATTTTTGGCGCAAAGTCTATTTTTAGACTATGTCTATTTTTAGACATGTCGATCATATTCTATGAGTTGCAGGATGCTATTTGTGGATGGTTGGTCAAGTTGGAAAAATAGATGGACTTCTATTTTTAGACAGATTGGGCGGAATCTATTTTTAGATTGCCAGTCTAAAAATAGATATGTCGAATATTATTAGCTCTTAATAATATTTGGACTCTAAACATTATCTTATTCTCTTGAGCACTTCAGTTAAGTGCACAGATGTGACACAGGAGCTGATAGAAGGAATTACGCTATTCCTAAGGGTTAAGTGGAGCTATTGCATGGATACTTCAGTTAGAACTCATGTGAGAGAGTTTGGTGGAGTTGTGAAGATGGTGATGAAGTTCGCTTAACTCGCTAGACACAATGAGCTAGTTGCATATAGCATATGTTCGATTATACACTAGAGATGGAAAGAACTAATTGCACTAATTGTACAAATAATAACTCATTAATCAATCCGACAATACAACAAGCGACCAAGGAAGTAGCATGGATTCCATGGAGACCTGTGGAGATAGAGGGCAAGATGGACTATCCGTTGTGACTACTAGTGATGCATGAATTGCATCTATATATACATTGGATTTGCCGATGATAAGAACGCAGCCAAGGAGAGTGGGATTGCATCAAATTGGTCTTTGTAATCAGCTTGGATTGCGCAGTGGAGGCAGGCTAGCAGGTTGGAAAGATCGGTGCATGGATTTGCAAGATTGTTCCTGATTAGTGTATGAAGATTGTACTGTACTGAGAGCTTGTGATAAGCTTTGTATGATTTGTATGAGATTGTCATATAATCTCGATGATACATAATATATGGTTGAAGTTTTCAGCTTCAGGATTTCTTGTTAAACAACTGTGTTATGTGTGTTTTTATTGCTTCATGTGTTTTGCAATTGTTGATTAAATTTCCGCAAAAATTATAGTGGAAGGATTCTGTATTTAGCAAGAAGATAAATATTGTTATATCAAGAGATTCTGGATATATACATGCATATTGTATATAATTTCTACATTTGTCATTTGATCTACCACTACCATAATGGCATACTTTCCTTCATATTTGAGTAAACCTATAATAAAACCCATTGAAACTTCTTCCCAACATTGGCTTGTTATGGATAATGGTTGTAGGAACCATGGTGTCTTGATTGTGTCTCCCTTATTCTATTGGCACATGACACATTTAGCCATGAAATTTTGCACATATTCTTTAACACCTTTCCAAAATAATCTTTCTTGATCCTATGTTATGTTTTCAATGTCCTCATACGAGAGAAGTATGCGATTCCAAAATGAATTTTTGTTTGAGTTGAGAATTCTTACATAAACATAAGTGATCTTGATACCACAACAAATCATTCTTCCACATGTTACACTAAAATTTGTCACCATGGTTGTTGATTCATATATCTTTCCATCCGATGGAGTGTTTCAAGTGAATCCCCTATGAAGCTTGAAGTAAAATAATACCAAGGACAAGAGGATTTTTGGTTTTCACTGCTTAAAATCCCTTTTTGAGCATCTGTGTGGTTTTCCTAAAAAAAACCCACACATGCGGATGCACAATTTCTTCCACTGTAAACTGCGTAGATCTGCGTAGTTTCTTCCACTATAAATTGCACAGGTCTGTTCATAGAGGTAAAAATAAAAAGGTAAGTTATAGAAGCTTTGGTTGAGGAAACTTATCCAAATTAGAAACCTCAAACCACTACATATTTGTGCCTCATCCCTTGGTACATAGAACTAACCTCATTTTCTTAAGCATCATATCCCTTGAGAAGAGGAACTAGAAACCTCCCCATCCTTCCTATAAATTCAGCATAGGACTAAAGGAATGGGAGACTTGGATTTGTAAACTCATGCTATTAGTTTTGGGTCTTAAGAGCTTGTCATCAAGGGAAGGAAATGAGACCATTGGAATAGGCTTGTGACATTAAGGAAGCCAAGTTGTAAGCTTGTTTTCCCTTTGAATTTGATACAAAATCAATTGTTCTTTCCTAATTTCATCTATTATTTGTGTTATTTTTGGGATTCCTTGATCACTCACATGGTTTATAACTGATTATTGATTCATTTATATGTTGTATACTATATTTAGGATTTCATTTACGATTGCTTCCATATGCGATCCTTTGATCCATTTGAATGTTTTTGTCTATGCAGATCTCTTTTGGAGAATCATGGATAAGATGTGGAAAGTATACAGAAAGAAGCTAAGGCATTTAGGGAAAGCTGGCAGTGGAAAGCACTGAAAGGACTTCTACAAGCACTTCGTTAATAGGTAAGTGATCCTTGACATACTACATGTTTCATGTTTTAGTTATAGGTTAAGGAAAGTGCTATTGTTTTGTTTGTTTGTTTCTAGTTTTCCTTTAGGATTCTAGGGAGATCAATCTTGTCCGCAAGAGGGATTTATCCTGGTAAAAAATTGGCAAACATAATGGGGAACGAATGTTATCCTTTGTGTCCTTCCGTGACCTTTAACACCTTTAGACCCTTTTAAGAATTCAAATTTATGGTTTGATACCTTTGCTTTTATTTTTTTTCTTAATTTTCTTGAACTATGTAGCTTTGCTTCAACAATAGTATGCATGCGCATGAATTATTCTAATTGCCTATGCAACCAGCTTGTAATTTTTTTAAAAAAATTGAGGTTTCTCTGATTTATCTCCATTTTTTTTGTTTTTATGATCCTGTTAGCTTATTTACAGTCTCATTAAGTATCTGTTACGTTGATGGGTGTTTTGAATTTTATTTTTGGGAAATTCTTAATTTGATTTCCTTTGGTCATTACGTAGAGGTTTGTCTTAGTTTTTAAACAAACTTTTCATTTTTTTTGACCTTTGAGTGTTAATAATTTTGACCTTTGGAATTTTCACCCAATTTTCTTTACTTACACTTAATTGGTTCTTTAGATTACATTGGTGAAGGAAAATAGTCTTGTTGTTATTTCGCTGATTTGGAATCATCTTTTGTTTGTTTTTGAAGAATTCTCTTGCATAGATTACATTTGCATAGTTAGAATTCTCATTTTTTGAATATGAAAAAAAATTGTGCATAGATTACATTTGCATAGTTTACATTATGGAAAAGTCAACCATAGATTTAGATCAGTATCATTGATTGTCTTTTTGAGGAAAACCACTTATCTTTACAGTCTTGGGTTTTGAGTTTTTTTTGGTTTGTTGATCTATCAAAAAAGATTCTTTCACTTCTGGAATTGGTTGTGTGAGTCTCTTTTATTTCAATGAATCTCATCATATATTCATTTATGCCTATTGTAAAGAGTTATTTCATCGATTTAAAAGATAGTGTATCTCATTGAAAGATAGTCCTGATTTGAATTTGCATATTTTTATGCTTGTTTTAAACAAAAAAAATGCAAATTTTGATTTGAATTGATTAGCATTACTATTTTCTAGCTGAAAATTAGTGCATTAGATAAATTGTTATATTTTCTCTTGTTTATCAATTATTTCATTGTTGGAAGTGAATGGAACCTCTCTCCTTACTTTAATTAGGATTCATCGAAAAGAAAAAGATAACATTTTCATGGTTGAATGCACTAGAGCATTTTGAGTCAGGTCATTACACCACTGGTTTCATATCCATTTACCCTTTGAGTAAATAACATCCAAATAACACGGCGCTAATAAAATTAGTCTAAATTTTTTTTCATTTTTAGGGCTCATTCCACTAACATAGATGAGGTTTTTCTTTGGAATAGGGAAGTGAGTAAACTTTCCAAAGAAATAAACAAGAAATATAATCTTGCGGTAGGGAGTAAATCCATTTATTGCAATTTTTCTATGGGAAGCTCTTCTTACACAAGAGTTAAGCACATGGTCATATTTTACCCGGTGAAGTAATCATACCTACTTCATTGGTAAAGATGGAAGATTTGCATGCATTACAAATAATGTCGAAAGGTACTTGGGGTCACTTGTTAGTAAACCTTAGATTTACTGTGTTGAGGATCTCTTAAGGGGATTGACCTCAGTTACTCTGCCCTCGCGTGTATTTCGGGCCTACGACTGTCCCCCCAAGTTGAATTGTGATAGTTAATAACCTTGGTGACCATAATCTTAGGGTTTTTTCTTGAGGTGGCAGTGGAGGGAAGGTCCCAATGTACTAGGAACAAATGTTGAATAGACTCACTTGGAATTTTTGGAGGATAATATTCTCTCAAGATGGGATAGTGGATTTGCTTGCACCAGACTGTTTCATTAAGAAGGTTGTCGGGGTAACTGGTTTCACCCGCTATATTTTCACATTGATTTCGGTGACGTTGGATTTCATCACCAACTAGTCATTTCACTATGAAAACAAATTGTTTGTGTGTGGTTTGACTGATAGATTTGCTAGCGTGTGTTCATTTGTTTGTTTTTAATTTTTAGAGACCTTAGGTGTGGATTATGAATTTGGATTGTTAATATTTTTGAATTATTAATAAAATTCATTGAAGTTGAAACTAATGGAAAAAATTCCGAAATTTACCAAAGAAACCCCTCTTAACTATAATCCTAGTCGTTTTCCTTTCTTTGGAAATGTTGGTCCTCCTTATATGGCTATATTGTCATTACCTGAATTACCATAGGTTTACTAGTATGGTTGTTTTCAACTCCGTTGGCCTCAAATACTCAAATTGTTCCACCTTTGGATGCTTCACTTCAACAGAGTTCACCATCTCAACATCACAAACCTCATGTTGACCTTTACCTTCTTCACCCAAGATGTCTTCCTCACTTTTTTCTTCTTCACTTGGTAAAAGCCTTGATGATAGTAACCAGATGGGTAAGAAGAAGAGGAATGGGAAGAAGAAGAAGAAGAAATGGAAGAAGGAGAAGAAGCAAGATAAGAAATAAGTCAACCAACCAACCATGGCTATAAGTATTGGTAATGTTGAGGAAACCTCCAACATGCATTGTAAGCCCAAATACCCTTGCAAGCTTTGTAAGGGTGACCACTTCATTATCAACTGTCTTGGTATTCCTAAGGTATTGGAAGTATGGTCAGAAAAATCCTATCAACTTATTCTTGATCCATCATCCAGTGATTGCCAAGTTCTGGGGGAAAAGGGTAAAGTTAGGTTTCCTTATAGGTTATGCAAAGGGATTCATCATAGTCACCTTTTCCCTCATATGGATGAAGCCTCCAAATTTTTGGAAAACCTTATTATTCCACAACAAAAAATTCCAACTAGTTACCATAAAATTTCTCCCAACCAATCGTCAGTTGACGAAGTGATTGATCTAATTCTGAGTACAGTCAATCCCACTCTTCCATTGGAGAGTGAAACACATATCACTCAAGTTGATGAATTGTTAGTTGATCAAGTGATCGAATTTATTTCACATTCAGTCGATCCCACTCTCCCTACAGAGAGTGAAATTCATATCGCTTAAGTTATTCTTGTTACTTCAGATCCTTCTACACAAGGGGGTATTTTACCTTTTCCCACATAATCCCCTCCAAGTACCGAGGTTATTTCCTTTGATTGGAATAGGCTAAGAAAACCTCGTCTTCCTTATTCCATCCCTTTCCAAATCATTGTGAAAGCTTGTGGTAAGAATGTGCGTCGCACAAACGTAGATGAAAGTCCTTCTGTTAGTATCTTATCCTCGACTGCTTGGCAAGATTTGGGTTCCCCTTAGTTTGTGCCTGTTACACAAAATCTGTCAGCTTTTAACAGAACCATTAGTGAACTTTTAAGGATCTTTCCTAAATTTTCTATTACTTTGGAAGGTAAAACTGTCCGTATTGATATTATGGTAGTCCAAGCCCCCTTGGATTTGAATTTTCTCCTTGGGAAAGACTATGTATATTCCATGAAAGATATCATATCGACACTCTTTCGCATAAGTTATTTCCCTCACAATGGAAACATTGTGACTATTGACTAGCTTTAATTTGTTGATCTTGATTGGACTACCGATCATCCGACATCCCTAAATTTTTCTTATATAGAAGTGATATCTACCCACCACGGGTTAATTATGTGGCAACCAGTCCCATGTATTCATTTACCGATGTAAGCGAGCCTCTCATTGTTTTCTCAACTTCTTTTGAATTAGATCTGGTAATTGACATGGTGACCTATATGGGAGTATTTGAACGTGATGTTCTTATCCCTATTGATTCCATTGAAATGTGTTCCTTCCAGAGAACTATTCTTCCTTCTGATGAAGACCTCTTGGAAGCCATGGTCGAGGTGTGTCCCTTGGCATGTGTTCCTTCCAGTTGGAAGCCATGATCAAGATTCCCATGAGGATGGTTCTTTTACTGTGTCAACCTCATTGAAAAATGAAACAAACCCTTATGAGGATGGTTCTTTTATTCTGTCAACCTCGTTAAAAAATGAAACAAGTCCTCATGAGGATGATTCTTTTACTGTGTTAGCCTCATTAAAAAATTAAAAATATTCCCATGAGGATAGTTCCTTTTATTGTGTCAACCTCGTTAAAAAAAATGAAACAACTTCAATGAGGATAGTTTCTTTTACTGTCTCAACCTCGTTGAAAAATGAAACATTTCATCATGAGGATAGTTCCCTTTACTGTTTCAACCTCGTTAAAAACTGAAACATTTCATCATGAGGATAGTTCTTTTATTGTGTCAACCTCGTTAAAAAATGAAACAACTTCAATAAGGATAGTTCCTTTTACTGTGTCAACCTCTTTAAAAAATGAAACAACTTCAGTGAGGATAGTTCCTTTTACTGTGTCAACCTCGTTAAAAAATGAAACAGGTCCTTATGAGGATAGTTATTTTACTGTGTCAACCTCGTTAAAAAATGAAACAGGTCCCCATGAGGATGTTTATTTTACTGTGTCAACCTCGTTAAAAAATGAATCAGGTCACCATGAAAATAGTTCTTTTCCTATGTCAAGCTCGTCAAAAAATGAAACAAATCCTTTCCTAATTGAGTCAAGTTTTTCATCTGATCTTATGAATGAACCTTCTTTCCATCTAGCTATTAGTAACTAGTAGTATACTTAGGTGAATGAAATGAAGCTCGGGGAGCATGTTCCCTTGCAGGTTATGCTTGGGGGGAATTGAAAGTTATCTCAAGCACAATTTTTTCTCTATTTCAAGGTTGCGTAAAAATGAAACAAACCTATCTCAAGCAAACTCAAGCACAATTTTCCTACGTTTCAAGCTTGTGTAAAAATGAAACCACTCTCAAGAAAAATTTCCGTACGTTTCAAGCTTGTGTAAAAATGAAACTGCTCTCCAGCAAAATTTTCGTACGTTTCAAGCTTGTGTAAAAATGAAACCACTCTCAAGCAAATTTTTTCTATATTTTCAAGCTTGTATAAAAATGAAACCTATATTGAGTCCATTACAATTATTATTTTCAAGACTCGTTAAACTCATGAAAATCCTGAGATTATTTTGTTATCTTTCATGCTCGTAAAACACATCAAAATGCCGAGTTATTCCATATTTTCTTGATCGTTAATTAAATTGAATTCGGTGATATGAGTACATTTTGATCACTTTTCCGAACTCGTTAAAACTTACGAAAAAGAGAAATCCTAGATTTATATTTTAATCCCTTTTCAGTCTCTCTAAAGATGAAAATATCGCCGACTATTTGACTATTCAAACTAGTAAAAGTAAATGAACAATTGTCTATTCAGTATAAGTTTACCCCTTTTCTGGACTGAACTAGACTATTTACGAAAAATGTATACGCTGACTAAGGATGGTCAATAGAGTTCTCTCCTGCATTATTTTATCCTTTTTTCAGGCTTGATGGACTAAATTCACGAAAAAGAACACTATGGAGTTTACTTATGTTTTTCTCCTGACTCCCTAAAACTGGAAAACACCGAGTTTTACTTTCTCCGGGCTCGTTAAAACTATATGTTGAAAGAAACGATTGAGTTTTATTTGTGTGTCTTTTCAAACACTTTAAACATGAAAAGGACATCGAGTTAACCCTACATTAGAATCGTAAAATATAAATAGTACAAGACTCGTCAATCATGATGAGACTGAGCCAATCCTTCGTAGGGTTCGTTAAAAATACTTCGGAGGACTCATCGAAGGATGAGCTTACAAGAAAAACATATGTTATCCTCCTCAAGCTTGTGTAAAAATAAAGAGGTACTTGCCAGTAATGGTGGGGGCAAATTTGGAAAGAACGTTAATTTTTGTATTATTAAAGGTAGTATGTCGCTCTTGAACATGACACTTTGTCAAATTTGTGTCCGGGTTGGGAAATCCATTTGGCTCACAGTTAATTGAACCTCATTGAAAGTATTTAGTTGGTTTTGGTATTACGTTGAGTCAAATAATAACAAGAAGTGTCGCATCGCCAATATGTTCAAGAGAAGTCCAACCTCAGTAAAAATTACCTTTGCAAGTATTAACCTTCAATCACATCGGTCATACCTAAGTCAGTCCTGAATTACTCCAATTTGTTCTCAAAATTTGACATAATTTTCGTGTCGTAGGCCCTCCTGCGCCAGATCACTTCCTATCAAATTTAGCTTACTATCTAGGATGTTGATCTAGAAACCATTTTCAGTACCTTGAAGCCTACATGTATTAATGTAAGTTTTCTCACTTTTGACGATAGGTTATCATCATTGGCCTTCGATCGAATGATTCTATGAGTGTTCGAATTCAAAACATTTAATCACACTTCATAGTTTGTACTGGGAGTAATTTTTGGAGGACCACGACACACAGGTTTCTCTTGAATTTCTTTAACTATTCTATCACACACCTGGGAATAAATGGTTCCCGCTATGTCTCGACTTCTACATTCACTATGGTTAAAGGAGAGTCTGTTATGAAGATGAGCTTAGTGTGAAAAGAGTCACCTTCACTTCAAGTGGCCCCGCAAAGGTTTTCGCGCAAAGTCTATTTTTAGACATGTCGATCATATTCTATGAGTTGCAGGATGCTATTTGTGGATGGTTGGTCAAGTTGGAAAAATAGATGGACTTCTATTTTTAGAAATTTTGGGCGAAGTCTATTTTTAGACTGCCAGTCTAAAAATAGACATGTCGAATATTATTAGCTCTTAATAATATTTGGACTCTAAACATTATCTTATTCTCTGAGCACCGTATTCGGGCTATCAGACAAATCAACAATGAAGGAATTCATATAATTCCCAGAGCGCCCGTGTTCATGCATGGGGAGGATTCTTGTCAGAACTGGGCGGTGAGGTTAGGGAGTTGGAGAAGTAGTCAGTGGAGTTGGCTTCTAGTTTAATCACACTGTGGAGTTAAACCCAGTTGAACCGATTGTGTCTATTTCTAACTGATAGATACTTTCAGTGGAGTTGAGTGAATTAATTAGCTAAATTAATTCACTAAATAATAACTCATTATTTAATCGATAGAAACAGCGAAAGTAACTAAGCACATTAAATATACGTTGAGATCTACAGAGAGATTGTAGAGAGGTGTGATTATATATGTATTTATGGGACTATACATTCATTGGAGATGCCAATGAGGATTATGAGTGTACGGAGTAATTGGACTCATTCCAGAGAGTCATTCTTCAAATAGGATTGCGCAAAGAGAGGCAAGTTTATCGTGAGGGCAAAACGCAAGATTATTGATTGTTCCTCATTAGTGTGTGTAGTGATTGTATGTACTGAGCTTGATATGATCAGCTTTGTATGAGGATTGTTACATGATCTCTATGACATATATTATATATAGATAGTTGGGGTTTTCAGCTTCAGGCTTTCCCATTAAACAACTGTGTTAATGTGTGTGAATTTTTATTGTTTCATGTGTGCATTACAATCTTGATTTAATTTCTACAAATGATCAATGGTGGAATAGATTCTGTGTTTTGCATGAAGTTAAAATAGTGTGAGATCAGGAGAATATTGGACATATAACACATAAGTTATACAATTTATACATGGTATCAGAGTTGTGTTGATCATCCGAGGAGATTGCAATTATTGAAGTGGTTGAGTTTTGTGCTGGTGGAATTCGAATTTGCTGCAGTGTTTTCTTGGTGTCGAAGTTGAGCATTCATTGAAATGTCTTTCAACGGAGAGTATGCCCTTGAGGGCAGCTCGAATTACATAGCATGGAAGGACAGGATGGAGGCGGTGCTGGATGATAATGGGTTGAAGGAGTTCATAGATTTTGATATTCCGAAGCTTGCTTCTAGCGATGTAGCCGCACTTGATGCATGGAAAAATAAGGTAGCAAAGTGTCGAAGGATTCTGTTGGAAGGTGTGAAGGACCACATTGTGTCCAGCCTTCACAGGAAAGCCACTCCATTCTTAATGTGGAAGGCTTTGACAGACTTGTTCCAAAGCAGAAGTGACCAGAGGAAGTTGGTGCTTAAAGACAAGCTCAGAAAAATAAAAATGGATAAAGGCGACAGTATTCCAAAATACCTCACGAATTTTGTCCACTGCAAGGATAAGTTGGGAAGTGTGGAGGCTACTGTTGATGAAGAATACTTGGTGAGCTTCGCTCTCCTTGGGCTTCCAAAGAGTTGGCATAGCTACGAAGACTTTGTCAATGGACGGGAGAAACTACCAGGATGGGATCGACTTTGGTCGGATCTTGTGCAGGAGGAGATAAGGTGGGGTACCAGGGATGGATCTTCATCGAAGAATGAAGATGAATAAAATTGTGCTTTGGCTGCTAAATCTCGGAAAGGAAAAGGGAAGAAATCTTCCAAATCTGAAGCTAAAGGCAAGAAGCATGATTTTTCTAAGGTGAAGTGTTTTCACTGTCACCAGCACAGGTATTTCGTCACTAATTGTCCACAGAAGAAGAAGAATAAGCAGGATGCTAGATCTGCAGCTGGAGAGGCCTTAGCTTCGCAATTTGAGTTGGATTTTTCTTTGATCGCATGCTTGGTTTCAAGTGTGATGGGATCGGTGTGGTTTCTTGACAGTGGTGCGTCTTTCCATATGACCGGAGACAAATATTTGTTTAGTGATCTGGAGGAAAAGGATCTTAGAGTGCACATCGAGATGGGTGATGATGGTAGATACAATGCGATTGGTATCGGGACCATTTCCTTTGAGAGGAAGTCCGGTAAACCTTTCATCTTGAAGGATGTCATGCATGTTCTAGGATTGAAGAAGAATCCGATCTCCATGGCGATGCTGGAAGATAAGGGTTATGATGTTGTTTTTAGCGAGGGAAAAGCTTTCCTGCACCATAAAACAACTGGTCAAACCAGGAGGATAGGGAACCGAGTTAAGAATATTTATCAATTGTAGGTAGATGGCTGCGCTGCAATGGAAGGCAAAGCAGAAGGAGTGGTGAGCCGATATGAGGGCGAATTGTGGCACAAGAGATTTGGCCATCTTCACCATGGCGCTTTGAAAATTTTGCAGCAGATTTCTACCGGGCTTCCCAAAGGTACACTTGCGCAGTCAGATTAGTGCAAGGGATGTACTTTGGGAAAATTTGTGAAGACCACTTTTCATGAGAAGGATAGTCGTGCTTCGACGATCCTTGAGAGAATTCACACATACATGTGTGGACCTTTCTTGGTTGCTTCAACAACAAAGAACAGGTATTATGTGATATTTGTTGATGACTTTTCTCGTAAGTGCTAGATCTTCTTCATGCAGAAGAAGAGCGAGACATACTCAAAGTTCTGTGAGTTCAAGGCGCTGGTTGAGAAAGAGTAGGGGAAGCAAGTGAAAGCTCTCCAGAGTGATAATGGTGGTGAATACATCTCTAGTGAATTCAAAGACTTCTGTAGCAAAGAAGGAATTCGAAGAGAACTCATAGCGCCTCATAACCCACAACAAAATGGGGTCGCTGAGAGGAAGAACAGAACGATCGTGGGTGCTGCACGAGCGATGTTGCATGATCAGGGCCTTCCCATACACTTGTGGGCTGAGGCATGCAACACTGCGGTTTATGTGAAAAACCATTGTCCTCATAGAGTACTTGGCATGAGTACACCCAAAGAGGCGTTTTCTAGTAAGAAGCCTGATATTTATGATTTGAAGATTTTTGGCTCACCTGTTTACATTCATGTGACGAAGGATGCCAGGAAGAAGATGGAGCCGACCGCAAAGCTTGGGATATTTTTGGGGTACACAGAAACACCCCATAATTATTGTGTGTATTTTCCAGATAGTCGGATGACTGTCATGCAACGGGATATCAAATTTCATGAGGAGAAAGCCATGAAGTTGTCACTTGAGAGGGAGCTACACTTGCATGCAGAGGAGGAGCTACTTGTTCCTAAAGATGAGCCTCAATATGTGGATTAGCCACAAGAGGAGGTTCATGGAGTGGAAGAAACCACTCATGCAACGCCAAACATCAGAGGACGGAAGTGCACTACAGAAGATGAGCGACTGAATCTTGATGCAGTGCAGAATGTAGGAGTTCCTACATCACAGCACAGATAGAGACAGTCACCTGACCGATTTATTGGATACATGGCTCTGATGAGCAAGTGTATCGTGACGGAGCCATCCTCTTTCGAGGAAGCTATGGATTATCCCACATGGGTAGATGCCATGGTGGAAGAGTATGATTCGATTGTCAGAAACAGTGCATGGGAGATTGTCCCAAGGCCGGAAGGGAAATCAGTGGTAGGTTCGAGATGGATCTACAAAGTGAAGCAAGCTACTGATGGGAGTGTTGAGAAGTCTAAGGCAATATTTGTTGCTCGGGGCTTCTCACAGATTGAGGGGATCGACTATGAAGAAAACTTTTCACCTGTCGCAAGGTATTCTTCCATACGGACCATCCTTTCTCTCTTAGCGTAGATGGGTTGGCACATTCATCAGATGGATGTGAAGACTGCGTTCCTTAATTGGATCATTGAGTAGGAGGTGTACATTGAGTAGCCTGAAGGATTCAAAATCTTTAGCAGTGAGTTGCATGTGTGCAGGCTCAAAACAGCGCTGTATGGGCTGAAACAAGCACCTCGTGCTTGATACACATGGATAGACAATTATTTCATCGGACTTGGTTTCGCTAAGAGTGAGGCGGATCCAAACCTATACCAGATTGTGGTGGAGGGTAAGCTTTTGATCATTGTGCTTTATGTAGATTATTTAATACTAATGGGTGATGAACTATTGAAACACTCATGCAAGGCATATCTTGCAAAGGAGTTTGAGATGAAGGACTTGGGCCTCCTTCATTATTTCCTGGGATTGGAAATTTGGCAGAGGAAAAGTGAACTGTTTGTGTCTCAAGGCAAGTACGCCTGGGAGATACTGGAGAAGTTTCACATGCAAGGCTGCAAGCCTATAGACACTCCTCTTCCTGGTGGTTGGAGGAAGGAGGATGCTACATCGACAGAGGTAGTGGATGCCACTGTTTATCGACAATTGGTTGGTTTTCTCATGTATTTAGTCAATACACGACCGGACATATGCTATGCTGTGAACCAGATTTCAAAAGCGATGGTGAATCCTACCAAGTTCTTTTGGAAGGCAGGCAAACATGTCCTGAGGTGTCTCAGGGGCACATCTGAGTATGGATTGTGGTACAGACAGTCGGATGAAGTGAAGCTGCATGGCTTCACGGATGCAGATTGGGAAGGAAGCCCAATGGACAGAAAGAGCACATCTGGAGGGATTTTCAATATCGGATCTACAACAGTTTCTTGGTACAGCAGGAAACAAAGATCCGTGGCACTCAATTAAGTGGAGGCCGAGTGCATGGCAACAAGTTTGGCTGCATGCGAGGCTATATGGATGAGGAAGATCCTGGTCGGTTTGTTCGGTTCTCATTTAGATCCTACTGTGATATATTGTGATAATCAGAGTTGCATTAAAATCTCGGTTAATCTAGTATTTCATGATAGATCTAATCATATTGACATCCAGTACCATCATATCAGAGATTGTGTGCAGCGAAGGATCATGTTGCTTTCTTACATTCCTATGGAAGATTAGGATGCAGATATTCTGACGAAGGTGCTCACCAGGAGAAAATTTGAATACCATAGAGACAGGATCGAGGTGGAAGATAATCCCTATCTTGTTGAGAGGGAGTGTTGAGATTCAACAAGATGATGAGCTTAGTGAAAAGAGTTGCGTTCACTAAGTGGGCCCCGCTGGCTATTTTTGGCGCAAAGTCTATGTTTAGACATGTCGATCATATTCTATGAGTTGCAGGATGCTATTTGTGGATGGTTGGTCAAGTTGGAAAAATATATGGACTTCTATTTTAGCTAATGTCTATTAGACCGGCCACTAAAAGAGATGTTTGATACTATTAGCTTATCATTATTTGGATGTCGAAACATTATGTTGGCTTCTCGGGAGCACCGACATTTAAGCACAGATTGTCTGGGATTGGGCTAGCCAAAGGAATGGCGTGGTACCCTAGAGCCACCGGTGGTTCCCGCATGGAGGACTTCAGCGTTAGAACCCGGCGGCGGCAGGTTTATGAGCGAGGCGAGTCGGGTGGAGTTGGTTTTGGTTTAACCACCAGAGGTTAAACCGGGCTGAAACAGATTGTGTCATATTTCAATCGATTGATACTTATTTATTTATAGAATTAATTAGTTAAATTAATTCACTAAATAATAACTCATTATTTAACCTGATAAAGACATATGACCTGGCAAGGGTGACCAGATCAAAGGAGACTGGAAGGGAGATTGGGAAAGAGAAAGTGGGACTATCGCCAGACTATAGCAGCCATTGTAATTTTGATATTAATTGGAGATGCCAATGAGGATTGCGTGAGGTCGAGAAAAAGAATTTGAACTCATCCGGCCATTCTTCACATACACGCAGAGGCAGTTATCAGAGGGAAAAAATCGCGCATTACGATTGTTCTTGATTAGTGGTAGTTAATAGTATGTTGTACCGAGATCTTGATGGCATCAGCTTTTATGAGGATTTTACATGATCTCTATGAAATATATACAAGACATAGTTGGGGTTTTCTTTTAAATTTTTAGGTTTTCCTGCAGTGTTAAACAAATCGTGTTAATGTGTGTGAATTTTTATTGTTTCATGTGTATTTGGGTAATCTTGATTTAATTTCCGCAAATGATCAATGGTGGAATAGATTCTGTATTTTGCATGAAGTTAAAATAGTGTGAGATCAGGAGAATATTGGACATATAACACATAACAGTTAGATTCGTACTATGGATCAAGACATGGAGATCAAGACCCTGGATCTAGTTTCATTTATCCAGGTTGCGTGGAGTTATTAAATATTCATAATTGTAAATATAGATCCATTGATGGTTGTGTCCATAATATTTCTACCTTTGACATGGATATTTATGTATTTACCTATTGGTTCATTGAGTTATGTTTACTTTGAGTATGGGAATGCCTACCTCAACGATGTTTATATGAAAGCATGATATGGTAATTCTTAATTGTTTGTTTTAGGTCATCAACCAATTGTTCTCTAATACGAACCTTTAACATGATAAAGCACTTCAGTCATCAAAAATATTTTTTGTATTTGTAGTTTAGGGGGAAATATGTTACACTAAAATTTGTCACCATGACTGTCGATCTAGATATATTTCCATCCGATGGAGTGTCTCAAGTGAATCCCCTATGAAGCTTGAAGTAAAATAATACCAATGAAAAAAGGAATTTTGATTTTAACTGCTTAAAACCCATTTTTGAGCATCTGCACAATTTTACTGAACAAAACCCACGCATGTGAATTTTCTTCCATTGTAAACTGTGTCGATATGCGCAATTTCTTCCACTTTAAACTGCACAGGTCTGTTCACGGAGGTAAAAATAAAAAAGTAAGTTCTAGAAGCTTTGGTTGAGGAATATTATCTGAATTAGAAACCTCGAACCACTACATACCTACGCCTCCTACCTTGGTATATGTAACTAACCTCCTTTTCTTAAGAATCATATCCCTTGAGAAAATGAACTAGAAACCTCCTCATCCTTCCTATAAATTCAACATAGGACTAAAGGAATGGGAGAATTGGATTTGTAAAGTCATGCTGTTGGTTTTGGGTCAGAAAAGCTTGTCATCAAGGGAAGGAAATGAGACCATTGGAAGAGGCTTGCAACATCAGACAACTAGGTTGTAAGCTTGTTTTACCTTTGAATTTAATACAAAATCAATTGTTATTTCCCAATTTCATCTGTTATTGGTGTTATTTGTGGGATTCCTTGATCACTCACATGGTTTATTACTGATTATTGATTCATATATATATTGTATGCTAGATTAAGTATTTCACTACCTTTGCTTCCATATGCAAGATGCTTTGATCCCTTTGATTTTTTTTGTCTATGCAGATATCTTTTGGAGCGTCATGGAGAAGTTGTGGAAAGTATTCAGAAAGCCACTAAGGCATCGAGGGAAAGATGGTAGTGGAAAGCACTGAAAGGACTTCTACAAGCACTTCTTTAATAGGAAAGTGATCCTTCGCATACTATATGTTTCATGGTTTAGTTATAGGCTAAGGAAAATGATAATGTTTTGTCTGTTTGTTTCTAGTTTTCCTTTAGGATTCTAGGGAGTTCACTCTTATCTGCAAGAGGGATTTATCCAGGTAACAACACATAATTTTTTCTATTGAGGGGCCCTTGTGTAGTTGCTAAATGATATTGCATACATATCATCTTGCATCCATTCTCAGCCTTTAATTCTTCCACCTAGTATTATTAGAATGGAAATAGTGCATAGTAAAATCTCTTTGTCTTCATTTTTCCTTGAGAGTGCATTTGCCAAAATATTTTTTTCCCCTTTTGTAGATAATTTCAAATTCATACCCAAAAATATTTGTAATATGTTTTTGTTTCTCTTATAAATATAGTCTTTGTTCCAAGAAGTACTTCAAACTAGCCTAGTTTGTTTTTACTTTGAATTGTCTTCTTCTTAGACATGGATGTTATTTCTCAACTGCATGCAGTATGGAATTTTTTTTTTCATATATGGGTCTAAGTAAGTTCTTTCCTTCAAGTTTTCTACTCCTAAGGCAATGGGCCTTACTTCTTGCATCAAAACTACACCAACGACATGGCCTGGGGCATCACACTCCATAATGAATTTTTTTGTGAAGTTAGGTGTGGCAAGGATGGGAATTGTACACGTAGTCTTTTTTATTTTTAAAAAATATTTAGTTGTCCAATAAAAATATTTATTCCTCAATAATTGTGTTAAAGGAACTATTATTTGACCATAATTATTGACAAAATTTCTATAATATCCCATCACTCCTGAGAGTCATATGAGTTTCTTCAAAGTATTAGGGATTGGCCATTCCCTCCTTAGTTTGATGTTGTTAGGGTCCACTTTAACAACTTCATGGGATACAATATGACCCAAATATTTCATTTCTTGAACCCCAAAGGCACACTTGGAATTGCATATAGTTGTTGCTCTTCCAATAGGGTTAAGATCCTATCAACATGTTTTGCATGTTATTTCTAAGATTTGTTGTAGATTAATATGTCATAAAAAAATACAAACATAAATGTTCTAAGGGTTTGGAAATAGAATTCATCAAGATTTGAAATGTTGAAGGTGCAGTAATAAATCAAAACAACATAATACAAAACTCGTAATGATTTTCATGTGTTCTAAAAGTTGTTTTGTAAATGTATTCTTGCCTTGTTATGATCTGACAAATTTTAGAATGGAGAAACAACTTAGTTAAGAAAATTACTCCATGAAATTCATCTAATAATTTATCAATGACATGAATAGGTGATTGTGATTGTTATTTTGTTGAGTTGTCTGTAATCTAGACACATACACCATGAACCATCCTTTTATATAACAATCAACACTAGTGACGAGAAAACACTTTGGCTAGGTTGAATGATGTTAGCCTCTAAAATTTATTGAACCATATTCTAAATATCACTCTTTTGTGCATATGGATACTTTTAAGGCCTAATGTTAGCTGGTACACTTCCATGTTGAAAATAATAGGATGGTCATGACCTTGATTAGGTGGAAGTCCCTCAGGCATCTCTGCAAATACATTTGAATGTTTGTTGATAAATTTTTGGAGATTCACTGGAGTAAAGGGCATAGATGTTTAGATATATAATGAACACACTTTTTCACTATTATATATAGGAAAAAATTTCAACAAAATAATATGACGATATGACTAAAATCAATCATACCATCGAAAATTACAAGAATAATGTTAATTTTTTTGTTTTTTGTTTTGTCTAATCGATATGCGTTCATTGGTATCATGATGAAATATCTCAAAGTTGTCATTCTTAAAATTGTTTTCTTGGTATGTCATAATACTGACGAAAATACCAATTCATTGCAGTTATGATGAGGGAAATATTATCCTTTGAACTATTCAAACAACCAATAATTTTTTGACTAGTAAACCTTACTTGGTCAACAAAAGTTGCAATTCTAACAGTACATAAATTTATAAATATGTTGCATTTAAGAGTCATTGTGAAATTTTTGTTATAACTACAATCGTTCTAAAATGTTATAAGGCCTTATATATTGTCTTCATATTAATCATATTTCTAAAATTTATATTTTTATAATATTAGTTATGCTGAATAATTCTGCATGATTGTTTGTAGTTATAAAGTCAAGTTGGCTCCCTAAGTGTCCAATGTGCCAAGTAGTAGTAAAAATGATGTTGTACAAGCTGAGGAACATGGACCGAATATTGAATATTAAGTTATTAATCCCATGGAAGAAAATGAAAAAATAACATAGTTCAAGATGATGGGACAAATGAATTAATCCAAGACTTGTTTGCTCGACTGGTCAATGATCAGGATGAGGAAAATGGTGTTATTTTTATGTACCTTTTCTAAAAAATGCAGAGACATCACTTTATGAAGGCTAAATAGAAAATCTTCTCTCTGCTACATTATTGTTGGTGAGCTTAAAGGTTTTGAATGTTTTTTCAAACACTTGTATGACACAGATCGTAAGGAATGTAATATGTTTTATCACATAGTATACATAAAGGTTGATTTTTTATTTTTCTAAAGTGTTAGTTAATGTGTAAAATAAGAATGCAATATTTACGATTCATATTTTTTACAATAACTAGTGATTTTTTATGTTGTAGATTGTTAGGTGAATTTCTATTACCATCATTAAATATTTTACCTCACACGTATTGAGATTTATATGCCATTATGAAAGAAATTGGACGTAGTATCAAGATATAGACACATGTGCTAATGATCATATTATATATTATGGATAACATGCATAAAAAACAAAATGCCTACAATTTCAGAGCAGTAGATAACAAACTGATCAAACAAAAAAAAAGGTGCTTCAAAAGGTTCTTTGTCATATTCCCATAATTCCACATTTGCAGTGATTGTTCAAGTGAAAAAGAATAAAATAGTTTATGGAGTACCATGCATAAAAGAGAAGTGGATATGGTGTTCTTCGAATTCCTGTAGATGGTTAAGTGGAGATGGATTTCTTCTAATTCCTGCAGATGGTTATGCATTTAGTTAAATTGACAAAAAAAGATTTAATTTTAAAGATGAACCTCGTAATCTTAAGATTTCATTGGTAGTGGACGATGTTAATCCATTTGGAAAGCTAATATCTATCTACTCAATGTGGCCAGTTTTTGTTATTAACAATAACCTTCCTCCTTGGAAGTAAATAAAGAGGGAGAACATAATGTTGATGATGATTTTTGTAGGTATTTTTTTACATTAATTTTTCGAATGTAACATTTTCATTATCTTGTTTGTTGCATAATATATTGTATTTACTTATATATACATATCATGGTAGTAATTATGTGTAATTTCAAACAATTAGACAACTACTAAGTTAAATATACAAATGTATATATCGAGCCTCTTATCAACAAGTTACTAAAGTTATGGGCTAGCATCACTATTTATGACATCTGTAAACCAATAAGGAAGATGCAATTTCAATCTTATGGAACACTTGTAT
The DNA here is from genome assembly GCA_034641835.2 of Pinus albicaulis. Taxonomy (NCBI): domain Eukaryota; kingdom Viridiplantae; phylum Streptophyta; class Pinopsida; order Pinales; family Pinaceae; genus Pinus; species Pinus albicaulis. The sequence goes on along the minus strand of CM076584.1, from coordinate 789,660,228 downwards.
GGAAAATTCATGATGCCCCAGAACTAAGACATTTTTGTAGTATGTAATGTTCCATTGCACTTTAATAGTATATAATTATTTGAAGATACCATGCATGTTTTTTAATTAATCCCTTCGTATAATTGACATTAATCCTTCTCTTGCAAGTGTTCAAACAAAGGGTAAATTTGCATGTCCAACTTGTGGTCCTAAGATGAAATCTTGTCATTCAAAATTTTTAGTAAAGTTGTTTGATGAGTATAAGCACTTCCTCTTTAAGAACCATAGGTATCGTACTACTAAAAAACATATTTTCAATGGGAAATAAGAGATTGGATTAAAAACATGAAGTGATCTAGATTGGATCATTATATTTTTTCTCATCCATATTGATGATTTTAGAGTGGAAAAAGTGGAGGAATCAACTCACATGACCATTTTTATTGGTAGGAACCAATTTGGCAAACTGGGGTCTGAAACCTTTCAGGGGAATTTTTAGGCATAAAACAACATTTTTGTGAGGACCTAACCTAGATATTTTAACTAAAACAAATTTATCCTTTAATTTAAACAAAATAATAAGGAAAATAACCTATTCATAGCTCAACATTTATTTGATGACAATATAAAAGTAAAATTTATTTACAACATATTAAACAAGTAATAAATTTCATTGCAACAATATACATAAGTAATCAACAAATAGAAGAATACCCGTATCAATAGCTTGGTTTGGATGCTCCTAATTCTGTTGAGATGCTCCTGTTGGGCTACCCAGCTGAATTTACCTCCACATGTTCCATATCCCTTCGAGCCCAAGTCCAAAGAGCTATATTGTGTCCAAGTTAAAGCCAACACTCTCCAATAGATCCAAGTTTTAGTTCTCTCATTTTTCTCTCAATTCTCTCCCTTCTCCTTCTCCACATTCCTCCCTAAAATAAAATCTTCCAATGCCAAAACAAATACCAAGTATCTCCCACTTCTCCTCTCATCCTCCTTTCCTTTATGTCTTTTCCTCTCATCCACCTCAATCACTTACCATTAATTCCATGATTACCCCCTCATCCTTTTAATTTAATCTCTTCGACTTTCCTTACCATATCTTATCCAAAAGTAGATTTGAGAAGACACCTTGGAAATATGAATATGGATATTTAATTTTGAAATAAATTGGAGAATACCATATCTTATCCAAAAGTATATTTGAGAAGACACCTTAGGAATACAAATATAGATATTTGATTTAAAAATAAATTGGATAAGACCATATCTTATCCAAAAGTAGATTTGAGAAGACACATTGGGAATAGAAATATGGATATTTATTTTAGAAATAAATTGGAGAAGACCATATCTAATCCAAAAGTAGATTTTAAAAGACACCTTGGGAATAGATTAATAATGGAATAATAAAAAAATAATAAAATTTCATATTAGTAAAAAAAAAAAATTATAGATTCACAAGTATAGGTATTACTTAATAACTATAAGTCAATATTTTCAAGTTAATCAAACACTAATCAAAATTAGCATGATAGGGTCAAGTAGGGCATTACATACACCCCTCCTTTAGAAAATTTTGTCCAGAAGTTAGAGTGAAAAAGACACAATGATTTCAAAATAAGTTTGATAATAAGGAATAAAAAAATAGAGAGATATATAATAGTCAAATTAAGTAAGTCAAGCAATGATACCACTTCCCATCAAGAGTCTCCAACTAACTTATATCCTTATATCCTTCCTAACCTACTTCCACTCCCATCTGATCCATCATCTGTTGCAATATACTATGGAATCAACTACAATGATCTAACCACTAATAAAACCAATATGGAAGAAGGGTCGACTATATCAACCTAACTTCCCCAACAAGAAACTATAAATCATCATCACACATATAGGGGAGTGTGTTCATCACTACCCTCCCAAGATTCCAGGCTTGGAGGCTACATGGTGGGAAATGCCTCCACCCCTCCTCAAAACCAGGATTAACACCCTAATATGGACCGCACTATACTTATCATCGAATAATCCATTCCAGTAGTCATGTCACCTGTCCTTTACACTTTATCCATGTCATAATAATGCATATCAAGTAGATACAAAATGTAATAAAACAATGTACATCATACCATTCCTTATTGGATGTTTGAACATTCCTCCATGGGAAGCGTAGATATTGGTTATCATATAGTTCTTTCCAATCTGTAGGTTAGTTCCCATTCATGCATATACATAAAAACAAATATATATAGATAAGTGATATTAATCATCATTTTATTAAGTCTAGTATCCATGTGTCAATTTTGTACTTCATAACAACATACTGGAAATAAATCTTACATTAGATAAACCATGATTTCGATAAGTCATTCATTAGATAAATCATATCTCCTTAAGCCATAAATCAAACAACAATAGTTGTGATAAGTCATACACTAGATAAATCATAACCAAGTAAGTCATACATCAGGTAAATCATACATCAGATATTTTAAACAACAATACCTAATCCATCAAATGATTGATATAAGTAGTTTCATTTTTCCAAATAAAATGCATCAATATTACACAACGTTCATAAATAAAACAACATGAAACTACAAATAGAGCCTTAGCACAAGTAGCTATCTAAGTCAAAATGGGAATCATAGATGCTCAAAAAGTGAGGGGTAGTCACGACAGAAGTCTCCACATCCTCCCAGATAGTAGATCCTGGGCTATACTTGTCCCACTGGACCTTAACCTAGTCCACCATGCAACTTCGGAGCTATCGGAGCCTATGGTCCAATATGGGTAATGGTTCGACCATTACAATTCCCACATCCAAATTCATTAGAAACATAATGTCGTAGAATATATACATGGAAAATATCATGAGTTTTATGAAAATGGAGTGGCAGTACAATACAATAGGTAAATGATCCAATCTTATCCTTAATTCTAAAAGGTCCTATAAACCAAGGTGACAACTTTTTCCCTTTCCTAAACTGAATGGTGCTTTTGTTGGGTTGGATATGAATAAAAACTTGGTCTCCTAATTCATAACTACGATAAATCTTATGTGCATCGACATAACTCTTTTGTCTATCTTGTGCTTCCTTTAACCTTTGTCAAATCGGCCTTACTTGTTCCTCCATTTCTTGTACCAATTCCGATCCAACTATACTCGTTCCTCCAAAATTTCCCAACTCAATGGCATCGTGCATGACCTCCCATATAGAGCTTGATAAGGAGGAATCCCAATGGAATTGTGGTAACTGTTATTATAGGAAAAATATACGGTAAGTACCTTTCCCACTGAGTGTGATTATCGATGACGTACATTCTAAGCATTTATTACATAACTTGATTTACTCTTTCCGTCTACCCGTATGTTTCTGTATGATATGCAATGCTCAGGCTCAACTGAGTTCCCAACACTGACTACAAACTTGTCCAAAACATAGATGTAAAGTGAGAGTCTCTATTATAAATTATCTTTTTGGCTAACCCATGTAGTCAAATACCTTTTCTTATAAAAACTCATGCCACATAAGTAACATCATAAGTGTCTCTCAATGGGATGGAATGGGAAATTTTGGTAAATTGATCAATTACAACCAATGTAGCATTGTGCCTCTGTGAAGTGAGTGGAAAACCTACAAAAAAATCCATAGAAATGACCTCCCATACCTTCACTCGTTCACATTCAAGACATTTGGTGACAAAATGGACTCTGTCGTGCTTCATTCCTACCCAAAATAGGAGTTTCTTCATGTCAACATACATATTATTCACTCCAGGATGTGCGTAATAGAGTGCTCTATGTGACTCTTCTAGGATGGGTCTTCATATATCCCCTTCCATAGGGATGTACATTCCCCCTTGAAATCTCAATAGTCCATCTGGTTCAAGGACAACCCTCAAATTTTGGTTCTATCTACTTCCCACTCTGGAGTGTTGATATAACCTTTAGATACCAACTATCTTCAAAGAGTTTCTCCAACACATGTTCCCTCAAATTGACCCTCAAGGGTAATAAGGAGAAGTTTCATGGCCTCCTACTTAGTGCACCAACCACCACATTCTCATTTCCCTTAATTTATGAGATCCCAAAGTCATACCCACGCATGAATTCGCTCCACTGCCTCTTCCTAAAATTCAAATCTATCTGAGTGAAGAGGTGCTTCAAGCTTTGATGATTAGTTGAAGTTCTTAACTCAAAGCTTCTATCGACGAGGTAGTGTCTCCATAATTTCAAAGCTAACATCACTACTTATAACTCTAAGTCATGGGTAGCATATAAATCTTCATGTTTCTTCAAATTTTTGGATGCGCAAGCTATTACTCCACCTTCTTGCATCAACACTACTCTCAATCCTTACTTCGAAGCGTCGGTGCAAAAAATGAAGTGTTTTTCGATGTCCAACACTTGAAGGATCGGTGCACTAGTTAGTAATATATTTAGTTCCATGAATGTAGTGTCACATTCATATGTCCATTCATACCTGACCCCCTTTTGCTGTAATGTGGTGATGGGTTTTGAAATCCTCGAAAACCCTTCCACAAATATGAGATAATAACCTACTACCCCATGAAACTACGCGCCTCATGAGCATTTTTTGGTACTGGTCAATCTATTATGGCCTTTACCTTTTCCAGGTCAACTGAAATCCCTTCTCTTGAAATTATGCGCAAGGGATAATGAATTTTATTTTGAAAGAAGGAAAATTTTGACAATTTTCCATACAACTAATTTTCCCTTAAGTAGATCAATACAATCCTTAGGTGCTATTCATGATCCTTTTCATTCTTGGAATACAAAAGAATATCGTCTAGAAATACTTGCACAAATTGGTTCAAATAATTCTTGAAGACACCATTCATGAGACTCATGAATGTTGGTGCATTAGTCAAACCAAATGGAACAACTATGAACTCGTAGTGCCCAAACTGGATCCAAAATGAATTTTTTGAGATGTCACCTTCCTTAATCATCAATTGGTGATATCCAAATCATAGATTGATATTTAAGAAAACCACTTCTCCCTTCATTTGATCAAATAGGTCATATATTCTAGGTATCAAGTACATATTATTTATTGTGGCTCAATTCAAGTCCCTATAATCTATGCATATACTTAAGGAACCATCCTTATTCTTGAATAGAATCACTGGTGCAACCCAAGGTGTAATAATAGGTCTAATAAATCCCAAGTCTAAAAGCTCTTTTAAGCGCATCTGTAACTCACAAAGTTCTGGAGCTATCATTCTGTAGGGTGTCTTGGAGATTGGTTCTGCACTAGGATTTAGGTTTATTGTGAAATCAAACTCCCTCACAGGTGGTAATCCAAGAAATTCCTTAGGGAAACATCCTCGAATTCTGACAAAACTGGGCGTTGATCTAGGGAGGGTCCTTTCTAGTCACTTATGAACTCAACCAAATATAGTTTACAACCTTACCGGAGACAAAATTTTACCTTCATCATGGATATGAATCGTAGGGACACTCCTCTCTTGATACCAAAAATCTCAATTTTCCTACCTTAATCATCTAAAAAAATCACCATCTTTTTGAAGCACTATACCAAAGTTCGATGAGCTTTTAGCCAGTCCATTCCGATGATTACATCGTACGTCCCCAGTGCTGTGACGTATGACTTCAACTTAATTGTACACACCCCGAGGTTTACTTGAAATTGGTCAACACTAGGTCCGACTACTTGTTTTATCCCAGAATACATTTCAACTTATTTAAAGTCATTGTGCTCATATGTTGCCAACCCAAACTTTTCTAACGCAATTGGTGAAATGAAACTATTTGTAGCACGAAAATCGAACAAAATTTGTGCGACTTGTTGAAATAGATCCATAAACAAAAAAAATACAAGATTTTGAAATTTTTCGTGATCGAAACATGTTCTAAATGTCCCAAGCATATGTATTTCACAAGATATGGCAGATAGGGGAAATTGATAGGTCCTATTCAAAGTATTTTTTAAAATATCGATCCCAAACATCATATCACTTGATCAAGAAGAAGATCAAAGAATTATTAGATATACAAAGAATATTGGATCACGAAAAACCACTTCAACTTGTTGGTTATCAACTACTGCATAGATTCAATGGTGGCTGCTTGATCCCACCATTGGTTCCTTTACTTATCTACAGTTGTTACCAGTTTGTAACATAAGACAGTTGTGTTGGTAATGAGGTCCTCTGCATCCCCAACAAATGATGTGTGGTAGACTATGAACATAATGTTGTGGAGTTATTTGGAAAGAGTTCCTCCCCTTGCTTGTGGCTCCTCGCGTTTTCCCGTGATTTGCATGAGTCCTCTAAGCTGCTGGTGAAGCTGCACTGGAAAAAATTGAAATCCCCATTATTGGTGATTTGGGTGCAGCGCTGTTTCCATATGGCGGTGGCCTCAAACTTCCTCCTGTGGAGAAGGTATGAGGGCCCTTCCCCATAAACCTTGGTTGTTGTGTAAAAATGGTTTTTTTTCCACCTTTTAAGTCTAAGTGATCTTCAACATAACAAGCATGTTCAACAACTTCTACAACTGAGGATTGTTTCTACATCCACACCGTTTCCCTAATCTTAGTGTTCAATCCATAAATGAAATGATCTACTTGGCACTGATCAATTTACATGTAGGAGACATACTTGACCAATTCCATGAATTTAATCTTATATTCTTCTACCATGTGATTTCCTTATACCAAAGCATGGAAGGCTCCTACCTATTGTTCTTCATAATATGTTGGTAGGTACTTTCTCCCGAATCTCTCCTCAAATAACTCCTAGGTAACTGTGTCAGGAGTGAGGTGTAGTTGACGCTCTAAGTTACCCCACCAATTCAAGGCACTATCTCTAAGTTGGAATATCGCTATTTTATATTTTTAATTAGAATTATAATCTCTTAGTGCGAAGCACCTTCTCATTCCCTCCAACTAGGATTATGCTCATTCGCTAGCACGACCTGTAGAAATTATACAAGCAATATGTATACCAATGGATTCAATTCGATCATGTGATATGCTAAAGCAAGATATTGAATCCTTCTACAAATTAATTGCAAAAAATAAAACAATTGCACAATCACACCAAGTAAAAGAAAGAAGCAAATAAATCCACAACACAGATATTTTTCCCGGGGAAAGCTTGCTACTCAAAACCCCTCTATCTTCTATTGTATATTCAACCAAGGAATCATGAAACAATTACAATGCACTCTTCTCAAAAGAGTCTTCTGCACTCTGCTAACTGTATCACACTGATCTGGACAAAATCGACCAATACTTAGCCAATTTTTAGCCTCTGCTTTGCCTTCCTTGCTTGCACAATTCATGTGGAATGCAATCCCTATTCTTTATGAATTTCAGCCTTCCAAAACTGTGCAATGCTCATGGGTAATCCTATGGGTGTATTACTGCATGCAGGCAGTTTTCTAATAATACAACTGATATTTAACATCCATTTAACCTCTGTCTTAATTGGGTATTCATCAGAACTGACATGCATGCAACTATTAATAGTAAATCATCAGTTACTGGACAGATCACTGCATGTCAATTAAATATGATTTAATTCACTTGACCTCCCACTAGTGCAACAATCAGTTACAACTAGTTAAACTTATTTTAACTCAATTAATTGAGTTAATTGATTTCTTATGCATTAAAATAATGCACTAACTGCAACTTGGACTCAAAAACAAATATAATCACTCTACATGCCTCAATAACGACCCTCAACTCAAATTTCGTGAGCTAACTAAGTTTATCACACCCTATTAACTATTACAAGTGATTATGAGATAATATTACAATTTATTGTCCAATTTAATTAAGGGAAAATTAAATTAGACACACATTTCTTGATGAATTTTCAACAATCCCTCTCAACAAGAAAGGGATTATCAACTACCCCGATCATGCCTCTATGGTATTCGAATTTTCTCTTGGCGAGTGCCTTCGTCAGAATATTTTCATCCTGATCCTCTGTGGGAATGTACTGAAGTAACATAATGCGTCTCTGAACACAACCTATGATATGGTGGTACCAGATGTCAATATGCTTGAACCTATCATGGAATACTGGATTAATCGAGAGTTTTATGAAACTCTGGTTATCACAATGTATCACCTTCGAATCCATCTGATGACCAAAAAAACCAACAAGAATCTTCCTCATCTAGATGGCCTTACATTCCGCCTGAATGGTTACCATGTACTCTGCCTCGGCTGAACTGAGTGCAACTGATCTCTACTTCCTGATGTACCAAGAAATTGTTGTCGATCCTATGATGAATATCCCTCCTAATGTGCTCTTTCTGTCTGAAGGACTGCCTGCCCAATCTACATCGGTGAAGCCTTGAAGCTTCACTCCCTCTATATGTTTGTACCATAATCCATACTCTGTAGTTCCACTAAGATATCTCAAGACATGCTTCCCTGCCTTCCAAAATGGCTTGGTCGGCTTAACCATAGCTTGACTAAGCTGGTTAATTGCATAGCATATGTTTGGTCGTGTGCTCACCTAGTACATGAGTGAACCCACAAGATGTTTGTAAACAATATCGTCCACTACCTCACCTGAAGTAGCATCCTCCTTCCTCCAGTTTCCTGTAAGAGGAGTCTCCATGGGTTTACAACTCTCCATGTGGAACTTCCTTAGAATCTCTTTGGCATACTTTCCTTGAGAAATAAATATCTCCCCATCACACAACCAAATCTCCAAACCAAGGAAATAGTCAAGAAGTCCCATGTCCTTCATCTCAAATTCACTTTCAAGATCCTCCTTGCAAGAAGTTATGAGCTGCTCATCACCAGTCGAAATAAGATCATAAACATAAAATACGATAATCAAAAGTTTACCATAAACAACAATCTGATACAGGTTCACATCCACTTCACTCTTTGTGAAGCCCAACCCAGTGAAATAGTTGTCAATCCTAGTGTACCAAGCACGAGGTGCTTGCTTCAGCCCATACAATGCACTCTTGAGTCTGCACACATGTGACTCACTATCAAAGGTCTCAAAATATTCTGGCTGCTCAATGTACACTTCTTCCTCAATAAATCCATTGAGAAATGCAATATGTTCACATCCATATGATGTATCTTCCACCCCATCTGCGCTGAGAGTGCAAGGATAGATCTAATCGATGAGTACCTCGCAACTGGTGAAAAAGTATTCTCATATTCAATCCCCTCAACTTGTGAGAATCCTTGGGATACAAATATAGCCTTGTAATTCTCCAAACTCCCATCTGCTGCCTGATTCACCTTATAGATCCATCTAGATCCAACCACTGATTTCCCGACTGGTCTTGGGACAACTTCCTATGCACTGTTCTTGACGATGGAGTCATACTCCTCAACCATGGTGTCAACCAAAGTTGGTTGCTACATTTCTTCCTCAAAAGAGGATGGTTTTGTCACAATACACTTGCTCATAAGAGCCATGTATCCAGTAAACATATCTGGAGACTGTCTCTGTCTGCGCAGTGATGTAGGTGCTCATACATGTTCTGCCGCATCAAGTCTCAATCTATCATCTTCTGTGGAGCGCCTTCTACCATGTATGGTGGATGTCTCTGAATGAGTGGTTTCCACCACTCCATGATCCTCTGCATGTGGTTGATCCACATCTTGAGGTTCATCCTTTGGAACCAAGAGTTCCTCATCTGCATGCAAATCAAGCTCCCTCTCAAGGGAAAAGTGCATGAAGTTCTCCTCATCAAATTTTATATCCTGTCTTACAACAGTCATCCTGTTGTTCAGAAAATACACCTAATAGTTGTGGGGAGTATCAGTGTACCCCACAAATATCCCAATATTAGCTGTTGGTTATAGCTTCTTTCTGGAATCTTTCGTCACATGGAAATAGACATATGAGCCAAAAATTTTAAAATATGAAACATTAGGTTTCTTACCAGAAAAATCCTCCTCTGGTGTACTCATGCCAAGTATCTGATGACGACTACAGTTCTGCAAAAATACTGTTGTGTTGCATGCCTCTACCCACAGATGCAACGATAGGCCCTAATCATGCAAAATCACTCATGCTGCACCCACAATTGTTCTGTTCTTTCTTTTTGCAACCACATTCTATTGTGGGTTATGAGGTGTAATCAACTCTCTTTGAATTCCTTCTTTGCTACATAAGTTCTTGAATTAATTGGAGATGTACTCACCACCATTGTCGCTCCTTAGAGACTTTACATGATTCCCTGTATCTTTATCAACTAGTGCTTTGAACTCACAAAATTTTGAGAACGTCTGATATTTCTTCTGCATGACGTAGATCCAACACTTTCTAGAAAAATCATCAACATAAATCACATAATACATGTGTTTTGCTGTCGAAGCTGCAGAGAATGGTCCACACACATTTGAGTGAACTCTCTCAAGGATTTCCGTTGCTCAGTTCTCCTTCTCGTGAAAAGTGACCTTTGCATACTTCCCCATGGTACATCCCTTGTATGTGTCTAACTGTGCAAGTGTACCCTTTGGAAGCCCCGTAGATATCTGCTGCATGACCTTCAAAGCACCGTGGTGTAGATGGCCCAATATCCTGTGCCATAACTCACCCTCATCTCGGCTCACCACTTTGTCTGCTTTACCCATCAACGTTGTGCAACCATCTACATCAATTTTGTAGAGATTCTTCACACGAATCCTAGTCTTCTTTACTTGTCCTATGTCTTTGTGACAAGGGAATGATTTCCCTTCACTAAAAACCACATCATATCCTCTGTCCTCCAACATAGCAATTGAAACTAAATTCTTTTTCAAGACTGGTACATGCATGACATCTTTTAATAAGAAGGGTTTACCTGACTGTCTCTGGAAAGTAATTGTATCAATCTCAGTAGCACTATACCTCCTATCATCACCCATTTCAATATGCATCTAGAGATCCTTCTCCTCCAAGCTACTAAAAATTTCTTTGTCTCTCATCTTGTGGAAAGATGCATCACTATCCAAGTGCCACACTGATCCCATCGCACTAGACACCATGCATGCGATGAGAGATAATTTCAACTCAAATTGCGAAGCCAAAGCCTCACCTGTTGCAGGTCCTGAAGCCTTCTTGTTGTTCTTCTTCTTTTGTGGACAATTAGTGGCATAATGTCCATGCTCATGACAGTGAAAACATTTCACTCTGGACATGTCATGCTTCTTTCCTTCTTTGCCGGTCTCAGATTTGGAATAGGATTTCTTTTCCTTCCCCTTATTTGCCTTACCAGCCAAGGTGTAATTTTCCTCATCATCTGCCTTAGATGAGGATCCATCCCTGGTATTCATCCTGAATTCTTCTTGTACCAAATTCGACCAAAGTCGCTCCCAATCTGGTAGCTTCTCCCTCCCATTGACAGAGTCTTGATAACTATGCCAAATCTTGGGAAGGCCTAGAAGAGCTAGGCTCACCAAGTCATCATCCACTACAGTAATTCCGACACTCCCAAGCTCATAGCGACATTGGATGAACTTGGTTAAATATTTCAGAATAGTGTCACCTTTCTCCATTTTGATTTTCCTAAGCTTGTCCTTCAGTGCCAATTTATTGTGGTCACTGCTACTCTCAAATATATCTGTCCAAGCCTTCCACATTGCATGTGGAGTCGATTTTCCATGGATACTCGAGACAATGTGGTCTCAAATTCCCTCTAATAAGATCCTCCTCACCTTTGCAACCTTCTTTTTCCAAGCATCAAGAAGAGCGACGTCTGCTGCTGTGGGCTTGGGAATATCATTATCATTGAATTATTTCAACCCGTTGTCCTCCAAAACTACCTCCATTCTTTCTTTCCATCCAATATAATTAGAACTGCCCTCGAGTTCATATTCCAATATTAAGCCATTGAAAGCCATCTTGATCTGCCTGTCGCACAAAAGAATATTTTTGCAAATTCAAATGCTATTCAACACAAATTCAATTTCTTCTCCACTATAGTGATTTCCTACGCTCTGATACCATGTAGAAATTATACAAACAATATGTATACCAACGGATTCATTCCAACCATGCAATATGGTAAAGAAAGATATTGAATCCTTCTACAAATTAATTGCAGAAATTAAAATGATTGCACAATCACACCAAGTAAAAGAAAGAAGCAAATCAATCCACAACACAAATATTTTTCTCGGGGAAAGCTTGCTGCTCAAAACCCCTATATCTTCTATTGTATATTCAACCAAGGACTTATGAAACAATTACAATGCACTCTTCTCACAAGAGTCTGTTGCACTCTGCTAACAGTCTCACACTGATCCAGACAAAATCAACCAACATTTAGCTAATTTTCAGCCTCTTCTCAGCCTGCCTTGCTTGCGCAATTCATGTGGAATGCAATTATCCCTATTATTTAGGAATTTCAACCTTCCAAAATTGCGCAACATCCTTCTGTCTCAACTGGGTCTTCATCAGAACTGACATGCATGCAAATATTAATAGCAAATCATCAGTTACTTGACAGATCACTGCATTTGAAATAAATCCGATTTAATTCCCTTGACCTCTCACTCATGCAACAATCATTTACAACTAGTTAAACTGATTTTAACTCAATTAATTGAGTTAACTGATTTCTCATGCATTAAACTAATGCACTAACTACAACATGGACTAAAAAATAAATATAATCACTCTGCATGCCTTACCAACCAACCTCAACTTTAAATTCATGAGCTAACTAGGTTGATCACACTCAGTTAACTATTACAAGTGATTATGAGATAAGATTACAATTTATTGTCCAATTTAATTAAGGGAAAATTAAATTAGACACACAATTATTGTTGACTTTTCAACACGACCTCCAACAAGCTATGGGAGCTTAATTTTTTGGAGCTCCCTAGTAATGTCCTCGATTGGAGGTCGTCTATCAAAGTCTCTTGATCCCTCGATATTTCCCAAACCTAAAGGAGGGTGATCCACTTCCACCATGCTTCCACCTCCATTGTTTGGTGCCCTCTTAAAGCCTCATTAATTGCTTCTAGGGAGTGCAAGATGAGATCCAACTCCGATGATGGAAATGGGTTATTTGTAGGAGGTCATTGCGATGATCCTCCTCTACCTTAATTTGATCGTGTCCTCACCATTTTGAACTGTTCAAATATCTGCACGATATGCAAGACTTGTTAGCGCAACTTAGGACTTTGTCAATTCTTACTCGACTCATGCACGTTTTGCAAAATGATAGGTGTAAGTTTTCCTTTTGATGTGCTTATAGACAAGCATTTTCGATACTCAACATATCCTCATGGATCTATTAAATCCTCTCTGATCACTGACTAAGAAAGTGTTGCGACACATTGCTAATCACCCTCAAATGTCTTCCTAACATCAAATTCCTTTTTTCTAACCTAAATTAATATTAAATTAATATTAAAATATGTTAGTATTAATTTTATAACATTAATCATATATATATTTTTTACTTAGACCTAAATAATTATGGATTAATTAAATAACCCTTACATAATTATTTTTCACTATTACATAGTCACAATATGCTAACTTTTATTTAAAGATATTAATGATTTCTTAATTAATTATTAAATTTATTGTTTATAATTTATAATTATTAATGTTTTACATATCATTATATTCAAGTTGTACATGAATTTAATATATTGCATATGCATTTTGATTTATGCATATAGTTAATTCACCAATTAGGGTTGTAACGAGTGAATCAAATATACTTCGAATATTTGATGATAGAAACTATAGTATTAGAAAAATTCTTCCATATATATACTCTTAATAAAAATATACACCTTTTAAATTTCGAAAATGATATTTAAATTGCATTCTAGATTTACATGATACACTCCATTAGTACATAGTCATCTATACAAGTGAGTCAAGTGGTGTAGGAATTATAAGTATATTTAATGAATAAAATATTGTATGTTAAATATGTTTAATGGATAAAATAATATATAATAAGTATGTTTATAGAATAAATTAACATGTGATAGGAGGATAGGTAACATAATATATTTTGGAAAAAAAATTAGGCACATGGAAGAATATGGTGAGTTGATTAAAGAATATGTTCAAAGAGGTGAGTCATGAGCGATTTACATGGATGCACCATACACATTATTATCGACAAATGGATGTAACTTAAAACCTCCATACACATCTCCATATTGTTTTTACATTATGTGATAATGGCAAAGCAAGATGTAGCTTAAAACAAGCAAACATTATAAATGAAAATAAGAGATTAATTTCACTTTAAAATTTCTAGACACTCCCTTATATAAGATGAGATACAATCACTTCATTCCCCAAAAAAATAGTATTATAAATTAAATATAATATTAATTTATTTTTTAAAAACAAGAGTTCATTGATAAAGTTTATTGATCCTAAACATATATATCATATGAACAAAGCCATGTTTAAGTTCACTTCTAATAATTAATATAACTATAACAATATCACAATCAACTTGGAATTTATAATACTTTTAGTTTTTCTGATTAAAAAACAAAAACCATTTTTCAAAAACATGATGCTTGTTTGGACAAGAAGACCGAGGTAAATATTCATTTCGAAATGTATCGACCACGTCTTTCTCTAAATTAGTGATGCTTTTTTTTTTTTTAAATCCGGAAGAGAATATATTTATATATAAATAGAGATTTAAAATATGAGATTTCTATTTATGTTTTTCATGAAATTGATCTTTAATTTTTTTTTTTTTTTAAACTTGAATCAAGTGTAAAATAAAACTTAGCGATAATTTCCAATTTCCGAATAGAATATGGAATCTTTCTATTTTTTTTAAAATTAAATTATATATAAAAATAAAATAAAATAAAAATACATTTTAAATTAGCTTAACTTACACAATCACTTAAACAATGTACTTGGACTTCTATGCATACACCTCTCTTGCATGAGATCCATGTGCCTATCTTCTCCATTCTCCCAAATGTTATCCATAACTTGCTCAATAATTGAGGTTGTCATCACACATAAAATTTTAATTTTTGATTGATAGGGTCATTAGTATAGGTGTCATTTGTCTCATAAAATTGGTTCATGAAATTGATGAAAACTCATAAATTGATCACTAGCCTAAAGTTTAGAAAGTTCATTTATCATGCCCATCATAGTCAAATCCATCAAAATCCACCTTAGGTTCACATGCATTAGTTTAAAGTTTGATAGTGGCCACATGTCTGATTTTTCATGATTCTGCAACGAATATAACTATAAACAGGCAGACTTCATTCGGAATCACTTGACCATTTCGTAGCGAATCTGCTAGATTTATAACTAAATACGCTGCAGAATCATGTTTTTCTGCACCAAAACAGAGGATGATGAGTTGTTAATTTCCTAGTGGTTTAGGATAAAGGTGAAGTCACATAATTGGTTATCATAGTCATCCAAGCATGCAAAAGCGTAAATACCACCCATCATTACCTTTCACTCCCTCATTTGTCATCATTCTCTCCACATTTGAATTCCATTTTTTAAGACTAATCGCCAAATATCCTCTCTGTCATCTTCTCTTCGATATTTGCATGCAACGTTTGATTAGAATCCTTGAAGAGTCCAACTCCACCGCAAACTATTTGCTTTGTAATTTTGTTCTTTATAGGTGTCATAGTATCAAGAAGGCCAACACAATGTTAAAAGAGATAGCCATGCAAAAGAAGACTAATAAAGGGAGATTCAGTGGTAAAGTATGAACCTGTGGACTTAAATTTGGTCATGAAAGACCCTAGTGTTGCAGAGGACTTCATTAAAGCTTGTTACATGCATTTCTGCCAGAAGAAACAAAGGAATTTCTATGTTTTTTGATTATTTGAGTAGTAAACTTCAAGAGAATTTTCTGGGAAAAAAAAAGGAATTCTAAAAATATGAGAGAGGTTATTGTCAAGCACATATCAAGGAAAATTAACCTCTTTCACTTTTCTAACAGCTTTTGTAAATTGGGAGATTCGAAGATGCCTTTGGGATTTATTTTCAGAATGTGTTTTTTTTTCCTGTTTTAGACACGTTTTTCAAATGCATATTTCGGACAGTTGGAGATGGTGTTAAAAAAACCAAGACAAGTTTTTCTTTAGCACGAAATTATTTACAAAAACCTCCTCCCGTTTTGCAACAATTATCAAGGATATGGAGATAGGAGCTCATTTTTTAGCCATAGTTTTCATAAAAAATAGCTACATTTTTATTAGTAGATGAACTTGCTGAAGGGGAAAATTCCATTTCTTGAGGAGGGTAAGAGGTATTTTGAAACAAGTTTGCCTTATCATGGTTCATATTATCATATTAAATAGCCATAGGAAAAATTTTGAATAAAAAAGGATGATTTTTGGGTTTTCTGCCAATTAGGCAATTTCATAGCGAATCCCAGGCTTGAAGCCTAGATTTCGCTATGAAATCGGTGTAGGTGAATTTTTGCCTAAGATCACAGCTGTGGTCAAAATTAAGGTGGGAAAAAAATGTATTTAGCTCATTTAATTCAAAAAACATCTCAAAATCATAAAATAGAGCTAATAAATGACATAGATGGGTGAAGTGAATTTGCTACGAAATCATGCTACGAAATTGCCTTGTTTCCCTTGTTTCTGCAGCAAGCAACATTTAGTAGCAATTTGGTATTTTGAAGGTTAATTGGAGATCAGCTAGCCATGTGGAGAGTTTAAAGAGTATCAGTGGAACATTCTAGCAGAGGTTTAATCTTTAAAAAGTTGTCTATTTCACCAACTCAACATAAAGACAATCAACGAATATCATGACATCATCTCCTTAAAAATAGGATGACTGTTTTCCTAGTTTAGTGGAGGCAGTAAGGTCTTAATAATGGTTAGTGCCACTTAAGCACATAACCATCTTCGACGTAAATAGGCTGTCTTTTCAGTTAGTAGATGTATTAAATACGAGGAAGAGTCATGATAGGTCTCTAAGTCATAAAGTCAGTAGACCTGTCATGTTCAGTCCCATGTATCTTGCTTCCTGTTAAGATAGATGTCAACAAAAGTAGTTCGATGATCTAGCCATGTGGGAAGATCCAATATAAGGTGACTAAAACCTATTGATAGGCAGAACTTCGAAGAATACAGGGTTGGAGAATGTTACTCTACACTACCACTTTGTAAAGTTTTTTGATGATCAGTAATATATAGTGACTGTGTTTTTATTCTTCACTTGAAATTCTTTTGGTGTTTCAATGAGCTTTTGTCCTATGTGTCTTAAAATTTTGCTTTCAATATCTTGATGTTTAATTACTTAGAATTCATGTTCTTCATGCTCTGACTTCCTTTGAACATTAAGCTATTGAATATTTCTGTGTGTATGTTTTCCTATCATTGAAACATTACAAGCCTCAACTTCCACAAGGAGAGCCATTGTTATTGAATTTCCTAACACTGACTCCATAAGCCCAATGGTAGTAAACCCTATACATTTTTCACTTGCAATCAAATACATTCAAGACAATATCACAGAGTTAGCCATCTAATTGAATCATAATTGAACAAATCATAGTTACTTTGAAAGAGCCCTCTTAGGCTGAAGAGGCTAATTTTCAGTCAAAACTTGGTTTGAAAGAGTTACTCTAGGCTGTCTAGTGGAGCATCCCATCTGTATCAACTTAGTGATAACAGAGGCCATTCTTCACTGTCCATATTCACCATTCTTTCAAGGATCAATTTATCTCCTTCCCACTAAGAATTTTATATTTTAAAAATACCCATGATTTTACATTCTCAGAAATAGCCATCTCCTCAATTTATCTCCTTCCCACTAATAATTTTACATTCTCAAAATACCCATGAATTTACATTCTCAGAAATAGCTATCTCCACTCGTGGTGTGATTTCTTATGCCACGATTTTTCATTTACAGGTGGAGATGGGGAAAATTCATCAACTTCTATTTTTGCAGTTATAAAGTAGTGGTCCTATGGCCATGGGAGGAGGAACAACTACAACTGGAAGTTCAAGGTCGTAGTGACTAAGATTCATTGCATGCTAAATAGCAAGCACATCCGCATTGCTCAATTACATGTTTCCTTTAGCGTGCCTATCTCTGACTATTTTCCAATATCTCTATTCTCACTTCTCCAATAAAAAATTTGTGGAGCTCAACAACCATCAACTCATTTTTATTTTTCTCGTAACCCACTATTTAGAGAGTTTTCTTCTTAAATGCAGTGGAAGATAAGAGGGCGATGGTGATGTTGGTCTTGTTAAATTTATGTTGTCAATAAGAGAGGACAATGTAAGGAATTTGGGCTTTTATTTATTTATATGTAAGTGTTGTTGATGAGAAAATATTTTAAGAAATGATGCCTTTTGTTCTTTATTTATAGTAGTCAATTTTTCTTTATTGAGTTTGACCTGGTAGTACATTGGAGGCAGCATCATGCAAGTTTCACTATAATTTACTCCACAGGTATTTGTAAATTCTATTTGATGTTTATCTCTAGAACTTCCAAAGCCTTAGTAAATACCTTAGATTTCCCAAGCTTTTTAGGCTAATAAAAAAATTCTCTAGGATTAACTCTAAGAAGGCGAATAGTTGTAGAAATTTTTGAATTCAGATAGACATGTGAAAACCCTAATTGAATAAACAGGGAGGGCTTTTAATTATTTCAAATATGTATTCATTCATATAAGGCCATTTATTATTTGTAAGCAGTAAATTAATTAAATTATTCATATCTATGTATACATATGTTAATTAAATCCTTCAGATCTGAGAATTAAATTCTTCTGACAATTATTTTTTTTGGAATTAAACTCTTCGGAAATTAAATTTTTTAGATGTGATTCTTCATATACATGTATATATCTGACAATTATATTCTTCATGTCTATGTATAAATATGTCGATTAAATCCTTCAAATATGAGAATTAAACTCTTTAGATTTGTGACAATTTAAAAATTTCAGATTTGATTCTTCAGATCTTGCATAGATATGACAGTTAAATAACAAAGTTGAAATATTATGCTATTTTATTTTTTGGGTACTGTATTTTTCATACTTTACTACAACTTGTTGTTTTTCTTCTTGTTATTCTTGTATACTCTTTCATATTCATTTCCTATTTCTCATTTATTATAACTAGAAATTTCACCGAGAGGTGCAAAGGAACGCCGATAAGAGGAGTAGGGGAATGTGGAAGGAAATAATCAAGCCAAAAATCGAGACAATGAAATATAATCAAAATTTGAGTTTTTATATATCTTCTAAAAAATGTGAGATGAGGTTAAATGTAAGAAGAAATTTACACTAACGTAAATGTCCCAACAATGGAAATCCTTGCAAGCACAAGGTGCATAGCAGAGGAGTTCGATTTATTTGGGTTTTTTTAAATGACATGAAATACATTCTTGGAAGGAGGGGAAGAGGAAATTAATTTGAGAAATTAATGAGGGGGGTGGTTTGCGGTTAAAGATTAAAGATTATGCATTTGAATGAGAGGCTTCCACGAATGGCTTAACTTGTATCCATCTTTATGATTAAAGTTATCGAGATTTTGAGGGATTAATGGATGATATGGGTGGAATGGAAGGGAGCATGGGGAAATTGTTTTAGCTTGGGAAAAGAATATGAGGTGGTTAGATTTATAAGCATATTCAACAAAGGCTGATTTTGAAAATGATATGTATTAGTTGTGTTTTCACTGATATTTCAACCTAAATGATATGGAAAAGTGCTGCTCTTATGGAAGTTGGTCATCCACCATATCTTCTTTTTTGGGAGAAAGGTTAGCCTAGACAAGAAATATGCAACAACATTGTCTTTCCTTGGCTTATCAACAATGGTTGGATCAATTATTGTAACAAAAATATTGAGCATTGAAATCATGATTATTCATCAAGTACTTAATGGTCACATGATCAATGTGCACAAAAACTTGATATCTAGTAACGTAGTGCCTGAAATTATTCAAATAATGCACAATAGAAAAGTGCTCTTTTTTAGTGACTATGTAATGGAGTTTATCCATGGACACATTTTTAATAATGTAATAGATGAATTAAGGCAACTTACCTTCAAGCTACCCCAATGCTCCCCACACTTCTTTGTCTGATGCATTTGTGTGAATGTGGTAGAGAATTGCCCAATTTTAGCCCCTAAGGACTGGTGAAGTTGTCAATTTGTCTTTAAACTCTTAAAATTCCTTTTGATATTTGTCTCTCCAATAAAAATCTAAGTCTTTTGTTAGTAAAAAAAACAAGTTGATTTTTTTATACTAAAATCCTTAATAAATATCCTATAGTAGCCAACAAGTCCTAACAAAATCCTAACAACTTTTTCCCTTTGTAAGATAAGAGATTTTCAAATAATGGAAATTTTATTGTGATCCACCCAAATTTCATCTAGAGAGGAAGTGGCCTAGAACAATTCCTACATTCATAAAAAAATTGCACTTTTTAGGGATTAATGTAACACCCCCACAGTTCACAATGTAATAAAATATACATTGATAATTAGGCTTGTGAGATGAAATGAAATTTATGGGTCATGTGCCCATTTAAGGTGTAAAAAAAACTAAGGGAGTATGCTGCGATTTATATGTATTTAATGGATGCAAGGCCTTAGAGCCCACAAGTTTAATTTAATTGTAATTAAATATTATTATTAATAAAATAAGACTAGTTTTTGGAGTCCGCTCCACAAAAATGGTATGGGGGCCACAACTCATGAGATAAAAGGGAAACAATGGGGTTTTTTCTTAAGGGTGTGCTATGGGGACCACATGGCTTCAGTGAAATACCACATGGATAGTTGCGATGCACATAAAAACAAGCGTAGGTTCTTATTATTAGTCATTTACTTAATCCTTCAAGGGGTAGGGATTAGTCAGTGAGCCTTGGGGTGAACTATAAGATTGAATGATGGCCAATGAGTCCTATTGTTGGAATATAGATTGGTTGTGGTGGACTCTAAGATTGATTGATGGCCAATGAGTCTTGGGATTGGACACTAGACTTGTTGGGGTGTGGTTATTAAGTTAACTATGTTGTATGGATGAATCATGTTATGACGTGAGACCTTATGTTGGCTCTAGGAACCTGGTGCTTTGAGGGTTTGTTGGCCCTCTTATGGCCTAGTTCCATGGAGTTATTGTAGAAACTCAGTCTTGGTTCATTGGCTTAGAGGATTACAGGAGCCCTGAATTCGCATGTTTGTTGGGTTGGCACCTTGGAAATTAGCCTAGAGGGTGCCTAGAGCTCTTGAGCAACATTATTGTTGGCTTGGAACCTTAGAAATTATCCTAGAGGGTGCCTAGATCTTTGGAGCAACATTATTGTTGGGTTAACATCTTGGACCTCGACCGGGGTTTTATATCAGATTTACGACTGTTTCCTATGGATTTTCTGCCCCAGCTTGGGGGTGAGTGGTGGCTTATATTATGAGACACACATTTAACAATTGGGAGGAACATGGAACACCCACAACTATTAGGATCTTTATTATAGAGAAGTACCTTGTCCCATGATGTCTTTCCTATGTATTTCTATGTCATTCATGCATTTCAATTATATACCTAATTTGGGGAAATTATCATATTTAAATAAAATTGAATAAATTTATGTGATATGTAAGATTGTAAATCGTAGAGAGGGTCATAGCCATGAAAATTCCATTTTTCATGTTTATATATGGATGGGCATGTCTATTCTGTCATGTGTTATGCTTGCTTATTACTTTTATGTTTAACTCCTAGCTCGGATTTTCATTAATTTACTACTAATTTATGGTTCAGACTAATATGCTATTGTGGAACATTTACTTATTTTGTGATGCTATAGAATGTTTATTTTCTAATGTGTATTTATTTGTATTTTATATGTGGTGAATATTGCATATATTGCATTAGCAACAATTTTTAATAATTATAATTGCTAGGCACAAACTAAATTATAGAAAAAAACTATTACTCATGCTTCCATGGTTTAATTGAATTTTTATTATGCAATACTATTAAGTGGTGTTTCCCAACCGGGGGTTGGGAAAACTACAAAATGGGGCATCACAACCTAGTTTCAATAGTGGGTATAAATTTGGATAGAAATCATAGGTTGTCCACAATTTGTTTGATGAAAGTCAAAATGGTTGAAACAAAAATAATTTCTATGAATTTTAGAACAACTAACCCCACGAAGGTATTTGACAAGATAAAATAAGATAAATTTCGAGATATAATGTAATTCGAGGGCTTGACTAGACTAAATTCGAGTAAAAAAAAAGGAATCACACGTTTTCTTTCTAGTGTTTCACAAAATCCTTAATGGCCAAAATGATTGAATTTCACCCTAAAATAAAAATGTACGTGCCAAGAAGGATAGAGTAAAGATTAATTGATCTAATTATGGAGTCAATTTGTAGAAATTGATTGATTGTAGTGTCAGATGCCTAAAATTTATGCACATGCACAACTTCCATGATAAAAGATGTTTAATTTTGTCAATTTTGCTATATATATATATATATATATATATATATATATATATTATTGGTATATATAAAACCCATTATTATGACAATGGGTGGAAGTGAAAGTAGGGTTCAAAAGGTGGACCTCTAGCTTTCTTAGTGAGCATGGATGAATTTAAGGGTAATTTTTATATTAAGGTTTTTAATATTTCGTATGATAATACTCCCCCATCGACAATATACACAGAAATTTACTCGGTTTAAATAGTATATGATATAATTCATTACAAGTGGTATCAAACCTTATTTTTTCAAGGGATTGTTATATGTTGAAATGTTTTAAAGTTTTTATTATAAATGTTTATACCATAATTGTTTCATGCCCCCATCGAATGTTTATATATTTTAAAATTAAATAAATAGGTGACATTATAAAGGGAATTATAATTTGGAAGGTCGACATTTAGATATGCATAGAATTGTTTGGGTATGGTGGTTCCACATATGCATTGCATATGTTTTACAACGTTATAAGTATATGATCTTTTTCCCTCTCCAAAGGCATAGGAGAACCACTTGAAGGTTTGATGAAATTTGCAAGTTAAATTTTATGTATTTTATGCAATTAGGAAAATAGAAAAAGTTATAACTATGTCCATTATCAAAATGTTATAAATGTAATATAAACAATTTTGTCTATAATGCTAAAATGCAATGTGAATTGCATGGAAAGTTTAGCATATATATCCATTATCAAAATGTTATAAATGTAATATAAACAATTATATATATATATATATATATATATATATATATGACGGTTAAAGAATAATTAAAGAGTGATTTGGAAGTGCAAGCTCGAAGAAATTAGAAACACTTCTTTCTGTTGTTGATGTGATTTGGAAGAAAATAAAATTGAACCATGACTATTCTATTACATTACATAATTGGTTTGTTAGATAAAGAGATTAATATTATGAATAGCTAGTGGGACTATCAACTTAAATCGAAGGTTCAAGTTTGACACGGGGGCCATGATTTTTTTCGTTCGAGAATATGATGAATACGGAAAATCGTCTATGAGAATATTAGCGTAAGTTAAAGATTTAATGTTTGAAACTCTCAGAGGATATGATTTTATGGAGATTTGAAGACTATGAGTATATCTGATTAATTCAGTTGGGATGACTTGATGCAGAGAATATCTCAATTAATTCAATGGTATGTCGGTTATAGTGTGGAAGAATTCTTCTGACCATTGAATCTGTTTAAACTATCTTGCCCCTGCATTGCGTGAACCTTCCTACTTTCTTTCAAGCAACGTTTCCTCGCCCAACTTCTACTTTTCTAAAAGAAACGAATGAAGAAGATAATGACAATGGAAATCCAAGGAAACACTTGAAATGATAAACTTGGGATGCCTGCATGGCCATCATTGTCATGATTTTTACTTCAAAAAATTTCTAGTGGATTATTTTGGAGTCATTGTTTTAGGTGAAAGGCCATCATCCATTATTTCTCGGTGAAAACGGTGAGAGCGCAAGCGCGAGGGCATTGAAGAAAACGGTGAAAACATAAGCTCGAGGGCAGTGAAATCCGATCAGAACCCACGCTGCGACGAATCAACAGACGATGGCGGCCCAAGGGTTGACAATGGAGCACCCAGAAGTGACGGCCATGAACCCGCTGAGAAACCCATTGCACACGTCAAGGGCCTTCCAGTGCCCAGAGAGGAGCCTGGTCAGAGCCACCATAGAGCGCGGTGCACCCCACGCCCGACCAATTCCCTTCCAGCAGTCCTTCGGTATTTGGATGAAGGAACCGACATTGAATCCATATCAACCGAACCAGCGTCATGCTGTGGCCCCACATGGAAACTGGTTTACCAATGGATTCAAACCTTCTCACCCTCCGCCCCTCGATCAACGCCCCCCATAACCTCGCCACACCTCCCATCACATGGACAACGCCACCCCGAAAAATATATTGCCTCCGAACTGAACAACAAACCCTTGTGCTTGTCGGCACCCTGGTAGCTCGACCAGAACTAGTGCGACGCAATCGTGTAAACAAACCCGTGAGCACACGTGAGTATTGTCAAATATATTAGAAAAATTATACATAACAGATCAATGGAACACATAAAATATGCGGAAAAGATATAGATATATGTGGTTCATTCAATTTGGGCTACGTCCACCCTGAACAGCTAGTACTTCCTTTATATTATCCAGCAAGATGAAGAGACACAACCTACAATAGATTTGCTGTAATATCCTCTACTCTCTCTCACATTCCCTCTTTCTGTTTATCGCTCATAATACACATACAATACACAGCCGCAATACAATACCATTGTACAAAACGAGGGGTTGCCTTCTAAGGAAAAAAACCTTACATTAAACATACCTTCTACCGTTAGATCATCCACCTAATGAACGGCCCAGATTGACTACGAAATTACAATATTTTATAAGGAAATTTTACATGTGTTTTTAGCTTCGAGGATGCTACCCCCGAAACCCTTGCTGGGGACCGCTGGCCCCTGGACCCCCCAGCCGGGGGGGGGGATCATCTCCCCCAGACCCCCGCGCCACGGACAATTCTCCCCCGCACCCCCCCACGTGGAGGGGTGTACATTCTTCCGGGGGTATACATCCGGCTGAAACAAAGACCTTTGAATCAAGATGAAAATTTAATATTCCTAATTAGCTTTCAGCGAGTTGGAATATTAAAATTTTCTTTTGTCATTTAGATAGATGAATAAGAGGGTATGGAGACCCATAAATCTCCTTAGTAGGAATAAAACCACTTCTAATATGGATGAGGATCATCATATTAGCTGGATAAAGAACCCTCATGTGTGAACCGAGGTTGAAGCATGTGGATGAAGTCAAGTTTGACCAAATCAACAACACTGGTATGGAGGGAGTGGATAGTTAATGAGGGACAACGCAGTGTTAGTGGGAGGAGGTCTCCATAAGAGTAGTGGCTTTAATGTGTGGGGCCCAAGGTGAAGAGTCTCACAAAGCATATAAGGAAGGGAATGACAGCGATAGAGGGCATTCTCATTATTTTTTATGTTTTGGTCTTTTATGACTTCTTGCACACTTCAATTGTTTAGCAGAGTTTGCAGTATTGTTTAGCACAAGGGCGTTCTCGAGCGGGAATCCCACCGTCATTCTCGGGGGAATTCGAGTGCCCACTCAGGAGAGGTTTATTGAGCTGCATTTCCAGCATCCGGCATCAGGCCAAGCTTTAGCCGTCATCCACAACGTAGTCTCCTCCAAAGTTCTGTTGTTTTGCAGGGCAGAGGTAGTGGAGGACTTAGAGGGTCAGTTTTCTAAGCTTGTTTTCAGTGAAGGGAGTAGCTCTTCACCCGGGAGGCTAGCAAGGAGGGTCCTTGAGCATAATTTGGTCATTTGGCATCAAGCCAAGCTGCTACCATCCCCTACAACGCAATTTTCCTCATAGATTGCGCTATTTTATCGAGCAATTGCAGTGGAGGGTTTAGTGCCCCATTTGGTGAGTTAGGTTTCCAGTGAAGGGAGCAGCCCTTCATCTGGGAGATCTATTGGAGGAGTTTCATCTATTTCTACATCAGATCATCCAACTCATATCAGCTATTCAGTTGCAGTGATTATTCATCCGTAGGGCTCCATTTCATCATTTTTGTATTTTGTGTATTTCCGGAAACCCTTTCTGGGTTGTCTTGGAAATGTGCTTGGGGGCCTAGATATTTATTCCCAACACCTTTTGAGCCATATATATTAGGAGATATACATTATTGTATTTCTCAGCTACAGTTACACTCACTGGGACTGCGTTATATTGGTCCTCTGACATTTTATATAGAAACAACATCTCATGATTGAGGGTGTTTGTTCATTGAAAGCTTGTTTGCCTTGCTTGAGTGATTTGCTGCTCAAGATATTGCACTTATTGGCTGCTGAAATTATTAATATGATGGCTCTTTCATTGTCTCATGTTTGATGTGTTGATATTCACTGTTATTTCTAGTTTTATGTTCCATATTGCTGCTTTTCCTATTTCGGGATATTATAGTAGCATCAGAGCATAATCTTGGCTCAGCCTGTGTATCACAACAACTTTGTGATCAGAAGAAGGAGGGCCTCTCACAGAAGGAGAGAAGAGGTATCTTAACAGAAACCAGAAATATGACAATACAAATAACAAAGAAGACAAGGGAAAAATTCCCATATCAGGAGAGGAGGATGAGAAGGAGTTTCCCAAAATTCTTCTTCAAACCATGCAAGATATTTCCCGAGAAATCAAGGAGATGAGGATGGAGAGACAAAGAATCCCATAGATGGTTTCTAAATGGAGAGAGCTCTGACATTTCACATCACTAGTATGATCAACCAGTGAGGTGGAAATTTTCCCAATGCTCCACTATGCCTACATTCTTAGCAATGGGAAATGGAGGACCCCAAGAACAAGAAACTCTTGAAGATTATTTCCTAGAGTATGAGTCTCAATCTCAGAGATTAAAGGATAATCTAAGCTTTCATAATTTTTGTCAGATCAAGGACAACAAGAGACCCCGACATAACAATAGAAGTCGAAGATTCACACAGAACAATGATCTACAACGGACCATGGGTATATTATTTTTTCCCGCTTTGGATGGATCATCGAAGTGCACAGCCAAGTCTTGGGTGGAGAATCTAGACATCTAATTCCAGTTGAATCAAGTACCGGAGATGGAAGCCATAAGAATAGAAGCGCTGCACCTTGAAGGTGAGACACATGATTGGTGGTTTCATGGTCTTTCTACATTAAGGCATGCCAATGTGATTGCATATTCAGAGTTCCCCTGGAGGTTAGTAGAGAGGTTTGATAGAAGAGACCCAAAGGCACCTTTTATTGAGCTAACCGAGCTCAAGCAGCCAGGTAATCTAGAGACTTATATTTCTGAGTTTCTAAAACTTTATGTCATGGTTCTTTATTTATCTGCAGCTAGGAGGGTTTATATGTTCATTGATGGGCTAGCAGAGCCTCTGCATGGATTGGTTAAATCTACTAAACCAACTACTCTTAAAGATTCTTTTGAAAGGGAAAGAGATTTACAAGATGCTTTTCAGAGGGAAAAGGCTTCGTTTCATCCAAGACACCCTTCCAAAAAGAAGGGAAAGAAGTGAAGGTTCCCCCTTCAAAGGAGAACAAAAAAAAAGGACCTCTTAGTGATGATGTCCGAAGAGACTTGAGAAGAAGGAAGCTTTGCTTCATATGCCAAGAACCATGGGCACCAAGGCATCAATGTGAAACAGGGAAGGGACACTATATAGAGGTATTCTATGATAGTGAGGAGGAAGAATAAGAGGAGCCGGAAGCGGGAAATAGCGCTGGGATAGCAGGAGAGGATCCACCACCAACAAGAGGTGGGAATGGGGCATTTGCTCCAGTGGGAGGGGCCCTTGCATCTTTGTGGGGAGTAACCAAGTATCTGACTTTGAGAGTCTGAGGTACCATTCAGGATCAGAGGGTATCAATGTTGATTGAGAGTAGGGCTACCCATAACTTTATTGATGCTCAATTAGTGCAGAGGAGAGAAATACCCATTGATGATTTTGAGGGATTTTCAGTTTTGGTTCTAGGAGCTAGAACCATGCAGTGCATGAAGTATGTTCCGGCATTATCTATCACCATGGGAACATACACCTTGAATGATCATTTCTTTATGTTTTATATTTCTGACACTAACGTGATATTGGGTGTGCAGTGGTTGATTACTTTGGGGAAGGTCACCACAAATTGGGAGACCTTGCAGATGGAATGGGTTGATAAGAAGAGTGGTAAGCATCAGATGATCAGGGGTATGCACACTTATTCCCCTCAGATAGCTTCTGCACACAAAATAGAGTTTGATTTGGGTAGTGGGAGCAAGCACACAACAATCCACTCAGTTATGCAGTTGACTTTGACCTAAGATGTAGTATTATTTGGAGGCATTACACCAGGAAGGCCCCCAGACTAGGAATTGGTTAGAGAGTTCTCACAACAAGCTACACCACTCATATATGCAAATGAGGTGAGAACCTTGGGTGGAATTAGCACATCGCAGAGAGTCTTTGGTAGGCTCAAGGAGGAGGGATACATTCTTCTAGTATCAGTATTAGCAACTCTCACCAAGCATCTTGCGTTGAGAGGAGATGCTTCGGGGATGGAAGATGGCACCGTCATGGTGCAAGGGGGCTACTTCATGGCCTTTGATAACCAGAAGATACTTCCACATAGGGAGGAATCTTCCATATATGGTAGAGGGTTGTGGGAACTCATGCATACATTGGCCAAACTCAGAAAGTTTTGGATGGGTGATAGCTTCCTAGGGAATGCTAACCTCCATAAACTTCAACCCCTACTTGAGCAGGAGCAGCTGCAAAAGAGGAAACAGAGACAGGATAGCAATATCTCAGCCTATGATTTTGGCATTAAACATGTCAAAGAGGAGGGAAGTAAAATGATAGGTTCTTTTCCACAAAGGCCAGCATCACTTTCATTGAGGGGTATAAATCCTTATTGGAAATCCCAGCTATTGGTAGAATATTCCAAGGATCTCTTCACATGCAAAGTACTTGATGGTCGGGTGACAGATGAGAGGTATATAGTGATGGATGGAGTCATCTATTATTAGAATGTGATCTTCTTGACTAGAGACTCTATGCTCAAAGAGAATCTTCTACATGCAATCAGTGATGGGAATAACCACTCCCTAGGAGGTTTTGGGGAGATGATGTCTTGTTCAGGGTGTGCTCAGTGGACACCAAATTCCGTCTACTAATCCCTATCATGTGAGAGGATAGTGGCAGAAAAAAAGTGGTTGGACAACCACTTATCACATCATGTTTTAAAACAACTGGGAATAGAACTACGCCGGTTCTCCTTGAGGGACTATTATCACCCTTCGGTATTTCATATGGTAGTCAAGGTATCTCTAATTTTGATTCCATATTTTGATGATGTCTTAGTCATTATTGTTGGCATGGTTTGAGGAATAGCACATGGATTGGGGCTGTTCATTGGGAGTGAGATATCCAACACTTCTTATGCCCCATGCTTTAGTGAGAAGATTGGACAGTATGTGGTTGCTACCATAGATCTTATACTTCCTTATGATGTGAGCCATTTGGCCAACTTGGACACCTAGGAGGAGCAACTAAGGGGTAGATTGATTGAAGGACACCTGGTTCAGTGGGGGAGCTTATCATATGTGGGTGCCACCAGGGAAGAAGGAGAATATTTGCAGCATTCACCCTTAGAGTTGTTTGAGGACAAGCGACATTTGGGAGTTGAGGACTGTAATATTCCTAATTAGTTTTCAGCTAGTTGGAATATTAAAATTTTCTTTTGTCATTTAGATAGATGAATAAGAGGGTATGGTGACCCATAAATCTCCTTAGTAGGAATAAAACCACTTCTAATGTGGATGAGGATAATCATATTAGCTGGATAAAGCACCCTCATGTGTGAACTGAGGTTGAAGCATGTGGATGGAGTCGAGTTTGGCCAAATAAAAAATGCTGGTATGGAGGGAGTGGATAGTTAATGAGGGTCAACGCAATGTTAGTGGGAGGAAGTATCCATGAGATTAGTGGCTTTAATGTGTGGGGCCCAAGGTGAGGAGGCTCAAAAAGCATATAAGGAAGGGAATGAAAGGAATAGAGGACATTCTGATTATTTTTTATGTCTTAGTCTTTTATGATTTCTTGTACGCTTCAGCTGTTTAGCGGAGTCTACTGTGTTGTTTAGCACAAGGGTGTTCTCGTGCAGTAATCCCACCCTCATCCACAAGAGAATTCAAGTGCCCACTCAGGAGAGGTTGATTGAATTGCATTTCCACCATCTGACATCTGGCCAAGCTTTAGTCATCATCCATTGCGCAGTCTCCTCTAGGGTTGTGTTGTTTTGCAGGGCAGAGGCAGTGGAGGATTGATAGGGTTAGTGTTTTAAGATTGTTTCAAATGGAGTGTTATAGGTCAATTTGGGCATCATCCCTCATGACTTGGTCAAACTAGACATCATCCCTAGGACCAATGAAATAGGGTCTATCATCCCCTTACATTTCAGTTGCTATATCCCTTAAGAGAAGAACAAATCATTCATGGCTTCTCTTTTAAGATTTCAAAGGTTTGAAGTATATGTTATATCACTTATGAGCTCACCAACGCAGCCTCTAAAGGGACTAACTGTGTTTCATATACAGCTCTCTCCATTCAAGGGTGCACTGTAATGCACTTCCCAACATTCAAGGGTGCGTTGATCAATTGGGAAAAAAATTCTCATTGGTCCGGAGTCTCCACATCATTAGGGGAATTTTAAGGTCTAAAATGGGCCTCCTAAGGAAATTATAAAATAATAGAATAATAAAATAAGATTTGATTACATCATCAAATTTTAGAGAGAAAAAATAAGAAAACTACTTTTTCAACTCATATTTTGAACTTATCTCCCTAAGGTTCTACTAAAATTTCGAGCGGGAGTACTCGTTGGATGCAAAATTTCATTCCCCATCCAAGGAGTACCCATGTTGCATACTTTTGATGGACTCTGCTACACGAAAAATGAGAAATACATGAAAAACGTGATTACAATAACGTTTTTTTATGTATTTCTCATTTTTCATGTAGCAGAGTCCATCAAAAGTATGCAACATGGGTACTCCTTGGATGGGGAATTAAATTTTGCATCTAACGAGTACTCCCGCTCGAAATTTGAGTAAACCCTTAGGGAGATAAATTCAAAATACGTGTTGAAAAAGTAGTTTTATTATTTTATTATTTTTTTAATCTTTTTACTTTTTTACTCCAAAAATGTCGATTCATCCCTGATGGTTGACATCATCATATTGAATCCTATTGGTTCTCATAAAATTTATTTTAGTTGTATATTTTTCTTAGGAGGCCCATTTTAGACCTCAAAATTCCCCTAATGGCCCAGTGCCCTCTAGAAGAATCCATATGTGTCAAAATTCGAATCCAAGTGTCCATATAACACCTCTAAACTTGGAAACATGTCTTGCCTATTCTTAGAAAGTCATTCATTAAGAAACTATCATCAGTTGCCTTATAAATTGAGCACAGATCCTAGTGCTAGAGGGGGAAGAATTTTGGTAAAGAAATGTTGTTGGATTCTCAATTGAGAGAGTGGAAGTACTGATACACTGCTGGTGTGATGTTAGATGTGATGAGGCTGGGATGAAGCTGGAGCTGGTGGCATCAAATCAATCATTGGTTGTAACCTCCCCCTTCTACTCTTAAATACAAATTGATGTTCATTTTCCCATTTATGTATCTGTTATGTTTCTATTTCTCATGCAATAGACTCTTGAATGATATATATGTTTCACACCTAATCGATTCGAGTGATTAAGATAAATAGGCATTTGTATATTGCAATCTGTTTGTTTTTCTCTGTTTATACTTGCAAGAATCAATCTGGTGATCTAATTTGGATTGGAAGCTACAACAAAAGCGACAGAAGGAGAAGAAGAAATGTTTGGATCCCAAGTAGGTTCTTCTATCATTCTGTGTGTCTATTTAAAATTAGAGAAAGTGATAGAAAAGTCTTTCATCTGTTGTTCTAAGTGCCTAACACCACAATTAGGGAATTAGATTTATCTATAGATTATAATTCTTCATAACAAATTGGCAACTCCACCGGGGAGTTTCCTATCATTCTTGGTGTTTTTTCCTCTGCTTATCCATCCAGTAGCATCTACTTCTATTTATTATACTTTTGAATCAAATAATTGCATTAGTGTGTTTTTTAGTTTTCATTTTCAATCACTGCTGCACCCAAAAAACTATTGGTCAAGACACCTTGCACTGCAGTGCACTGTCTCCCACTTAGGGGTGCACTACAACATACTGTCTCCCTTTAAAGACTGCGTTGCCCCCTTATCCAACCAAATTCCATTTGAATTTTTCATTTCCATCATTCTTAGCCATTTGTTTGCTGTGTTTTCAATTGTTTGATACCTCTTAGAGACCAGTGAATTTTCTTGATTCTTCCTCCTTTGAAAAGTAAATTTGTTCAATGTCTCTTTAAGTGTTTTTATTTATCATTGGCAAATCAAATTAAAAGTATTTTATTTCTACATTATATCCATTTGTTTCGTAAAGGAAATTGAAGTTAAATTCTTTGTTTCCTGTAGGAAAAATTGTAGTTCCATTCTTCGTTTTTCCTAAAAGATAAATTGTTGTTAAATTCCTCATTTCTCAAAGAAAACAAAAATTTCTTTTGTTGATTTGATGCATATAGTTTCCTTTCGTGCATTCACATTAAGGGGACTGAAAAGAAAAACATGCATGTGCATATAGTGAATTGTGTGTTTTTCATAGGAACAAGTTAGGAAAGCTGCATTTTAGTTTGTGCTCATTGTTGTTTTCTCTCAAAACTGATTGCTCTTTCCCTTAGTAGCTAGGTTTTTCATTGAAAAGATAAAATTGAAAAGTTTGCTTATCATTTTAGTTTGAATTTTTAGGAATTTCCAACACATCACGTGGTGAACCTCAAAAGAAAAGTTTTTAAACAAGATCAACTTAAAATTTACATCAATTTACCTAAAAAATCATTGGAACCATAACGATAACATTTAGAAGGTCTAGGTGAGAGACGTGTTCCAGCGTCGTTAAACATAGCAGCTGTCGTTAACTTGTCTGCGATACATTCCAAGTGTGATACCTCACTCCACGTACATAATTATATCAGAGCTCGCCCACGTACCTTTGGGTATATCAGGCGACGTTCTAGTACAAAAAGTATAAGGGGGTGCTCTCACTGTGCAGTTTCACATTAGACAACGCTAATATGGACTTGGGCCTCCACGTACCTTTGGGTATATTTGGGAGGACAAATTTAGGCTGCTATCCATCTATAGTGAACCAGGTCAGCCACCTTGTAACTTGTGATACACCGAACACAACATTCGAGGAGATTGGATGCATGTACTTCTTGGTTCACTAGGAGGTATTCTGCAGTTCGCAATTACTTGGTAAACCATTTTCCTAGAATTACCCTTTTATTTTGTTTATTTTTTTTTTGGTCATAAAATAAATCAGTCATCATGGAATAAGAACATCCCTTTCCTCCTCGTTTGTGTAGACTAGCACTGAAACCACCATTACCATCGAAAGCCAATTCTAGTCGGCAAAGGCGACATCTCTCTACCGAAAATAGTACTATTAGTACCTATGGTGCGACAACATCCTCACATATACTAGAGTCAGCACAAGTTGTTTCTACAAATCCTGGTTCATCTACTGTTGTTGAGACAGAGTCCTCACAGCTACTCATGGTCACGATCCATCCAATCAGTGACACCATACCTCCTGAACCCGACGTTGTTCAACTGGAAGTTGATTTGGATCCTGTCACTTTTTTTCCAGAACATTTGAATCCTGAAGTCAAACGACCGAAAGTTGTTCCTGTATCGGTCGCCCCACAATCTATTGTAGCGATTAAGTCTTCCATATCACACTGTAGAAATTATATAACTTATGTGTTACATATCCAAGATTCCCCTGATCACACACTATTTAACTTCATGCACAATACAAAATCTATTCCACTATTGATCATCACATGCAGAAATTAAATCAATTGCAATGCACACATGAAACCATAAAAATTCACACACATTAACGCAACTGTTTAACGGGAAAACCTGAAGCTAAAAACCCAAACTATCTGTATATAATATATGTCATAGAGATCATGTAACAATCCTCATACAAAGCTGATCATATCAATCTCTCAGTACAATACAATCACTACACACTAATCAGGCTAGATCTTGCAAATCCATGCACCAATATCTACCACCTGCTAGCCTGTCTCTACTGTACAATCCCTGTTGAAGAATGGCTCTGAATGAACTCGAATCCACCAAGCTTGCACTACGAAATCCTCATTGGAATCTCCACTGAGTGTTGGATGCAATCAATGCATCACTATAGTCACAACTGATAGTCACACTTGCTCTTTCACCTACCTCTCCACTGGTCTCCACTGAAATTGTCCATGCACTGTAGTTAACTGAGGTATTGTTCAGTTGATTAATGAGTTATTATTTAGTGAATTAATTAACTAATTAATTCAAACCACTCTCACTACTGTATCAATCAGTTAGACTAGATACAACTAGCTCAACTGAGTCTAACTGAGTTAAACTCAATACAACTCCACCAACTACTTCTATAACTCCACCAAACTCTGTCACATGAGTTCTAACTGAAGTCCTCATGTAT
This sequence comes from Pinus albicaulis, assembly GCA_034641835.2. Lineage (NCBI taxonomy): Eukaryota > Viridiplantae > Streptophyta > Pinopsida > Pinales > Pinaceae > Pinus > Pinus albicaulis. Next base: position 789,625,553 of record CM076584.1, on the reverse strand, counting down.
TAGCTCCACTAAACCCTCAGGAATAGCGCAATTACTTATGTCATCTACTGTGCCACATCTGTGCACTTAACTGAAGTGCTCCAAGAGAATAAGATAATGTTTAGAGTCCAAATATTATTAAGAGCTAATAATATTCAACATATCTATTTTTAGACTGGCAATCTAAAAATAGATTCCGCCCAATATGTCTAAAAATAGAAGTCCATCCGTTTTTCCAACTTGACCAACCATCCACAAATATCATTCTGCAACTCATAGAATATGATCGACATGTCTAAAAATAGACATAGTCTAAAAATAGACTTTGCGCCAAAAATAGCCTTCGGGCCCACTTAGTGAAGGCGACTCTTTTCACTAAGCTCATCATCTTGTTGAATATCAACACACACAATAAACCTCCTGAAATATACTTTTGGCCTAACGGTGAAATTCTTCCACCTGGTTTAATTTCGATTGAAGAAATACCACAAGAAGAAACACCTTTAACTCCAACTCATTTTGGGGTGGAGCTTTACCTATATGAGTCTTTTCCTCAATCACCTGCCTCTGATTTTGTTGATACTATGTCTATTAGAGTTCCCGTATATTCAATAGGGTATAAATTTGGTTGAAAAACCATGGCTGAGCCAACATCTTCAGCTGGACCATCTATTCCAATTCCGACAGCACCTGCTCTCACTACCCCATCGATGTTCACAACTTTACCAAAGTCACATCTATATGGTGTCCCTTCTGTCCCATCTGGTTACCAATATTTATCTGGAACCTTCTCTGGTGCATCCTCAAACCCATATACTTCACAAATGTCATCGTTTGGTATTCTAATTGGTAAATATATAGTGAGTACTGAATGACTTGATCCTTTATACACATCATTGGGGAAATATCAAGGTGGTCCATCTAGGTATATTCCATCTAGTACAATTTCAACTGGACTCCTGCATTTGGAGAACAATATTTTCCATCTTATTATATTTCTCATGTTGGGGGGTAACCTATGTTCACCCATTCTGACAGTACTCCGTCGTTATTTTTTCATCCTAATGTTGAAATGAATGTTTCTCAGTGGAAACCCACTCTACCCATCCAACTACAAATGGTTGTACACTCGTATCAATTGGTTCAACCTGTTGCACCCACATCAACTCCATTTGTTAATACATCCTTACCCCTGTTACAGAATAAAACTATTGTACCTCAACCATCTCAGGTGGGTCCCTCAAACCAATACCCTAAAGTATTGGGCCCTCAGACTCCAACTCCATCGGCTGGTTTACAACAAGCACCTGTATCCAAAATTATTTATTCACAAGCTAGATTACCATATTATGGAATGTTGCAGCCGCAACCAGGTTATACCTATCCTCAACTGAATGCAAGCTATCCTAGTTTGGGTCATGATATTGGTGGAAATACCCCTTGGCATCCACAAGCACAAATGCCACAACCTTCATTTCAACAAGTAGCATGCCCAGGTTTTGGTCAATAGAATCTTCAAGTGTTTTCTTATCGAAACAACTGCTATCTAGGTTACCAGAAAAATATTCCTTATGCTGGTGCTCAAAGGCCTTTTTCCCAAGAAATTCCATCATACCCTAGCTATTCTCAACCCGAATTAAATAGACAGTTTCCCTTTGTTGCAACTTTAGAGTTACTGGATTTAAACCGTCTAACTAATGATCCAATCAACTATGCTCCTTGGTGGCAGGTGATACTTCATAAATTGCCCTCGGATATTCCTAAGTTCAATGGAAACCCTGGGGAAGACCTGTCGACTCATGTTATGACTTATAATTTTGGGTGTTCATCTAACTCCTTAAATGATGACTCCATTAGACTACGTCTTTTCAGCGTACGCTCGCTGGTCCGACTGCGAAATGGTACATTAAGTTACCAAGAGCTTATTTTGATAATTTCACTTCCCTAGCTACTATATTTTTGACTCACTTCCAGTTACCCATACGATATGAAACTGGAACGGAAATCTTGACTAATTTTAAACAAACTAATGCTACTTACATTTATGATCATATTCATGAGTGGCGTCGTCGTCGTAGAATGGTTAAGACATTTGTTACTGATCAACTCCTTGTTGAGTGGTTCATTAAGTCCCTGTTACCATCCATAATTGAGGATGTGGCTAAGGGTGGCATCTTCACTGAAGAGTAGGTCATTGCTCGTGCCCAATATTTAGACTTGATTTACACTCAATATGTCATGCTCTACGAGAAAATTCCCAACGCGTCGCGATCTAATTTTATTGTTCCTCCTACATCTAAGGACTCTCATGCTGGAGAAGGTATGATCGGTACTACAAGCACACATCACTCTAATACATTTGATCCTGTGCCTTATTCTGAAATCCATGACGTGTCATCTGACAAGGGAAAAAGTGACAAGCAACCCGGAAGTAAGGAAAAGGGGAAATCAAAGAAAAAGCAAAATTCTACCCCGCAGGAAATATCCTCTGATCAATCGACTGGAAATCGGAAACCTCGTTACCCTTGCATAGTTTGTAATGAGGAACACTTTGTTCGAGACTGTCATCATCACGCCGAAGTATCAAAATTGGTTAAGACTGTTGAGAATGCAGCAAGATGATGGAGCTTAGTGAAATGAAGTCGCCTTCACTAAGTGGGCCCGCAGGCAAATTCTGGCGCAAAGTCTATTTTTAGACTATGTCTATTTTTAGACATACGGAGCATAATTTAGGAATTCTACTTGGAGATTCTTGATGGATGCGACATGTCGGTAAAAATAGATGAGACCCTATTTTTTAGGACCCAGACTATTTTTAGACTGATCTCCTAAAAATATGGAAGTCAAATATTATTTACCCTTAATAATATTTTGACTATAAACAGCAGTTTACTCTCTTGGCGCACTTCAGTTTGAGTCATGGAGGTAGCTCATGCAACTGACACAAGGAATCACGTGGTTCCTAGGGTTTGATGGCATCTTGCATGGTTGGCTTCAGTTAGACTTCAGTGGCAGGAGTTTTGGAGGAGTTAACGGGACAGATAGTGGAGTTGTGTTTTGTTTGTTTTAGTTGAACTAGTTGGGATTAGTTAACTAACTAATCAACTAGATATGAGTGGAGTAAATTAAATAATATTTAATTTACTAAATATTAACTCATTAGTCAACTCAAGAACACTTCAGTTCACTACGGTGCATGATCAGTTCAGTGGAGACCAGTGGAAGAGGTAGATGAAAGGGTGAGTAAAGCTATCAGTTGGTAGATTTGTTTTGCATGAGTTTTGCATTACACTTGGAGGAATTGTCCATGACAATAACGCAATCAAGGGAAGGGGATTCGAACCTTGAACCTCTTCATATACAGGCCATGATTGCGCAATAGAGGCAAGGCAATTGGCGGGGAGTTTTGAACCTCAGACTTGTTCAAAACTGAGTCAGATTGTGAGTAACTTCATGAGAGAAGTAGTGGGTGTGTTTTGAACCTGTGACTTGTTCAAAACCAAGCTAGTTTTTGTGCAGCTTTGGGAGATAGTACTGAGTACTTGTGAGGAGTTTGTACTATGTATTTGCTGCATGTTCTCTCCATTTATAATATACTATAGCTGCGGGGTTTTCAGCTATAAGCTTTCCCCATACATACTATGTTAATGTGTGTGATGATTTGATGTGCGATCGCTTCTATTATTTCCGCATGTGACAATTAATTGTAGAAGAAGGTTATGTGTTATGCATGCAATTCGAAATTGATGTATGATCGGGTTAATCTTCATTGAATAAGTGATTTATTCAGATAATTTCTACATGGTATCGGAGCGAGATTAATTGTCGAAGTCTATTACGGTGATTGCAAACTTATTTCCTCGGACAGAGTCTGCATGCGGGCCAGGTAGCCTCCGGAATATTCATCCTTCTTTGTAAGGTGAAAGATCTGGTGAATGCCCTTTGCAGTCAATCTCTGATTTGGAAATAATTTGTTTTAAAGTATAGATCGGAAGCGATAGAGCTTTGAGTTTGGAATTCGAATTTTGCAGAAGGTTGTTCTTCTTGGTGCCGGTGTTGAAAGATGTCTTCTTTCAATGGTTTGCGACTCGAATATGCTCTTGAAGGCAGTTCGAACTATATTGCATGGAAAGATCGCATGGAAGCAGTGTTAGAAGATAATGGTCTGAAGGAGTTCGTGGATGCGGATGTCCCAAAGCCCACTGATGCAGCTCTGGTCGATGCATGGCAAAAGAAGATCGCGAAATGTCGAAGAATTGTCCATGAAAATTACGCAATCAAGGGAAGGGGATTCGAACCTTGAACCTCTTCATATACAGGCCATGATTGCACAATAGAGGCAAGGCAATTGGCGGGGAGTTTTGAACCTCAGACTTGTTCAAAACTGAGTCAGATTGTGAGTAACTTCATGAGAGAGTACTGAGTACTTGTGAGGAGTATTGTACTTGTTTGGTTACTTGATTTCTCCATTATAATATACACAATAGCTGAGGGGTTTTCAGCTATAGGCTTTCCCCATACATACTGAGTTAATGTGTGATTGAATTGATGTGAGATTGCTTCTGTTATTTCCGCATGTGACAATTAATCGTAGAAGAAGGTTATGTGTTATGTATGCAATTCAAAATTGATATATGACCAGGTTAATCTTCAGTGAATAAGTGATTTATTCAGCTAATTTCTACATGGTATCGGAGCCAAGTTTAATTGTCGAAGTCTATTACGGTGATTGCAAACTTATTTCCTCGGACAGAGTCTGCATGCGGGCCAGGTAGCCTCCGGAATATTCATCCTTCTTTGAAAGGTGAAAGATCTGGTGAATGCCCTTTGCAGTCAATCTCTGATTTGGAAATAATTTGTTTTCAAGTATAGATCGGAAGCGATAGAGCTTGGAGTTTGGAATTCGAATTTTGCAGAAGGTTGTTCTTTTTGGTGCCGGTGTTGAAAGATGTCTTCTTTCAATGGTTTGCGACTCGAATATGCTCTTGAAGGCAGTTCGAACTATGTTGCATGGAAGGATCGAATGGAAGCAGTGTTAGAAGATAATGGTCTGAAGGAGTTCGTGGATGCGGATGTCCCAAAGCCCACTGATGCAGCTTTGGTCGATGCATGGCAAAAGAAGATCGCAAAATGTCGAAGGATCCTGTTGGAGGGCGTCAAGGATCATATTGTATCCAGCCTGCATGGAAAGGCTACTCCACATTTAATGTGGAAAGCTTTGACGGATCTATTCCAGAGTAAGAGTGACCAAAGGAAGCTGGCGCTTAAAGACAAGCTCAGGAACATCAAGATGGAGAAGGGCGACAGTATCGCTAAATACCTCACGAAGTTCACTCAATGCAGAGATGAACTGGGAAGTGTGGGAGTTACTGTCGATGAAGAGGATATGGTCGACCTGGTTCTCCTTGGTCTTCCGAAGGCTTGGCACTCATATCAAGATAGTGTCAATGGTCGGGAGAAGTTGCCGGGATGGGAGCGCCTTTGGGCGGATCTCATGCAGGAGGAGATAAGAAGGACTACTCGAGATGGATCTTCATCAAAGGGAGCTGATGAAGAAAACTGCGCTTTGGTGGCCAAAGCAAAGAAGGGGAAGGGTAAGAAAACCTCTCATTCTGGTGCAAAGGGCAAGAAGCATGATATGGCGAAAGTGAAGTGTTTTCACTGCCATGATCACGGACATTATGCTACCAATTGTCCAAAGAAGAAGAAGAACAAGCAAGCGGGAAGATCTGCAGATGGAGAAGCTTTGGCTTCACAGTTCGAGCTTGACTTTTCAATGATTGCATGCTTGGTTTCAAGTGTGATGGGATCGGTGTGGTTCTTGGACAGCGGTGCGTCATTTCATATGACGGGAGATCGGGAGTTGTTCTCAGATCCGGAGGACAAGGATTTGGGTATGCACATCGAGATGGGCGATGACGGTAGATACAGTGCGACTGGTATCGGTACCGTATCCTTTCAGAGGGAGTCTGGTAAACCCTTTGTCTTAAAGGATGTCATGCATGTACCTGGATTGAAGAAGAACCTGATTTCAGTAGCGATGTTGGAGGATAAGGGATATGATGTGGTCTTCAGCGAAGGAAAAGCCTTCCTGCGCAGTAAGACTACTGGAGAGACCCAGAAGATAGGGGTTCGAACTCAGAACCTTTATCAGTTGCAGGTAGATGACTGCGCAGCTATGGCATGCAAGGCGGGAGAAGTGGTGAGCCGGGATGATGAGGGCGAACTGTGGCACAGGAGATTGGGCCACCTTCACCATGGAGCTTTAAAGATTCTGCAGCAGATTTCTACTGGACTTCCTAAGGGCACTCTTGCGCAGTCAGATCAGTGCAAGGGGTGTACTTTAGGGAAGTATGTGAAAGCCACCTTTCACGAGAAGGATAGTCGCGCCACCACGATCCTTGAGAGAGTTCACACAGACGTGTGTGGTCCTTTCTCAGTTGCTTCGACAGCAAAGCACAAGTATTATGTGATCTTTGTTGATGATTTCTCTCGAAAGTGTCGGATCTTCTTCATGCAGAAGAAGAGCGATACATTCGCGAAGTTCTGTGAGTTTAAAGCACTGGTCGAGAAGGAGTTGGGGAAGAAGGTGATTGCTCTAAGGAGTGATAACGGTGGTGAATTCATCTCGGCTGAATTCAAGGAGTTCTGCAGCGCAGAAGGGATTCCGAGAGAGCTCATCGCACCCCATAACCCACAGCAGAACGGGGTGGCTGAGCGGAAGAACAGAACGATCGTGGGTGCTGCACGGGCGATGTTGCATGATCAGGGCCTACCCCTTCACTTGTGGGCCGAGGCATGCAATACAGCAGTGTATGTGCAGAACCATTGTCCTCACAAGGTTCTTGGCATGAGTACACCAGAGGAGGCTTATTCTGGCAAGAGGCCTGATATTTCCCATTTGCGGATTTTCGGATCTCCTGTCTACATGCATGTGACGAAGGATGCAAGGAGGAAGCTGGATCCAACTGCTGAAGTTGGAATATTTGTGGGGTACACCGATACACCTCACAACTATCGGGTGTATGTGCCAGACAGTCGCAAGACTGTTGTGCGACGGGATATAAAATTTCAGGAGGAGAAAGCCATGCAGTGTTCGCTTGAGAGGGAGCTACACTTGCATGCAGATGAGGAGCTGTTAGTTCCTAAGGAGGAGCTTCCGGATGTGGATCAGCCACAAGAGGAGTTTCAGGAGGTGGAAGAAACCACCCAGGCAGCGCCAACCATCAGAGGGCGCATGCGCACTACAGAAGCTGAGCGACTGGCTCGGGATGCAGAGAAGGTTGTAGGACCACCTACAGCACAGCGCAGACAGAGACAGTCACCGGATCGGCACACTGGATACATGGCTCTTATGAGTCAATGTGTTGTGACAGAGCCATCCTCTTTTGAGGAAGCTGTGGAGGAACCCGCATGGGTTGATGCCATGATCGAAGAATATGATTCGATCATCGGGAACAGTGCATGGGAGATTGTCCCAAGACCGGTTGGGAAATCAGTTGTAGGTTCGCGATGGATCTACAAAGTGAAGCAGGCGGCTGACGGGAGTGTGGAGAAGCACAAGGCGAGATTTGTCGCCCGTGGCTTCTCACAGATCGAGGGGATTGACTATGAGGAGACTTTTGCACCTGTCGCAAGGTACTCTTCCATACGGACGATCCTTGCTCTCTCAGAGCAGATGGGGTGGCACATTCATCAGATGGATGTGAAGACTGCGTTCCTCAATGGAGTTATTGAGGAAGAGGTGTACATAGAGCAGCCTGAAGGTTTTGAGATCTTCAGCAGTGAGTCGCATGTGTGCCGACTCAAGAGAGCACCGTATGGGCTGAAGCAAGCACCTCGTGCTTGGTACACTCGGATAGACAGCTACTTCACCGGGCTTGGATTCTCCAAGAGTGAGGCGGATCCAAACCTGTACCAGATTGTGGTGGAGGGGAAGCTGTTGATCATCGTACCGTATGTAGATGATCTGATTTTGACTGGCGATGAGCAGTTGATACTTTCATGCAAGGAGGATCTTGCACGAGAGTTTGAGATGAAGGACTTGGGCATCCTTCATTATTTCCCGGGATTGGAGATTTGGCAGCGCAGTGGAGGACTGTTTGTTTCTCAGGGCAAGTATGCCCGGGAGATTCTGGAGAGGTTCAACATGCAGGGCTGCAAGCCTGTTGATACCCCTCTTCCTGGAGGATGGAGGAAGGGAGATGCTACTTCGGAGGAGGTAGTGGATGCCACTGTCTATCGACAATTGGTGGGGTCGTTGATGTATCTGGTCAATACTCGACCCGATATATGCTATGCAGTTAACCAGCTTTCGCAAGCTATGGTTAAGCCTACCAAGCTCTTTGGAAGGCGGGCAAGCATGTATTGCGCTATATCAGAGGCACATCGGGATATGGTCTATGGTACAGACAGGAGGATGGAGTGAAGCTTTCTGGTTTCACTAATGCAGATTGGGCAGGGAGCCCAACAGACCGGAAGAGCACTTCTGGAGGAGTTTTCGCATTGGGTCGACAGCAGCTTTCTGGTACACAAGCAGAAAGGCAGATCCGTGGCACTCGCCCAACGAGGCTCGAGTACATGAAGAAGTTTCACGTGATGTGAGGTTATTTGGATGAGGAAGATCCTCGCAGGTTTGTTCAGGTTGCATTTGGAGCCTACAGTGATCTACTGTGATAACCAGAGCTGCATCAAGCTCTCGGCTAATCCAGTATTTCATGATAGGTCCAAACATATCGACATCAGGTACCATCACATCAGGGATTGTGTTCAGCGGAGGATCATGATGCTTTCATATGTTCCCACGGAGGATCAGGATGCCGACATCCTGACGAAGGCGCTCACCAAGAGCAAGTTCGAATTCCACAGAGGCAGGATAGGGGTTGCAGATAATCCATATCTTGCTGAGAGGGAGTGTTGAGAATGCAGCAAGATGATGGAGCTTAGTGAAATGAAGTCGCCTTCACTAAGTGGGCCCGCAGGCAAATTCTCGCGCAAAGTCTATTTTTAGACTATGTCTATTTTTAGACATACGGAGCATAATTTGGGAATTCTACTTGGAGATTCTTGGAGTATGCGACATGTCGGTAAAAATAGATGAGACCCTAATTTTTAGGACCCAGGCTATTTTTAGACTGATCTCCTAAAATATGGAAGTCAAATATTATTTACCCTTAATAATATTTTGACTATAAACAGCAGTTTACTCTCTTGGCGCACTTCAGTTTGAGTCATGGAAGTGACTCATGCAACTGACACAAGGAATCACGTGGTTCCTAGGGTTTGATGGCATCTTGCATGGTTTACTTCAGTTAGACTTCAGTGGCAGAAGTTTTGGAGGAGTTAACGGGACAAATAGTGGAGTTGTGTTCTATTTGTTTTAGTTGAACTAGTTGGGATTAGTTAAACTAACTAATCAACTAGATATGAGTGGAGTAAATTAAATAATATTTAATTTACTAAATATTAACTCATTAGTCAAATCAAGAACACTTCAGTTCACTACAGTGCATGATCAGTTCAGTGGAGACCAGTGGAAGAGGTAGATGAAAGGGTGAGTAAAGCTATCAGTTGGTAGATTTGTTTTGCATGAGTTTTGCATTACACTTGGAGGAATTGTCCATGACAATTACGCAATCAAGGGAAGGGGATTCAAACCTTGAACCTCTTCATATACAGGCCATGATTGCGCAATAGAGGCAAGGCAATTGGCGGGGAGTTTTGAACCTCAGACTTGTTCAAAACTGAGTCAGATTGTGAGTAACTTCATGAGAGAGTACCGAGTACTTGTGAGGAGTATTGTACTTGTTTGGTTACTTGATTTCTCCATTATAATATACACAATAGCTGCGGGGTTTTCAGCTATAGGCTTTCCCCATACATACTGAGTTAATGTGTGATTGAATTGATGTGAGATTGCTTCGGTTATTTCCGCATGTGA